>CAWUFW010004274.1:1200000-1585165 GCA_963921515.1 Calotriton arnoldi | reverse complement strand
CACTTCTACCCAGAGTGTTGAGAAGATTAAGCGACCGGGCCAAGTCATTCTTGTGGCTCCGGACTGGAGGCTAGAAAGGATTTAGTATCCCGAGCTACTCAATATGAGCATAGATCCCCGATCCGTCTGCTCTTCGGGAGGATCTTCTGTCGCAACAGCAGGACGGTCCTCACGAACCTGTCAGTCTACACCTGCTTGCGTGGAGATTGAGCGGCGGCAGTTGATTCCTTTAAACTTGCCTCCCGAAGTTTGTGATGTGATTCTGGCAGCCAGGCGTCCCTCCACTAAGGTGGGCATGGCCTGCAGGTGGAGACTAAATTTAGCATAGTGCACAACAAAGGCTGTGGATCCCCTTTCTGCCCCTCTTTCTGAGGTCCTTCTGTTCCTTCCTCTCTGGCCCAACAGGAGGGTTTCTGCCCTGGGTACCATCAAGGGTTATCTTTGTGCTATCTCGGCCTTCCTCAGGCTCCTGATCAGCCCTCCCCTTTCAAGTCCTATTTGTTAACAGGTTCTTAAGGCATTACTCACCTCACCCCTCCTGTTCATTTGTAATATACTAGTGGGACTTGAACTTGGTTCTACCTTTTAATGCGCTCCCTTTGAGCCTCTGCATAACTGTCCTCTTCGTCTTCTGACTCTAAGGCAGCCTTTCTATTGGCCATCACCTCCGCTCGGCGGGTGAGTGAGCTCAGGCTCTTTCTTACAAACCTCCTTTCTGTCTATTCATCCAGACAAGGGTTGTTCTTCGGACGCGTCCGTCCTTCTTGCCAAAGGTGGTTACTGCTTTCACATTGGGCAGACCATCCTTTGCCCACCTTCTTTCCGCCTCCGCAGACACGCACACCTGGATAAATCGCAAGTTTCATCTTTTCTCCATTCATCATATTGTAAACTAAAAAAAGGGGAAATGGTGTAATAGTTTATCTTTATTTATTACAGTAATTTAGCAATTTTTGAATTTACAAGTTGTTACATTCTAGCTAATTTCTAGTTTGACTTTTACTAGGTGTCATCTAGCTATAGCCTTATTTTTCAAACCTTAAAGCTTAAATCTTTACTAAACTATTACTAAGTGCGGAGAGGAAAACATTGTTGTTGTTGCATTGTCTTGGGTCCGAGGGGCAAGAAATCTTTGAACACCTCCCTGATTTGTCGGGAGATAATGTAGCGGATCTAAATAAGTATGAGATTGCCATAAAGAAACTTGATCTACATTATCTTCCAAAATTGAGCACTGTTCTCGAACGGTATCATTTTGGTAAGAGAATGCAACACCAAAATGAAACTGTAGAACAATACATTACTGTGCTACGTAAACTAGCTTCAACATGTAGCTTTGATGCCTCTATTGATGAACGTCTTAGGGATCAGTTCATGTTAAGATGCAACTTAGAAAAAGCTAAAGAGACTATGTGGGAGAAGAACAACCCATCCCTACATAAAGTTTTGTCTATAGCTAAGACTTTGGAACATTCAAAGGCGTGTGTTGAAGTCATGAAGAAAGAGTCTCTGGTGGCTAACAAGGAAAATGATACGTGTGTTAAGGTGGTAATGGAGAAGGATAAGGACAGCAAACCAAGTCAAAGCAGCACCAAGTATGATGTAAAAAATAGATCATCAAACAAAGCATTTGTAGGAAAATGTTATTGACGTGGTGATGCTGGTCATTTGGCCAATAATAAGTTATGCCCTGGCTGGAAAGCCATGTGGAAAAAAGGGACGTGTCAAAATGTTGTAGATCTACTACGAAGAAAGTCAGGGAAATAGACTGTGATGATGACTTAGTAGAAGAAATAGTCATTTTGGAGAACTGTGTAGAGAAACTTGATGGACCTATGGAGACTGTGCTAGTTAATGGTCAGAATGTCATGATGTTGTTTGACTCAGGAGCAAAAATTACTTTGATACCTCTCGCATTCTATGAAGAAAAACTCAAGTGTGAAGTAAAGCTATTAAAACCGGACATAAAACCAAAGGGTTACGGTGGGGAGCCAATAAAATTGGCTGGTAATTTTGGGGCTCAATAGAGTTTAAGGATTGGATCATTTCAGGCAAAAGTTATGTTTCTGTTAAGGGAGACTCGCTGATAAGTTGGGTACACCAACGGGATCTGTTTGTCTTCCTTGATCCTAATGCCAAACCCATGGTTTGCTTGAGAGACAAACCCACTGTTAACTGTATTCGAGTTGATTGTGATAATATCCTGGAAAAGTTCTCAGAGATTTTTTAAAATGAATTGGGGTGTTTAAAGAATTATGTTTTCGAGATCAGGTTAAAGGAAAATGCTTGACCAAAAGCAGCCAAAGTTAGAAATGTTCCCATGGCAATCAGGGACAGCATGAAACTGGAGTTAGATAAACTGGTTGCTAATGGTATTATTGAAGAAGTGGAGGCTTCACAATGGGTTTCACCAGTTGTAATGGCCCGTAAGGCCAATGGTGAGGCTCGTTTATGTGTGGATTTGAGGGAGCTAAACAAGGCCGTCGTGGTTGATCACTACCCCTTACCCAACATTAGCGAAATGCTTAGCATGTTGAATGGAGCAAAATATTTTTCATCCCTAGATCTCAGTTCCGCATATCATCAAATTAAACTTACTGAGAAGTCCCAAGAACTGACTACTTTCACCACACCCTTTGGTACTTTTAAATTTCTAAGAATGCCGTTTGGGCTAATATCAGCTGCCTCTGTCTTTCAACAGGCAATGGAGAAAATATTGAAGGGTGTGGTAGGAGTGAAGATCTATCAGGATGGCATACTGGTGGCAGGTTCAACTGTTCTAGAACATAACACAAGATTGTGTGAAGTTTTAGAGAAATTGTTCAAATGTGGCCTAACTCTCAAACGAGGAAAATGCAAGTTTGGTGTCCAAGAAATAGAGTATTTAGGACATCTAATTACAGGCTCTGGAATCAAGCCTAAAAAATTGTTAGTTGACACCATAAAGAATCTTCCCTCTCCTTAGTGCAAAGACGAATTAGTAAAATGTCTAGGGATGGCTGAGTTCTATAATAAGTTTATCCCCAAATTTGCAGAAAGAACAGTGAGTTTAAGATCCTTATTGAAGAAGAATACAGGATTTTTCTGGTCTAACATTTGCAAAGCAGAATTTAATGATATCAAATCTGGTTTGCAGAATGCGTCAAATCTTGGGAGCTTTGATGTAGAAGATGATGTTGTTGTCATGACAGACCCAAGCTCAAAAGGTTTGGGGCAATTTTGTTGCAAAGATCTGATGTTGAGTATAGAACGATTGCTTTTATCTCACGAGGACTGAGGGGTGCTGAGATTAATTATTCAGTTATCGAGAAAGAGGTGTTGGCTGTCTTTTGGGCTGTGAGAAAACTAAGAAAGTTTCTCTGGGGGCGTAAGTTTGAGATAAAGACGGACCATAAGCCTCTTAAGGAGATCTTTACGAAAAAAGTTGTTGATCAGATTTCCAATCGCATTCGCAGGTGGGTGATTGAACTTTATCAATGTGTCTGAGCGAGTAAGAAGAATCACTTTTTCCTTTGGAGTCAATTCCAATTTATTTTTGCAGACGGATCGCAGCAGGAATACCGCAGCTCTGCACACCGTATTAGCATTCTGCCGTACGTGGTCTCTTGGGAAAGGACCGAACGCTTCTCCTAACCCATCTGCCTATTTTACAACGCCCTGAGGAAGCCCCAGGCCAAATGGCCGATGTAAAGGGGCAAAACACGTGTTTGAAATAAACTATGTGCCAGGTGCTAGTAACCTGCAGGCAGACTGTCTTTCAAGACTGTATGTTGAATCAGAGGGTGACGAATTGTCACTGGAAGAGAGCTTTGCTGGTGAGGATTTTGATGAAGATATAAATGTTTATGTTGTGACTGAAGGTGTCATTCAAGAAAGCGAATGGAAGAGGTTGTTGGAAAACGATGTTTGCTTGCAAAGTGTAGCAAAAATGGTGTTGGAAGGCTGGATGGTCAAAAATAAATGTGGGAAAGATATACAAGGATTCTGGGAAGTTCGCAATGAGCTTTCTGTTGTTGATGGAATACTTATGAGAGGAAGCAAACTTGTTCCTCCTGTAGACTTAAGATCTGTTTTAGTCAAAAATGCTCATGCTAGTCATATGGGTATATCGAAAACTAAGGAAAGGTTCAGAGAATATTTCTGGTGGCCCTCGATGGACTTAATGATAGAAAGGGAAATTAGAGAATGTTTGGATTGTGCAAGGAGTGACAAGGTATTAAAGTGCAGGATGCAGCCGATGGTTGTAAGAGAAAGAGCCACTGGTCCATGGGTTGACATTGCGTTGGACATACTCGGTCCGGTCAAAGTCAATTCTCATGACAGGTATGTAATGGTATGCAAAGACATGTTTTCACGGTGGCCAGAGATTAAAGTGGTGAGTTCCATTGAGTCTAGAGATGTGATCAATTTCTTAGAGGAGTTGTTTGAGAGAGAGGGTTATCCCTCCAGTGTTCTCACTGACAATGGGGTTCAGTTTACTTCAGCTGTGGTGGAAGAGTTTCTTAGAAAAAGAGGTGTGAAACATAAAAAAGCTGCGCTTTATCATCCAGAATCCAATGGCGTTGTGGAGCGTTTTATTAAGGTGTTGAAAGAAAGTCTGCAGTTATCTCTCATGTGCGAGTCCAGCTGGGTTGAAGGTTTGAGGAAGAAAGTGAGAGAATACAGGCTGACTCCTCATTCCGTGACAGGTGTATCACCTTTCCGTTTATTCAAAGGAAGGATACCCTGTTGTGAGATCAGCCCTGGTTGGGTCATTGAGAAAAGAGAGAAGGTGGATGATCAGGTTGGTGTATTATTAGGTTGGGAAGCAAAAGAAGAGGAGAAAAAAATTGAAGTCCAAGGTGTTGTATGACATGAGGAAAGCGGTTAAGGAAACGAGAGTGCAAGTAGGTGATTGGGTAAAAATAAAATCTCCAAGAAAAGGTGGAAAGGGTTCCAAATTCAGTATGCCTTGCAGAGTAAAAAAATTGTTCAAAAATGCTGTGAAAACTGATGATAATAGGATTTGGAATCTCAATAGAATATCCAAATGTAGTTCGGATTTGGGAACAGTTCCTACCTCTATAGAGAGAAAGGCACCTGAGGAAATTAAGATCAGACCTCAACGAGCAAAAAGAAAGCCAGTTCGTTTTCATGACTTTGTATAAATGTATTTTCAATGATAGTTGTCTTGTGACGCATTTTCAGTCTCTGTATCTTTAACCTTGAGGTTATGTTCTAAAATGTTTGATTCTAAAATGTTTGACTTATTTTGGTTATTTGTTTTGTTAATTATAAGTGGGGAGGTGATCATACTCTTGAAGGGGATGCTAGGTTATAGAACCATCAGGATGCCTGGTTCTGTGACCTAGGAGTGATGTGTCAGATAGCAACCAAGTTTGAGGTGAGCAGAACAACGAAAGACTTGGTTGGCAGCAGTTGCTTGTGGGAGTGCTCCATCTGTGGATGGGGGCTTTGTAACCTGAATCCTTCAATAAATATTAACCTGAAATCTCCACGTGGACTTCTTCTCTTCAATTTCACACCTACTGATTCCCTGATTGATTTCCTCTGTTACGGTGAGACGGGGGGAGCCTGTATTCCAATATAGTGAGGCCTGGCCGACATTTTGTTGGGTACTTGGGCTAAGCCTGATACGGTGTCTCTGTGGATCGTGATATATCTCGCAGGCACCAACCTGCTCCTGGCGATCCGGCTAGTCTCATCAGGCATCCTACATCTCGTACTTTGGTGGTACAGGCTGCTTCAGCCTCACAGAATATGGATTCTCTACCTAATGTCCTGTCGGACAGAGATTCTAGGAGACAAGATAAGTGTGGCAAACATATTTTTTCCTCTACTAGTTCTGCTTTAAGGTACATTATCTGAAAGAGACAATTAGTTATGGATTCCTCACCTTAGAATTACCCCCACGCGTCAGACTGGATCCGGAGAATATTTCTTCAGCAGTACCCCTGCACGTCGGTAGGTGGCGTCGGTCGACTCCGCGTTCATCGTTGGCGTCGTAGTCGCCGGAATGACGTCGCGGTATCTACTTAGTGACGTCAGTTCTTTCTTTTTCCGCGCCAGCCAGCGCAGATCCGGAGAGAGCGGTACCTCGAGTCACTTTTTGAGTCCGTTTTTGCGACTTTTTGTCGACGTCTTTTTGAGTCGTTACGACTCCTGGTGCACAGGCCAGTCATCTCGGCGGACCAGCTTCAAGCCGTGTGGCTCCTGCAACAAGCTGATGTCTGTGACGGACCCCCATCTTGTGTGCCTCTGGTGCCTGCAGCGCGACCACGACCCGAAGTCGTGCTCCGACTGCCGGGCCATGGCCCTGAAGTCTTTGCGGGAGCAGTCCCGAAAGCTTCTGGAGGCCCGGCAGTCGGCTCCGCGCCACTCGAGGTCCCGGTCGAGAGGGAGGTCGCAGGACTGGTCGCGGAGCCATCATCACCATTCCTCGTCGAAGTCTTCGTCTTTGGGTAAGTCGAAGCACAAAAAGAAGGCGAAGAAGCACTGTCGCTCTTCGCGTTCTCCCTGTCCGTCGGCCGACGCGACGCGGGCTGCGGAAGGTATTCGCCCGGCTCCGCCTGCGAAGCCTGTTGGGTCGACTCCGAGCCTCCCTCCCTTTCCCAGAGCTGGAGCGACCCCTGCCCAACTTCGTTGCTTTACAAAGCCCTCCATTCTACTTTAGGGCAGCCGACTCTGCCGGTGCACCTTCGGGCCCCGCGGACTCGGCTGGGGGCTCTAGGCCTTTGATGCCGGCAGCTTCGGCGCCGCAGGTCCCCCAGGGATCCAGGCCTGGATCCGGATCGGCACCGGTCGACCTCGTGACACCTCCTCGGGCACCGAATCCAGTGGCGACACCTCCGCCCCCTCCGACGCCTGTTGTGTCCCCAACTGACGTCGACCCTGGCCTCCCCCTCAACGTGGACACGAAGCCGGACCGACGTCGACCGGTACTTTTGTACCCCTGGTGTTCCCTATCGCCCTGAGTGGCTACCAGAGGAGGGTGAGGAGGACTGGGAGGGGTCTGTGGACCCTCTGGCAGACAAGTTGGAAGAACCGGACTGGAGAGAGGAGTTGGGTGAGGCCAGTGCACTGGACACTTCCCCAGACCTTGGCATGCTTTCTCCCCCTACCGTGTCTACGGAGGAGGGTGCATCATACGCAGTGGTGTTGCGTAGGGCGTCTGAGGCCCTAAACCTCCAGCTTCCTACGGTGGCGGTCAGGACTAACCTCCTGACCGAGGTGCTTCAACCGGCAGCGGCCTCTTCGGAGACCCTGCTGCCGTTCAATGAGGCCCTCACGGACATCCTTTTGGGCACTTGGTCCAAGCCCAACACAGGGGCTCCTGTGGACAGGATGATTGCCCGACGCCACCGCCCGGCCCCGGGCGACCCCATTTTCCTCTCCCAACACCCCACCCCTGAGAGCTTGGTGGTCCAAGCCTCCATTTCTAAGGGCGCATTCCCTACCGCACCACCTGATAGGGAATCCAAGAAGCTGGACCATCTTGGGAAGAAAATGTTTTTTTCCTCCAGCTTAGGACTACGGTCGGTAAACACTGCATGTCTCTTGGGCCGTTACTCCCATTCTGTGTGGGACTCGGTCGCGCAGGTGCTGCCTAAGTGCCCGGAGGAGGCCCAGGCCCTGCTCTCCCGTGCAGTGGCTGAAGGGAGAGACGCAGCGAAGTTCGCCATATGGTGTGGGCTGGACACCGCCGACTCGCTAGGCAGGACGATTTCAACGTCATTAGCCCTACGACGCTACGCCTGGCTGAGGTCCACTGGCTTTTCGGACGATGCCCAAGCGACACTTTTGGATATGCCCTTTGATGGCCGTCGCTTGTTTGGCGACAAAGCAGACAACGCGCTCGAGCGTTTTAAGGACTCCAGGGCTACGGCCAGGTCCTTGGGTCTCACTTCCACCTCTCGCCCCGCGCAGTCTGCTTTTCGCCCCTTTCGTGGCTACGGAAGGGGTGCCCTGCCACATTCCATCCAGAGCCACAGGCCTGTGCAAGCTGTTCAACCTCTGCGCGGCCAGGGACGTAGGAACCACCGGCATGGTTCTGGGGGCCAGCGAGCGGACCAGTCCACCACCGCCCCCTCTGCAGCAGCCTCCAAACCTTCCTAGTCCGACATTTCAGGGCCACCAAACGCCAGTGGAAGTGATGGCAGTGGTCGCAGCTCATCTGTGCAGATCAGGGGTTCCAGTCTTCTCCTATCTCGACGACTGGCAGTTGAAGGCGGGCTCGCCTCAGGCTGTCGTCTCCCACCTCCAGACTACGGCCGACCTCCTGCATTCGCTGGGGTTCACCATCAACTTGCCGAAGTCACACCTTATCCCCTCTCAGAAGCTCCTTTTCATCAGAGCGGTTCTGGACACAGCACAGTTTCGGGCTTATCCTCCCGAGCAGCTAATTCCGGATATTCGGTCTATGATTCCGATCTTTCAGCCTCTGTTCAGGGTTTCGGTCAGAATGACCCTGAGGCTACTGGGCCTCATGGCCTCTTGCATCCTGCTGGTGGACTATGCCAGGTGGCATATGCAGGCTCTGCAGTGGGACCTGAAGGTCCAGTGGGCACAGCATCAGGGGAATCTGTCCGATTGTGTCCAGATCTCGGAGGGCACTGCACACCAATTACAGTGGTGGCTAACAAACCTGGATTGGGTCAACAGCAGATCCCTCTCTCTTCCCCAACCAGAGTTCACAGTGGTGACGGCTGCATCACTTCTGGGGGGGGCGGCCATATGGGAGAGGCGGAGATCAGAGGCCTCTGGTCTCCGGCGGAGTCCGGGCTCCACATCATCCTTCTGGAGCTTCGGGCGATCCGTCTTCCACTGAAGGCATTCCTTCCTTCTGTCAAAGGGAGAGTAGTGCAGGTGTTCACGGACAACACCACCGCCATGTGGTATTGCAACAAACAGGGCGGGGTGGGGTCGTGGACCTTATGTCAGGAGGCACTTCACCAGGGCGGACGAATTCATCCGCCAGTGCATGATGGATCGCGAATGGCGTCTTCACTCGGAGGTGGTGCAAGGTCTCTTTCAGCGGTGAGGAGAGCCTTGGTTAGATCTATTCGCCACCGAAGAGAACGCGCAATGTCAGCAGTTCTGCACGTTGGAATTTCCAAGGCGGCTCTCGCTCGGCGACGCTTTTCGTCGCGAGTGGAGTTGCGGTCTTCTATACACCTTTCCACCTTTACCACTTCTACCCAGAGTGCTGAAGAAGATCGAGCACGACCGGGCTCAAGTCATTCTTGTGGCCCCGGACTGGGCACGAAGAGTCTGGTATCCCGAGCTCTTGCACATGGTCATCGACCCTCCTATCAGACTGCCCCTTTGGGAGGATCTTCTGTCACAGCAGCAGGGGACGGTCCTTTGCCCCAACCTGTCCAGACTCCACCTCCTTGCGTGGAGATTGAGCGGCGACAGTTGACAGCTTTTGACCTTCCTCCCGACGTCTTTAACATTATCTTGGCAGCCAGGCGTTCCTCCACCAAAACGGTATACGCCTGTAGGTGGAACAAGTTTGTGGCATGGTGCGCAGCAAAGGCTGTGGATCCCCTTTCTGCTCCCCTTTCAGAGGTTCTCCTCTTCATTCTTTCTTTGGCCCAGCAGGGCTCTGCTCTGGGCACTCTAAAAGGCTATCTTTCGGCCATTTTGGCTTTTCTTCGGCTTCCTGACCAGCCTTCTCTTTTCAAGTCCCCTATTGTAAATCGCTTCCTTAAGGGCATTACTCACTTGTATCCTCCGATTCCCTTTGTAATGCCTCAGTGGGACTTGAACCTGGTTCTGACCTATCTTATGTGCGCTCCTTTCGAGCCGCTACATAACTGTCCTCTCAGACTTCTGACCCTTAAAACTGCCTTTCTGGTCGCCATCACCTCTGCTCGCAGGGTGAGTGAGCTTCACGCCCTTTCTTCAAAACCTCCTTTCCTGGCTGTTCATCCGGACAAGTTGTCCTTCATACCAGGCCTTCTTTCCTTCCCAAAGTGGTTACCTCTTTCCACATAGGACAGACCATCACTTTGCCCACCTTCTTACCGCCCCCGCATCCTTCTAAAGAAGAGGAGAGGCTCCACCGTCTGGATCCAAAACGTGCACTTTCGTTCTATCTGGATCGCACAAAACAATTCCGGGTGGATGACCAGCTCTTTGTTGGTTATGTGGGCGCCAAGAAAGGTCGGGCGGTGCAGAAACGAACCATCTCTCGATGGGTCGTTCTTTGCATCAAAATCTGCTACTCCTTAGCGAAAAAGGAACCTCCAGTGGGGTTGCGTGCCCATTCCTCCAGGGCGACGGCAGCCACTACTGCTTTGGGACGTGGAGTACCCCTTCATGACATCTGCCAGGCAGCTACGTGGGCTTCTTTGCACACGTTTACCAAATACTACTGCCTGGGCAGCCAAGTCCGAAGAGACGGCTTCTTTGGCCTTTCGGTTCTCCAGGACTTTCTGGTGTGAACTTGGTTCGCAGACCCACCTCGGGGTTGGTATTGCTGGGGTATATATTCTAAGGTGAGGAATCCATAAGTAATTGTCTCTTTCAGATGAACATGTTACTTAGCTTCGGTAACGATATATCTGTAAGAGACATAGATTAGTTATGGATTCCTCACCGCCCCACCCATCTTCCCCGTTTTGCGAACTGACTTCTAGGGTAAGGGACTTCCCTGCACAGCCCTAGTTTTGTGCACCGCACCAGTGGTCAGTGTCTTGCATGGCTCTGCGCTTCTGGTGTGGAGTGTCGTGTAAAGAACTGACGTCAGCGCACACGGGCGGCGTCTAAGTAGATACCGCGACGTCATTCCGGCGACTACGACGCCAACGACGAACGCGGAGTCGACCGACGCCACCTACCGATGCGCAGGGGTACTCCTGAAGAAAATTCTCCGGATCCAATCTGACGCCTGGGGGTAATTCTAAGGTGAGGAAATCCATAACTAATCTATGTCTCTTACAGATATATCGTTACCGAAGGTAAGTAACTTGTTCAACACGTCTTGTGTTCTTGGGTGTTTTTCTCATGCATTGTGGGATTCATTACAAACTATGTTGCCATCACATCCAGATGACCACCGATCCAATCTTGATCAGTTGATTCGGGATGGTCAACAGGCAGCTAAACTGATAATTAGATGTGGCATGGATACTAATGATTCAGTGGTTCGGGCCATGGCGTCCAGTGAAGCACTACGTCGTCGAGCCTGATTACGTACCTCAGGCTTTTCCTTCCCTTTTTTCCTCTGATGATGTGCTTCATGTTCAAGAGGTTGTTTGCTAGTGGTATTTTCTTCCAATTAGGAAGTTTACCTATGTCACCAGCTCCTTTAGAAGCATTTTGGTATGCTGGTAAGCATTACTTTTGACTTTCAATATCTCTGATAGGGACATCTGCTTTATAACCTTTGTGTAGTTTCTGTACGGAGAGCATTCTTATTCAGTTTGGCTAGTCTGGGTTTCCACTTCAGTGGAGTTGTGGGCTCTTATCAGTGGTCTTTGTTTCTGGCCTGACCGAGGTTCCCACTAGGACATTATTTTTTGATCCGTCCTTTTTACTATTTTTTGACAGAGTGCACTTTTCATTGAATTCCTATAGTGCACAGGCTAAGTTTTCTTTAGGTGATTTTCGCAAAGGTTCTTCTACTCTTTTTGATGGTGGTTATGCCAGCTCTGCCTCGTTGTGAGGTCTTGGTGCTGACTCCCCTTGCCTGCGCATTGGCTATTGTCCTTTGATGCTATGCACACTTCTTTCTTAGAGCTTTTACATATTGTTCCGGATACTTGTTTTAGATAATGGTTACCTCTGTTTTTTGGGGGTTGCATTGTTTGAACATGGTTGTTCTGTGAGCACTGCCTTGCAAAGTTAACTGGGATATGGTGTCATAATATTTTACCCCTCAGGGTCAGTTATTACACCCACGTTCTTTTTTTTTTTTGGGTGGGATTTCTTTCTTCTCTTACGAGAATATCCATTTCTATGGTTATTTCTCTTCTTTAAGAACATCCTGAGTTTTCCTCCCCCTAAACACTTATCCTTTTTGGAGGTTCGATGTCCCCTATAATTGGCTTGGTTCAATTTCTTGAATAGTCAGCCTTCTGGTATACCTTACGGTCGAATATTCCAACGGGATATCTCTTTTTGAGAATTCCATGGTTTGGTTTGTTCTTCACCTTGACCTACTAGTCAAATGTTGATATTAAGTGTCTTCTGTTGGCAAGGTTTCCCTTTCCTGTGTTCTGTTTAGGATTAGAATAGTGACATCCTCATATGATACGTTTGGTCGGCTCCCATTACTTTCATGCTAAGTCAAACAGGTCGTTTATTGAGGGAATGCTCTTTCTTTCTTTTTGTCTCTCTCTCAATCACCTCTTGTATTGGTATCATGTGCTGTTAAGCTACAGCCAGCTTCCTTTGCCAGCACCGTACCGCGATCACCAGGGGACTCTATCCCCCACACGCCAACGCAGCAGGATCCGCCTACGAACTTTGGAAGTGCCAGGAGGCGCTCAAAAACGGGACAGGGCCACCGCAGCCGGGACGCCATTAACCTACAGCCATCTTCCTTTGCCAGCACCGTACCGCGATCACCAGGGGACTCTATCCCCCACACGCCAACGCGGCAGGAGCCGCCTACAAACTTTGGAAGCGCCAGGAGGCGTCAAAAAACGGGACAGCGTCGCTGCAGCGCGGGACGCGCGCGGGTCTGCCCGGGTCTGCGCCCATCCGAGACCGGAGGAGGCCGGACTGGGCCCCCCCTCTTTGATGTCGGGGCTGTTTTGGGTTATCTAACAACGGGTCAGTGCTCCCGGAGGAGAGACATTTTCTAATTCATTTTGGCCATCCGGACATAGCTATCAATATACGCTCGAGAGGCTTGTTTCTATGACTGTTCTCTATTGCTTTCAAATCGCTAGGTTTTTAAGGGGGGTGGACATTTTGTTGTATAATATATATTCTTTCCCCGTTTAGCTCACAGGGTGTTTTGCCTCGGGGGGGGCATCGTATATCATTTAATTGTACCTCGCTTCAATAATTATAGTGACCATCACTCTCTGGAACTTTGGGAGACAGAATTAGCTGTTTTTGGTACATAAAGGGCTAATATCTAGGTATAGGAGACCCCGAGTAAGGCTATCTATAGCCTTTATGAACATCGTAAACCCCTTCTTCTGGCTCCTTTTCTACTTCTGGAACCCGATATAAGTGACCATTTTCTACTCAAAGGATAACAGTAAGAATTGCTGTGTACTCTTTCGTGAAACTAGCAGTTGGGTAGAGGTCTTCCCATTGGAAATGGGCAAAAGAAGACAAATGGAAGTTCCTCAGGGGAAACCACGGCCTAAAACAACAAATGCTATTACTAATTATTTAACAAATGCAGTGGGATTGATTGAAAATGAAATAAGTAATGTGGAGGAAAGGCTAGCGGCTACCAAACAGATCGTAAGTAGAGCCTCTCAAAAAGGAGTGATACACGTTGAGGAGGCAACTTGTTCTGATGCCCTTGGAAAAGGGAAACCCGAGAAGAAATGCCCTCAACGTGCGGAACAACCTTGTGTTTCTAATAAATCGTTAGAGCTAGATGAACTATCCTCCTCACTAGATATAAGCCCACCGCCGACTAAGAAAAGCAAACAACCAGGGGACACGAGCATGGTATTGCCCACAAATTATAAAATAGGTCATAGTACCTGCTGGAGAAGAACAATATCCAAAAAGAAAAAAGTGGCCAGAGCAAAAGAAACAAATAACTTTGGGATCCTAGAGGGTCTCTTAAACAAATTGTATGTTAAACTGGAAAACGTCGAGCAGAAAGTCATAGGTGCGCTCGCTGAAATTAAGGGCAGATTAATGGCACTAGAAAATGCCCCAACAAACACAGGGAGGGCACCGATAGAGGAAACGACTAAGGGGAACATGGCATCTGATGGACAACCCTTGTACAAGCCGCGCACTGAGGAAATGTCACATCCTAGATCAAATCACCCCCTTGCACCTCTAGCATATATAGCATAGAGCCCACACAAAATAAGACCGCCACAATTGGGCTCCAAAGCCCAAAACAAACTAGAGCATGGAGTCATATCCCAGAGATATTACATCTTCCCCCTGAAATAACTCCGTATGTTATTATCTTAAAAGGAGCACCCAAATTAGCCGCCCAAGCTAAAGAATCCTGGACAGAACTAAGAAATAAAGTGGTACACTGGATGGCTAGCTTTAATCTAAACATCAATCTCCTCTGTGAGGAAATCATAATGGTGAGACGTGTGAACTGGGTGGGATCTACAGAAAAAAAGGGTACTGGGGATTGCATAGTCATTAACTTCCGACACCCAGAGGTGGTAAGTTTTACACTTAACAAGATCCAATCTAGACAACAGCACATGGCCAATTGGGGTGAACTAGTGACTGCCGTCCCGTTAGGTTTTTTTCTATAAGCCCCCTCCCCTATCAGCTAATCCATTCATTCATAGAAGGCCAAACCCGGTACACACATTCAGTATGAGACCTACTTTAACTGCTATGCTCCACTTTCTAGTTTAGCTGAACAGGATTGACAAAATGATCAAGGGGAGACAGCAATAAACCGTAGGTGGATAACCCCACAGAAGCACACTAACGATGAACACCCAATAATAGCCACCGAAAAAACAATACAAATTAAGATTAGGTCATGGAATATAGCTGGGATTAAAAATAAGTTAAAAGACAAAGAATGGCTAGATAGCATTAAACCACTCCAATTATTATGCGTACAGGAGACTTGGCATACCCAAAAGCCATATATTGATGTCTTTGCCACCGTCTCAACTCCAGCCATACCATCAGTCTCCGGGCGAGCAAAGGGAGGTCTGGCAATTTTTATTTCTACCACAGCCCCAATAGAACTCAGAAAGATGTATAATGGCTCCCCTTATTTTCAATTAGTCCTACTAATGGGGAAAAACCAACCCTTTATAGTGGTGAACTTTTAGAATAATATATTCAATGCTACCCGTTATAAGGTTGTGAACGAATTGGAGAGAGTACTGGATACCTGTATAAAGGGGGTGGACCCCTCATACATATGTATCTGGGTGGGGGATTTTAATACCAGTAAATGTAGCTTTTCAGGAATGAATGTCTGTGGATTCTCAGATATAACTGGGATTAATTTACAACATTTCCCACATGATAGCTATGGGGAAGCGCTAAATGAACTCCTATGTAAGCATAGCCTGGAAATATTAATATCAAGAGGAGAAAATGGAGAAACTACATATCCAACCTTCCAAGGCAGTGGAAATCCAACATGTATCGACCACATCATAGTGTCCACTACTGGCCTTACATACTGTGGCTTACCAGACAGTGAATTCACTAGCTTTAGCGACCATGCTTCGCTGACTCTGCCCATATATGTTATAACTAATGGGCCTGAGGACAAATTAATGTTGCCTAACGTAGTGGCGGCCGGAAAGAATACTGTTAGCATAAAATGGACAGGTATTAATGAAGACACAATGTTGCAAAAGGTTATTAATGTTAATAATGAAAGTTTCTCCATCTGCACTGATATTAATTCCTCCCCCGAAATGATTACGACCGCTTATGAGAGAATCACTGCGGCAATATCTAGCAACTTAAGAAAAGAAAGTACAACGAAAAAGAGACCGGTTAAAGGCTGGTTTAATCATGATTGTACGCGGGCAAAACAAGACTTAAATAAGGCCCTACATACAATTCCTAGAGATAGGACAGAAACTAAGCGATTTAGATTACTATATCAGCAGGCTTTAAGGAAGAGGGAGGTACAACAGGAGGCCTGGTCGAAACTGAATCAAGCCGCAGACCCTTTTCTGGAAAGTGATAAACTCACCTATGTGGAAAGATGATAAAGATCCCATCATTGAAACATTTATTGCCCCAAATGACTGGCTTACCCATTTTAGTGGAAATTTTAATGCATCTATTAAGAATATAGAACAGCCCCCTTCTATAGCTATGATACCCCTCCAACAAATTAGGCTGGAGGAGGTAACCATAGCAATAAATAAGATGAAACCGGGCAAGTCTCCAGGACCCGATGGGGTCCTAGCCGATGAATATAAAAAATATACACAGTTATCAGCACCCATTTTAACCCAGGTCTGCACTGCAGCTGCTAAAGGTTGCGTCTCCAAGACGTGGACAGATAGTATTATCGACCCAATTTTTAAAAAGGGGAGTCGGGGAGACGCGAGATGCTACCGCCCCATTTCCCTCCTGGACTCATCTGTCAAGATCATGGGGCGAATAGTTCTTGAAAGACTGGAGAACTGGGCCAACGACAACAATATCTTGACTGAAATCCAATATGGCTTTAGGGGGGAGATGGGGACGGTAGAGCAGTGTATAAACCTACATCTTATCAGCGATAAATACACGATGGCTAAGGGAGAACACATCCACCTTTGCTTTGCAGACCTAAGCTCTGCTTTTGACTGTGTAAACCATGCCAAATTTTGGGAAGCTATGATGGATATGGGCGCACCTGAGGATATTATTTCCTTCCTATCACAATTATACTCGAGACTGACATCTAGAGTAAGGTATGGAAGGGGAGGTGAGTGTACTCCAAATTTCAAGGTATCCAGGGGAATAAGACAGGGTTGCGTCATCGCACCACTCCTATTTTCATTATATAATAAACGAGATTGATAAAACTCTTCAGAATTTAAACACAGATGCCCCGAAAAGAGGTGCGAGACCAACCCCGCTGCTCCTGTATGCAGACGATGCAGCTCTAATCTTGAGAACTGCAAACGGACTACAAGAATTAATTGAAGCCTTCGTCTCATACATGGAGCAGAGAGACCTAAAATTAAACCTTTCCAAAACGTTCGTGATGATCTGCGGCCAAGGTAGGGCTAAGAAAAAGTCCCACTATGTAAGGGATTACAAGCTAACAGAAGTTAAGAACTTTTCCTACCTAGGTATTTTATTTTATTTTAACAGTAATTGGGCTTTTCATTTAGACCAGTCTAGACTTAAATTCACCAGAACCATAGAGGCAATTTTTAGATTTTGTAATAAGATAGGTAGTAAACCTATCTGTGATATGCTTAAAATCTATGGCAGTAAATGCCTATCCGTAGCAACCTATGGCTCTGTAGTGTGTGGCAATGCCAATCTAAATGCATTGCAATTCTGTGAAAACTATTTTCTCTGTCGTATGTTGGCCGTACCAAGATCTACGTCAACTTTTCTCTTGCATAAAGCATTGGATGTATCATATGTCACCGACCTAATTCAAGTAAGAGCTTTGTGCTCATGGCACAACATTTGGTGCAAGGAGGGACCAAAGTTTACCAGGGATATTATTAAGGACTGTTTAGCTTTGGAACACACTAACAAAATCCCCTGGCTAGCATGCATACCTATTAAAGAATTTCGATAAAGATCTATCGGTAAAAAATCCCACAGCCATTTTGCAATTTAGCAAAAATGATATTATAAAATTGTATAAGGAGAAACTAAGTCAAGGAAGAGCTAGGAGAGAGGAAGGAAAAATAAGCGTATCAAGATATATGGCTAGCATCGAGTCGACTGGTCTACCAAATTATCTGGTAAAAGTTACGAATATCCAAGATAGATTTTATTTGACAAGACTTCGTCTGGGTACAGATCATGAACTGGTGGCTTTCCCAAAACTTAAAAAATGGCAGAAAATAGCACATAAATGTCCATGTGATGGGAAAGCAAACCAGTCCACGATGCATTTTATGTTGTTTTGTAAGTTTTACCAAGATATCAGAAAAACTTTTTTACGGCCAAGTTGTATTGTACAGAAACTATTTTTTTTATAAAGATGCTATGAAATTCATCTGTACCCTTGATAATGAATTAGCCTGTTGTGCTGTTGTTGGTTTTATAAGCCGGGCCATACAAAGAAGGAAATCCCTTATACTTCTAGACCAATTAGTATATGAAACTGAATGAGGGATGACCCTTGGCCAAAAAGCAATAATACTAATTGGGACAACAAGGTGATGTGTACAGATGAAGATTTAAATGTAATATTATGAAGTTTTAAATGTAATATCATGTATTATATAATATCGAAAATAAGATTTTAACTGTTTGTACTTTTATGAATCGAAAAAGATTCGAATAAAGTTTTTTTTAATGGTTATGTGCTGTTTTTTCAGCTCCATTATATCTATACGTGTTATAGGTATATATTTTGCTGTGTGTAAACATTATATATACACAAGTTTATTTGCATCTCTGTTTATACATATTTTGAGGTAGCTGTGCTACATACAATAATGCAAGATCTATATTATATATTTGCAAATATTATTATTGAGATGCAATTGGCTTCTCTCTTCAAAGTATTTTTATATATAATCAAAATAATATCAACCTTCACTTCACAGCTACTATCAGTAGTACACATGTATATTTCCTAGATGTGGAGGTGTTTATCAAAGATCAGAACATGGAAACTAAACTGTACAGAAAACCTACTTCAGGCAATAGCCTATTGCATGCTACAAGTCACCATCCTCAACATCTCATCAAGAGTATACCATTTGGTGAGATGTTGAGGATACGTAGAGCATGCAGTACAGAAACTGATCTCATTGAGGCACAACAATCTAGTAGAGGCAGATTTTTAGAACGTGGCTATGATGCCAAGACAATAGATATAGCCATTCGAAAAGCCAACTTACGTGATAGAGAGACATTGTTGATGCCCAGAAATCCAGGTGCAGCTGACACTCAAACAAGACTTATACTGACATACAGTAGACAACAAAAAACATTAAGAAAGATCATTAATGATAATTGGCCAGTAGTAAGAGGTGATCCGGTGATTGGAAAATCATTACCAAAAAATCCTAGTGTAACATTCAGAAAGTCTAAGTCCATGAAGTATTCAATAGTTAGCAGCAGTCCTGAGATTTTAAAATCAACCAATTGGCTGACAGCCCGCAGTGGGTTTGTTAAATGCAACAACTGCAGGGTATGTAAATACGCAACTAACCTAACAACTTACACTAACCCTTTTTCTGAGGGTACTAAGAAAATCACAAAATTTCTGACCTGTCGGACAGAGTTTGTGGTATACGTTTTGAGTTGCTCTTGTGGGTTGCAGTATGTGGGCAGTACTAAGTTACAAGCCCACAAACGTATACTGCAGCACATGAGAGCGATTACAAACTGTGATGCCACTTACCCAATTGCACGTCATTTCAAGGAAAAACATAGCAGTGATTTAAGATATTTTTCCTACTTTTTGATTGATTCCATCCCAATATCTAGGAGAGGGGGCAATAGGGAGGCTAAATTGAGACGCCTAGAGACTCAATACATTATAGAACTAGACACTAAGACCCCCAATGGCCATAACTCAAGTGAAGATTTTATTACGTGGTTGTAGAATCTCCTAGATAAAATGTATACATTGTATATATATACGCATAGTACATTTGTTATTTCTCCCCAACTGTCCTGATGAACTCTATTCTTTTCATTCTGCTGCTAGATAGCATTTATGCTATAAAAGTCATTTTGAAAAAGATTTTTAGAGAATTAATAGATGTTTTTAAAAGTATGGTGTTTTTAGATACGTTTTAAGGAACAAGGTTTGTTCCATGGTAGCACATTATTTTAAGCTATATTTGCACTTAGCACTTTATACGAGTATAGAATTAAATAACATATATGAATAGAATTTGTCTATACTACAAACAGTCATAGTATATCCCAGAATTTCAGTGGGAATAGACATAGTACTTTCAGAGGAATCCATCAGTAGAGCATTGTATTGTAAGAATCATTGTATTTTACATGGACTATCTTGCTCGGAAGGAAAATCGAGTGTGTTGTTTTTTATGTAAAGACATCATATACGTTTTAAATACTGTCTTTTTTTAAATGCTTTTTTAATAGAATTATATGTATTTTACATAAATTTAGATTTAAGGCATTTTTTACCATATGTACAGTATTGTAGTTCCCCTGATATTTATGGCGATTTTTTGCACAGATATAACATGCAATATTATTTGTAAAGCAATATGTAGTAGTATTTTTTCTATATCTATACTCAACGTGTCACGTGCACAGCATTTTTGCACTTTAAAAATAGGAGGTGGCTCACTCAGCGCGTCATGTGATCAAGGCCGTGTCAGGCCGAAACGCGTCAGGCGGTTGTGGTGGTTGAGCGCAAATAAACCATTGGCATTACACGAATGTGGTTCGACTCCGTCTTTTTCCCAGGAGAAGGGAAGTAAAGGAAAACGGGAAAGAAGAATATATATATATATATATCACTATAGATTTGAGCATTCTTGATCAATATTTATAGCAGATTCATATCCTTGTAATTGCCATTCTCGTATCGAGATGTGATTTGTGTCAGTTTTGACTTCAGTTTTTCCTTGGTTCCCAGTGCTACTTTAACGTTTTTGTTATGTATGCAATTGCTCCATTTTTTTATCTCTACGGGTTCTGCATGTTGTATGACCCTAATAGTGGTTACTTTGTTTAATAGTGTTTGTTCCAAGGACAGGATTTGATTTGATCAGTCCTTGTTTAGTCTTCCTGACTTTGCGATGAATGTGTTTATTCATCCTGGCTCTAATGTGGATGTGATCTGGGAGTCCTTTTCTTTGGGTTTCTTAGGACAAGGTTCTCTCCAATACTCCTTTGCTGACGGAGGGAACTGTACTTTGCATGGCTTTCCCTAATGCCTCTGGCCTCCTAGTCCATAAGCTCTCTTCACCCTCTGGGTGTAATGTACTATCGTCATAAGGTTGTCTGTTGTCTTCTGACACAGTATTATCCCTCTACTCTTGAGTCACTGGTTTTTCCATGCCGGAAGGGATGTTTTTTTACTTAAATTGCCTGTGGTCCCTGTCACTTTTTTTTATAAGGAGGTCCATGCTCCTTTTCATCTAATTCCTATGCACGTCTAGTCTCTTGTTAATTTCAACCAGCTGGTTCTCTCTGAGAACCTTTGTAGGATTAGTTTGCAGACCCTCCTCCTGGTGGGGTATCACTATGGCATTTAATTCAAAGGTTAAGGAATCTGTGGCTAGATTTCTCTATCAGATGAACAAGTTACTTACCTTCAGTAACTTATTATCTGGTAGAGACATAGTCTAGCCGCAGATTCCTTAACGCCCTACCCATCCTTCCCGCTCTGCTAACGATCTGTATTGTAAGAAGTATTTCCCTTTACAACCGTGGTTTGTACACCAGTAGTCGGTGTTTCATGTAGCTACATGCTTCGACGAACCATTTGGTCTTTCCTTATAGACCTTGTCTGGGTATTAACATACCATTCATTTCCACTTTATAATTATTGATTCAAAGATACATTGATCTTTTTTGGCACACTATTTCCATAGCCAGTTTCTATAGAGGCTCCCTGTTTTGGTGCGTAAGGTTTCATAGAAGAAACTGACGTCCGTGCACCGCTGACATCACAACCGGAGTCAACATTATCACGGAGTCGTACAATGCTGTCCCCCGGCACGCAGAGGTACTGCTGAAAAATTTCCAGATCCAGACTCGCACCTCGAGAGATTCAAAAGTTAAGGAATCTGCTGCTAGACTATGTCTCTACCAGATAATACGTTACTGAAGGTAAGTAACTTGTTCTGTAAGGATAATAACTTGTGTGAGCCTCTGCCGCATGCCCAGTGGTTTGCCTTTATGGATGCCATATTTGGCTGCAATTCTGAAGCCATTCAGAGGCATTATATGGCTCCAGACTGTGACGTTTATGGCAGTGTGGTGGGTAATCTCTTTCCTCCATATGTACTGAAGATGGCTCCAGCATTGATATGGAGAATGGTAGTGGGTTTAACACCTGTCCTGAAATGGAGATGAACTATCCCTTTGATTTGCCTCCTGAGATCGTTGCATCTTTCACCATAGTTATCCTCAAAGCAGCCAAAGTACTGTAACCTTCTCTTCCTGTTGAACAGTGCAAGGCTAACTAGCTGACAGAGAGGTTGCAGCCTACCTCATCTACGTCTCAGCCTCTCATTCTATTTGAGCAGGTTCTTTTGGACCTAGTACTTGCTGCATGGGGCAACTCCTTCTCCTCTCCCGCTGTTAATTGTCAAGCAGCTAGGCCTCTCTGCCCACTCCTTATTCTCTAAACTGAACCTCAACGCTTTTTTATCCACTCCACTGGATCGTTAATCCATGTGCATTTACTCTAAAGGAAAGCCAGTTTTCTCATCGTGGAGTCTCTACTTGTGTTCCTCTGCCTCATTGTTCTTGCTGACATGCACCAACACCCACTTGAGTAATCAGTAGCTCCCCAGATCATATGTAGCACCAAGTAAGGAAAGTGTGAAGACACACCTCTTTAAAGAACTCTACATTATAATGCATTAACAGTCCACAAAGCAGCTATCTCTCCAATAACTTGTTGGTTTCATGCTTATCTTTGACCCTACTCAGCATTATACAGCCCTTATAGGGCTTGCTTTATAGAAATAGCACTCATAATATTTTAGCTCCATTTCCAAAATTGGTGAAAGATGAAAAATGTTATGTTCTTGGCTGGATACTGCCAGATCCATGTGCCATTCGCCATCATGCATGGATGCTTTTCACAGTTTTTTCTGTTGCAATCCAGTCGAACCTGATGAACATGCCATTCGACTCTTTGTGTCAGAACGCTTCAGACGAAGCTGTGCTGCGGCAAATTCACTGGGCTCGATTTTTCTAGTTCGTCAACTACACCAGAAGTATCACTTGTGTTTTGAGGGGCCAGTTTTCTCGTCAGAATTAGCCTTCACAGTCTGTTATGCAGCTGCAGCAGATTTTTTTTACTGCTTTCGAAGCCAGGGTGGTGCCAGAGGCAAACGCCATCAACAGCAACAACCTTTCTCTTACTCCACCCTCAAGATATATCTGCACTCCGGCTGTTGGTGGGGTGGGTTAGGTCCTCATGGACATCTGCGGAAGCAAAAACAGTACCCCAATAATTTGACCCCCGCCAAATTCAGAAAACCCCAAATTTACTTCATACTGTGCTCCCACTAATTATTATGTAATAAGGCACCCTGCCCGACATCAGTTTAGCAGAATATCAAAATCTGTAATTTGGGACCACGCAATAAAAGTTAAAGAGTTTTATTACAGAAAATTCTCAAAAATCTAACGGTACAGAATAAATGCCATGAAGGCCCAAATGCAAAGTTACACAGAGTAACTAAAAAAAATCTGAAATAATTCTTACTCCCAAATGAGCAGCAGAATCAAAGAATTGAGCAGCATCTGTAGAAGAAAATCCTAAAAATCTATCTCAACCCCATAACCAAGGGGTTCTTATACACAATACTTGCATAATAAATTAGTCAGAACAGCAGATTCATAATAGCATGATTACAAGTAATAATTCTTTAGCAAATCTGAAGTAAAAACGTCATTAACATAATACATCAGAACTATCCCATTTTAAGAGAGCACACAACATCTTCTGTGCTACTGCCATCCAGAGATGTTAGAACAAAATATGAAATATTTCAACATTAGCGCTTCACACCTATAAATAAGACTACACAGTAACGAAATTATAGCTGAAGGGCCTTGAAAACTGCAATAGTTAGGAATACTAAAAGGTTAATTCAAAGCACAACAGTGAAAATCCATTACATCAGCTTGTACCTGCTCTGCTGAGCTAGTGAGGAGAGAAGATGTGCAGGGGGGACATAAGAGATGGCGAATACAGGAGTGAACGACAGAAGCAGCATTCACTTTATCCAAGATGGAGTTGTCATAAGAATGTGGCACAACTAAAACTATATTAATAAACACACTTCTGTTCATCATATTAAACTTGTTTCAACTGTAATCATGTTTGCCCATTGTTTGCTTATTGAATTCAACATAAAACATTATTAATCACTGTCATTAGTTACAGGAAAACAGTGATCTGAAAAACGCTCCTACCCATCACAACCACCATATTGTATACCAAGAAACATGGTAGTGTGGGATCTCCTCCCCTGTGCCTGGAAAGCCAAGGTTCTGGCCCTGGGCCACTGTTCACTATGTTACGCATTCCGTGAGTCATCTGGCGGGCTTTCGCATGTGCGGCCTGATGACCTAAGCTGCCGCCAGCTTGTAAATCACAAGGAACATCTCAATGCGGAGGTTGTCCACTTTATCTTTGCCCCCTGTACCATACCTCTGGTTGAACTGTTCGACACTTGTGAGAACACTCAGTGCACGCTGCAATTTTAGTTGCAGGGAGCCACTGCAGTTAGCTTGAACTGGGGCTTTACTCTGCATTACTCATTTCCTCCCATTCATCATATTCCTTGTTTTCTGAGAAAGCTGCACCAGGTCTGTTCGTAGGCTGTCCTGCTTGTGCTGGACTGGTCATAGAGGGTTTGGTACCCTCCTTGGAGCAGGTGCACCTCCTTATTTGTCCTCCTCTGCCACTTCTGCTCAGGCAGGACCTCTTCTTGCAATGAGAAACCAAGATACTCCACCCACTCATACAAAGATTGCACCTTCTGCTTGGACATTTAGTGTGGAAATTTGAATGCCTTTGCTCTACCCTCGAAGTCTGTGAAAGTCATCCGTGCTGCATGCTCTCACTCCACCAAATTAGTTTATTCCAGATACCAGTTGTGCTTTGAGACCCTGGTCATGCTTTGTGACATGTGCTGAAGAGGAAGTTGATCAGCTTAAGGTGCAATTGTCTGATGATTTCTGCTTTAAACTTTCTTTAACCCAGCAAGGGATTGCTCTAGGTAAGCCTTAACAGCTTTTTTTATGAACTATATCAGTTTAAGTCACAGTTACCCATTGTGATCTGGTTATTGATGGGTTAGTGAACTGCAGACCCTCTCTGTCCATCTTTCATTCACCTTGCTCTTTATGGACAAGTTGTTGCATCGAACTATGCGTCCTTCCTGCATAAGGTAGTTTTCTTTGTGCATGTTGGGCAATCTATTAATTTACTTACTTTCTTCCATATTTGGCATGCTGGTAAGGAGAGGAGACTGCATCGCTAGAACTTTCTCGCACTTTGAGGTATTAAATTGATAGGACACAGAAACATTGTCTTGATGATCTACTGTTCCTTAGATGATGGTGCATAGACTGGCAAGGCAGTCCAGAAAACGTTTTACTACTGGATTGCCTTTTTGTAAGAAATTGGATTATTATTTGGGATGAGTGACTATCCACCTCAAGGAATATTGAAGGTCTTTGTCATGGTACCCTCATAGTCACTACATTTATTTATTTATTTGAGTTTTATATAGCGCTGGCTAGACCCGGAGGTATCAGAGCGCTTTACATAAGGAAACAGTGTGTTACAAATTACAGAGATTTCACATTAATAACAGAATGAATACATATTCAATACAGGAGTTATTAGCGAAAACGAGAGTCAGGATCCAAACAGAACAGGGAGAGTTGGGAGTCCAAAGGAAGGAGACAGCAGTGGAGGAGAAGACGAGACAAATGTCCGAAGACCGGCTGGGTAGGTGACGGCCAAAGCGGAGTGCCAGAGCCAGTCTTCCCTATAGCTGTCGGAGCAGCTCCACCGGGGATCGGCCATGCGGCTCGGACTCCGCCGGCTTAGGGTGAGGATCAGGAGGCGAACGAAAGACTTGAGTCCATGTGCTGGGTGAGTGGAGATGGCGAGGGTGCGGGGTAGGAGAGGATATGTGGCTTGGCTGCCCTCTTTAGGTCAGGTAGGTCGAGGTTGTTGATCACTGTGACTCTGAGGCTGGGGGTTTTCAACCACAAGACTTGTCCTTGACTAGGTGCGATCAGTGGCAGCCATTTTAGGGTCAGGCGCGGAGTGTTGTTCAAGTCCCTTGTTAAGGAGAGGCCAGTTCCCTGGATAGAGATTATGGTCGACCAGGAGACTCCATGATGATCCAGGGAGGAGGTCACCAGTTGGAGAGAGATGAAAAGTCCTGCCCGAAGCAAAAGCAGCATGGGCGCCATGTTGGAGTCAGGCGTGGCCGGGAATCAGTAATTTTCTCGTGAAAGGAGAGAGCCCTATGGTAACGGGGGCAAGCCCAGTCCACCTCCAGAGATAGTTATGGGCCATTAGGGTATTACACGGAATCAATACATTACATTAACCTGAACTCAACCTGCTGGCAGCTATGGCAGAAAGCAGACAGGCTTAGCTTAGGGCAATGTGTAAAATATTTATGCTGTACCAAAACAGTAATAGTCAAAATGCAAAAAAAATAAAACTCTCAAATCAAATTATAAACATAGAGTAAAATGTAATAAACCAAATGACATCAAAATGGCAAATATCCAATAAGGGGAACCAGAGATATGAATTCCAATTTTATTAAGAGATTTGCGGCAGGACACATTATAACACAGTTCAAAAAAAGATCGATGCACATGCACAGCATTACAGCAAGCCCAGTCATCAGTATTATAAAACATTGTGAAGTCAGATCGGCACACAATATTAGCTACACCATTTCCCCCATATGCGATTGTGCTTCTTAGGGCAGCCACGAGCCTCAAAGATTGGCTTCTCCTGATGAGCGCACCAGTCCACCTCTGTGCGCCATCTTCTAACAGTCGGTGGCTTATGCTGTTTCCACGCACGAACCACATCCCGTTTGGCGACCAAACAGGCCATCCCCAGAAAAATACCCTCAGCTCTAGGGCCACCAATCTCCTCCGTTAACCCTGTAGCCCATTACGGGGTGTTAGCTCCAGGGTGCAGCCCAGTACAGAAGAAAGTACTTGACCCAACCCCTCCCAAAAGGGCCTCAACACCGGACATTCCCAAGCCTGGTGGAAAAAAGTCTGCCGCCTGAAGCACCGGGGAGCAAGTATTGTAAGCGCTGCGGGTGAGATACGTTTCTTTTAAGTAGTTAAATTGAACCATACGCAGCTGCGATGAAATCGCAAACTCTCGAGGTGTGAATCAAGCCTCCCTCCATTACTCTTCATCCAGGTCTCCCACCCAGGTCTCCCACCTCTGCTAGGTTCTCTCATCAGGGGCGTGAATCACTAACGATCGGTAGACCACAGACATTGCCCCTTTACCCAACCGTCCAAGGAAAACCTTTGCTTCCAACAGACTGAATTCAGGTACTGAGTCTTTCGGGAGATTGTGAGCCTGCAAGGTGTGGCATTGTTGGAGGTACCGAAAGAGCTGCAAGTTAGACAGGGTATACTTAGCCTTTAAGTCCTGAATCAACACAATACTCACTCCCCTGTAAACATCTCCCAGGTAAGAGATCCCAATGCAGTCCCAGGGGATAAAACCTTCCAGGGTCGAAAGCTGACCAAGCCACGTTCCCCGCCATAAAGGGGTCATTCCGGTGAGGCAGCGATCCCAGCAGGTGAGCCAAAGAGCCGCCCTCCAACAGGTGAGGGACAGCCTTGTACAAGAAGGTAATGTGTCAGGTAGACACGCTCCTTACAGAAGATCGAGCAGAGCATCTATACCCAACTAATGAATTTCCAGATGGTACGCCAGGCCATCCCACCCCCGTGAACCATTCATTAACTGGCACCAAATGAGCTGCAAGGTAGTATAAGTAGATGTTCGACAAACCCAGGCCACCATCAAAGGGGATTCTGCAGTGACTGAAAGGCCACCTTGTGCCTACCACCTGCCCACACAAAGTTAGTGATCTTGGTGGTCAAGGAGTGAAACCATTTGTGGGGGATTGGGTAGGGATGGTTGCTCAGAGTGTACAAATAACACGGCAGGCATACCATTTTAAAGAGGGCAGTGCTCCCCATGGGGTTCAATGGCAGGTTAACCATGCGACCGAGGTTGCGATCAAGCCGCAGGTCCAGCCCCTGGAATTTAAAGGCCCAGGCCTGATCTGAGAGGGGAGACACGTGAACCCCTAAATACTTGAAAGAATTGTGCCGGGTAGGAATATTGAGACACCAAACCCACCCCAGAGCGTCCCCCTTCACCTCCACGAGGCAGGACTTGCCCTTGTTAACCCAGAGCCCGGACGCCTCACCATATAGCCAAAGAAGTGTTAGACAGCGGGGCCCAGAGCGCTGGGGATCCTTCAAGAAAAGAAGATTATCATCCGCATATAACCCTATGTGGTCTTCGAGGCCATTCCCCCACCGCCAGCCCCAAACCTGGGCGAATGTTTAAAATTTTAAGTAGAAATAGCACCAAAAAGAAAGAAGCGCCAATCATTGTCAATTGTGGTGGTAGACCGTGACCGAGGCACACTTTGAAACTGACTGAGATGAGGTGCAGATTGGATACACCGGCAACGTTCGTCCTGGCCAGAAATTTCACCTGCTGACTTAGACCTTTAAGTCCCAATCCATCACAGGAGTAAAGTCCTAAAGCCCCGCCCCACCCCCCAAGCCCTCGGGGGAGAGACTTACAGGGTGTCAGGTAGAGGCGAGCAACAGGGTCCAGTCAGATGCAGTTGCCACTGGTCAGCTGGGTACTTCCAGGGAAAGGCCTCATGTAGCTTGAACTGGAGGTCACCTTTATGAACCTTGGAGTCCCCACCTTTGTCCTGGGTACAAGAGGGAGCAGCTCCAGTCCCCTACTGAGCTTCTGCAGGTTCAGGAGAGGGTGCCTGTAGATACCACATTTATGCCTGGCACTGGTTAGTGGTAAAAGTTCCCGGGGCCAACCCTATCCTCTTTGGGCATTTTCCAGATGGGGAGAGTCTGAGGCAGCCACTGTACTCACAAAAAGCCCAGTGATAGAAGCCTTGTAGGACAAAAGCAGAATCCTTCAGCAACCAAACAGTGGCCCACAAGAATTGTTTTAGCATTTTGTTCTCTTCCCTTCCAAGTGTGCCCCAAAGGGTTATATGTAAACCTAGATTTAGAAGTCGGGTAGGATAAAAGCAGGGTCCTTTGGTAACCAGGCAGGCAATACACAAGAATTGTCTTGGTATCCTGTTTTCTCTCATTCAAATGTTGAATGTTGCTCAACAGATCTGTCAAGCATGATTTCACACTATACTGTCAGTGAAATGGGCATAGCCCTCTCACCCTTCCGCTGATTGAGTCATCCCTGCCCAGTCAGGTGGACCGGTCAATGACAATGCCCTGGTGTGTAGCTCCTGGGAGTCGCACCTATTTAAAGCCAATTACTGTTTGGAGAAGCTGGAGAACAAATGCAAATAAACCTCTAGGAACCTCAGGCAGGGAGAAGGTAACTTTCTCAAAGTTACTTTTCCTTAATATTTATAAAAGAATACCACTTAACAAATGATTTTAAGAACAATGAAAATACTTGTTTAATTGTTTCTAGCTGGTCCCTGTCCCCAGAAACAGTCAATGGTATTTTAAACTGTTCTCTGGGTTAACTTTCCACATGTCCTACTTTTAAATACTATGCACCCGGTCATGCAGGTTACAAGGCCCATCTAGGGGAACTTGTTAATATTTAAAAGGGAGTGTTTGACTTGTCACAAGGGTTTATTTTCGACAGGTCGAAATGCAGTTTTTACACTGCTGCAGTCGGGCTACAATGAATTGAAGGCATGAAGCTATATTTGCACTGCCACTGAGGTGGCTGGCACAATCAGTGCTGCAGTCCATTAGTGGCATTTAACTTCCAGGCCGGGGTACACTTTGTACCATATACCAGGGACTTATAGGCAAGTTAAATACACCAATTTGGAGCATGCCATTTCTATCCTGTTTAAAGGAGGAGCGCAGACACTTTACTACTGGCTAGCAGGGGTAAAGTGCACAGAGTTTCAAAGCAACCAAAAATATAGGGTCCTGCAAAAGGCAAAAAATCTGGGGCATAATCTAATCGGCCACCAATAATGGTCATCATGATCATTTCCATAGCTCCAGAAGAGAGATAGAGATTGAGATTGTTTCCTCACTGACAGGAGAATGAAGACCCCTTTTGAGACCACACTATTAATTTGCCATCTCGGGGACAGATGCTGTCCACTAGAATTCCCAGGTGTTTCGCAGCGCCTTTAGGTTGTAGGGAGCGGACCTAATTCACAAGGCCAATAGTGGTCGGTAAAAAGTCTAGGATTACCATTGAAGACTACAATTTTAGTCTTCTTGGCCTTTAGCTTCAAGGAATTGACCTTTAACTACCCATAAATAAAGCACATAAATTCTTGAAACAGTAATTTGAACATATTCTGGTCCTCCAAGCAAAGTAAAATCTGGGATGTTGTCTGCATAATTGAAAATGTTACAGCCTCTTTTAATCCGCTCCTTTATCCATGGTTGCATGTTGATGTTAATCAAATGAGGTGAAAGAACGGACCCTTGAGGGGACTCCACAATCAGTTTTGACTTCAGCTGCTTTGAAGAGCGATAAATAGACTGCCTAATATCTGCTGCTAAGGAAAGAACGGAGGCCAGATGTACTAACATTAGGAATTCCGATTTCCTAAGTGCAATGCTCTCTGAATCGCAATAAGAAATCCGTATTCCTAATGTGTGAAACTCTTTTGAGTTTCATTAGCGATTCTTAGTAGTCGCAAATTGACCTACCTCAAGCTTATTAATAAGATAGTTCTCAATTTGCGACCTATTAGGAATCGCAGCCATCATGGGGTGGTGGCCGCTGAGGTCAGCAGAGCACCATGTTTGTGATTGCTTTTTAATAAAACAATCTTTTTTAAAACATTTTTTTAATGCAGCCCGTTTTCCTTGAAGGAAAAAGGCATTTGATTAAAAAAAAAAAAAAATGAAACTTTGCAGTTTCATTTTTTAAGTGTAAGCAATGGTCCGTGGGACCACTGCCTGCTCTCAAAAAATATTTGTTTCCCATTTGCGATTGGGTTACCATCTCCTTCAAGGAGTCAGTAAAATATGAATGTTTTGCTACCGTAATTTGGTTTCAGAACATTCATACATCCTATTCAGATTTAGAATATGGAAGGGACACCCTAAACACGCCCCTTCCAAATACCGAATCGCAAACACAAATTCCAATTCGTTAACATGTTACCGAATCGCAATTGTGTTTTCTACATATGGAAAAGCATTTTTGCGGTCAGAAATGGCCCAATCAGCCATTTCCGCCTGCATAAATGCTTCTATCATGTGGCCCCTAGTCATTTATGAACCGTTTCTAAGATACCTGCAGGTGTCGCATGATGAAGCAGAATCCCATGATCAACCATATTGAAAGCTGCGGATAGGTTCCTTAGGTGGTCACTTACCAATACAAAAACTGTTTCAGTATTATGCTTTGGTCGAAAACCTGCTTGTTGAGGGTCCAGGAATTTCAAAGTTTGCTGATAGGTACATAGCTCCTGAGCTACATAGGATTCCAAAATGTTTGTGCAATAAGGCAGTAAAAAAATAGGCCTATAATTTTTCAGTAACTGCGGGTCATCATTCGTGTTTTTCAGCAGAGGCACAACTATGGCTTTTTTTTTTTAAAACACCCAGGACCACTCCTGTCTGTTAAGAGATATTAAGCAGAGTAATGACTAGGTTTAATATGGCAGGAACTACAGCTTGCATAATTCTAGGAGGACACAGGTCATTGGGTGAACCCGATTCAATTTTTGCCATTAACCTCAATAGGGTGCTATCTCTCAAAGGAATGAAATTATCAAGGGCGGTTTCCACATTCGCTTTTCCTACAGGTTCTATGCAGTCTACCGCTGGGCTGTCTCTGATGGACTTTTTTTATCAAACATCTTTTCTATAAAAAAATTCATTAAACTCATTACAGTGAGCTTGCGAGGCCATTACTAGTTGACTAACTCTTTCTGTTGACAAGAGATCTTGAGTCTCAGGCAATGAACGATTGGCAGGACCCACTGGGTCGGACTGATTTTGTGTGCAAGGCTGGACAATTCTCTTATGAGCAGTTCTCTTTGAGCAATGGTAGCAAGCGCAGACTTGGTGCATATCACTCTATCTGAAAGAAACACGTTAGTTATAGATTCCTTACCTTAGAATTACCCCCAGGCATCAGACTGGATCTGGAAAGTTTTCTCGTCAGCAGTACCTCTGCGCGTCGGAAGGTGGCGTCGGTCGGCTCTGCGTCCGTCGTCTGCGTCGTGGTCGCCGGGATGACGTCGCGGCAGCTACTTGGACGCCGCCCTTGCACGCTGACGTCAGTTCTTTCTTTTTCCGCGCCAGCCAGCGCAGATCCGGGAAGAGCGGAACCTCAGTCAATTTTTGACTAACTTTTTCTCGACTTTTGTCGACTTTTTTTTCGAGTCTTTGACTCCGAAGGTGCACGAGGGATGCCCGGTTTCAAGGCCTGCGGTTCCTGTCATCGCATGATGTCGGTGACGGATCCGCACCGCGTGTGTCTTTTTTGCCTGGAGCGCGACCACGACGCCAAGTCGTTCTCCGACTGCCGGTCGATGGCACCGAAGGCTTTGCGGGAGCGGTCCCGAAAGCTGCTTGAGCACCGGCAGTCGGTTCTGCGCCGTTCGAGGTCCCGGTCGAGAGGGAGGTCGAGGGACCGGTCGCGGAGCCATCATCATTCCGGGTCGAAGTCTTCGCACTCGGGTAAGTCGAAGCATAAAAAGAAGTCGAAGAACCATCGTCGCTCTTCGACTTCTCCTCGTCGGTCGGCCGGCCGATCCGATGAGGCACGCGGGTGGTGCCCCTCCCGCGGCTCCGCGCGCGGAGCTTGAAGAGTCGACTCCGCGTTTCCCTCCCTTTCCGGGACCCGGAGCGACTCCCGCCCAGCTTCGTACGTTCTACGAGGTGATGCATGCCATCTTTGGGCGGACCGACCCCGCTGGCGCGCCTTTGGGCCCCGCGGACTCGGTTGGGGGTTCTAGGCCTTCTCTGCCAGCGGCTCCGGTCCCGGCGCCGCAGGCCCCCCTTGGATCCAGGCCTGGATCCGGATCGGCGCTGGTTGACCTCGTTACGCCTCCACCGGCGCCGCTTCCAATGGCACCACTACCGCGTCCGACGCCGGTCAGCCATTCGACCGGCGTCGACCCCGGCCTCCATCCTGATGTGGACACGGAGCCGGACCGACGTCGCCCGACGCCGGGTCGAACACCAAGAGGGGTTTTTGGGCCCCTGTTCACTCCTGGGGCCCCTTTTCAACCTGAGTGGCAACCAGAGGATGAGGAGGAGGACTGGGAGGGGTCAGGTGACCCTCTGACTGACCAGTTGGACAGTGAACAGGACTAGAGAGAGGAACTGGGGGATGCCAGTGGTCTTGACACCTCCCCTGACCTTGGCATGTTGTCTCCTCCTACTGTGGCTACGGAGGAGGGAGCGTCGTACGCAGTGGTGTTGCGTAGGGTGGTCGAGGCTCTCAACCTCGAGCTTCCTACGGTGGCGGTCAGGACTAACCTCCTAACGGAGGTGCTTTAACCGGCTGCGAGCTCTTCGGAGCCCTTGCTGCCTTTCAATGAGGCCCTCACCGACGTCCTTTTGGGCACCTGGTCCAGGCCCAACACGGGGGCTCCCGTGGACAGGATGATTGCCCGACGCCACCGCCCGGCTCCGGGCGACCCCACTTTCCTCTCCCAACACCCCACCCCGGAGAGCTTGGTAGTCCAAGCCTCCACTTCCAAAAGGGCATTCCCTACCGCTCCCCCAGAAAGGGAATCCAAGAAGCTGGATCACCTTGGGAAGAAGATTTAGAACTGCGGTTGGTAAACACCGCATGTCTCTTGGGCCGTTATTCCCACTCCGTGTGGGATACGGTGGCGCAGGTGCTGCCTCAGTGTCCGGAGGAGGCCCGGGCAGTGCTCTCCCAGGCTGTGGCCGCCGGGAGGGATGCAGCAAAGTTTGCCATACGTTGTGGGCTGGACACCGCCGACTCTCTGGGCAGGACCATTTCAACGTCGATAGCGCTTCGTTGCTACGCCTGGATGAGGTCGACTGGCTTTTCAGAGGATGTCCAGAACACCTTGATGGACATGCCCTTTGATGGCCGTCGCCTTTTTGGCGACAAAGCAGACTACGCTCTAGAGCGTTTCAAGGACTCAAGGGCTACGGCCAAGTCCTTGGGCCTCTCCACCCGCCCTGCGCAGTCTGCTTTTCGCCTCTTTCGTGGCTACGGAAGGGGTACCCCGCTTCGTCCCGCCCAGAGCCACAGGCGGCAGCAAGTTACCCAACCTTCGCGCGGCCTGGGACGTGGGAACAACCGTCGTGGTTCCGGGGGCCAGCGGGCAGGCCAGTCCACCAACCCCCCCTCCGCAGCAGCCTCCAAACCCTCCTAGTCCGACCTTTCAGGCCCATCAAACGCCAGTGGGCGGCAGGATTCGCCATCACCTCCCCCACTGGCGCACCATCACGTCGGACAGGTGGGTTTTGCAAATAGTTATAGATTCCTTACGGCCTCACCCATCCTCCCCGTTCTGCGAACTGATTTCTAGGGTTAAGGACATCCTTTCAGGGCCCTAGTTTTGTGCACCAGTGGTCAGTGTCTTGCATGGCTCTGCGTTTCTGGAGCAGAAAGTCGTGTACAGAACTGACGTCAGCGCGCGAGGGCGGTGTCTAAGTAGCTGCCGCGACGTCATCCCGGCGACGCCGACGACGGACGCGGAGCCGACCGACGCCACCTTCCGACGCGCAGAGGTACTGCGGACGAGAAAACTTTCCGGATCCAGTCTGACGCCTGGGGGTAATTCTAAGGTAAGGAATCTATAACTAACTAATGTTTCTTACAGATATATCGTTACCGAAGGTAAGTAACTTGTGCTTCAGATGACTACCTGATAGACCTGAAGGTTGACCTCTGCTCACCGGTCACCAGGTAGAAAACTAACCCATCTGGCAGTAGTGGTATATGTCACTTAATGTATAAAACCCTTCATAGCCAACATGACATAGGTTATAAACAAAAGTATGCTCAGAGGCAAATTTATTGCAACAGCATCCAGCTTAAAGAAATTAGGGCAACAGTTGAGTAAAAAATGTAAAGCGTCTTTAGTAACATTTGAGGAGGAAGTTAAATCCATGTTGTCTCAAAAGATTTGGAAAAAGGTCCCAGTGGTTCAGTTGCACTTTAATACCCTTGAACTGTCAAGGGCAGATTTTACCCTGTTGCAGATGAAGCAGAAATTTTACGAAGTGGGAAATATGGTATGAAAGCTGTTGTCGAGCAAATGTAGAGCTTAGTTGGTTCAGTCTTGGATTTCAGTATTTAATCATCCAAGGCAGTTGAAGATTAGGATCGACGTTGCAGCAAGAGCTAATATGAAGCTTATATGAAGGGCTGTATGCAGAAGAATGGGTGAAAAACAGGACAGTGTCAGCTTACCAAAAAGAAGCCAGCATTCAGCGCCTCAATCCAGAGCAGACTAACTTACTTGAGAAGGCAGTAAGGAGTAGGTGCCCAGGTGGCTCTCTTCAGCTTCAGTCTGACCTTAACCTCGCCTTGCCCTTCTGACTCGTGTTAGTGTCTGTCTCCTTCCGTTTTTTAGGTCTCGTCCTGAGCCAGCGCTTGCGTTGGTCTCGGCGAGACATTTTGTAGTGTGGGCTTCAGAAATGCGACCACAACTTTTGGCTGGCCTAGAGCATGCGAGAACGCGCACATTAACGCGCTTTCCTCGCATGCTCCAGGCCATCTGCCTTTCCTGTCACGCTCTCCCAAGCGCCTCGCTCTGCCCCTCCCCACCACAGAGCGAGCGCTTGTTTTTATAAACATAAACTAACAGGAAGGATTGCTGCTTGGCTTTTATGTACAAATGAAAAAGCTTCGTAAAAATGCATTCCATGTACTGACATGAAATGCATTATTACAAAGCTTTTTCATTTGTTCTTAAAAGTGAAACAGCACAATCTTTCTTGTTAGTTGTAAGATTATTGATGAAGTGCCCACCCTCCTCCTATGTCCGCAGAGACTGCTTAACAATGCATTAAAGACACATTGTGTCCAAAACGCGCTGCCTCTGCGGACATAGGAGGAGGACGGGCAATTTATAAATAATCTAGTTATGCTTATATGTGTAGTAACAGCCCCTTGCATCTTTCAATAACGCGCAGCCCCTCGACGGATATCACTCAATCTTTGCGCTTTAATGAAAGTTTCTTTATTTGTACAGCGTTTTCTACCAGATATTATACAGGAGCCCTCTGCTAACCTCTGCCAATAAACATAAGCATCCCCTTGCATCTTGTAATAACAGCCCTTTTAAAGCCCATTTACTGTCACTTAATGTAGTTTTCTGGCTTTAATGCAAAGGGAGCGCACATGCACGAGCTGAGGGCCATGTGGCATTCCTCTCGCTCGGCCAAGCGTGCGCGCCTCGCTTCAATGCCCCTCCCTCTCCCCCACCACAGAAACGTCTGCCATGCTTCTGTTGTGACCCTTTTGATGCAGGGCATTGGAGGAAAACATGGGCATTTTGTTGTTTTTTCACGTTCAAAGTTTTAACAGACACTTCGAGACTGTTCTTGGCATGATGTCAACCTGCGCCTCTTTCAACTTCAAAGTTATTTGGTAGCTTTGCAAGGAAAGTTATATCATCAAAGGAATCTGCAAATATACCTTGGCACAGGCGCTTGGTGGTAGCCACAATACACATATCTGCACCACCACTCCACCACTCAGCATCACAACAGCACCACTCCACCACCTCAGCACCACTCCACCACCTCAGCACCACTCCACCACCTCCGCACCACTCCACCACCTCCGCACCCCTCCACCACTCCACCACCACTCCACCACCTCAGCATCACAACACCACCACTCCACCACCTCAGCACCACTCCACCACCACTCCACCACCTCAGCATCACTCCACCACCACTCCACCACCTCAGCATCCACAACACCACCACTCCACCACCTCAGCATCACAACACCACCACCACTCCACCACCTCAGCATCACAACACCACCACTCCACCACCTCAGCATCACTCCACCACCACTCCTCCACCTCAGCATCACTCCACCACCACTCCACCACCTCAGCATCACAACACCACCACTCCACCATCACTCCACCACCACTCCACCACTCAGCATCACAACAGCACCACTCCACCACCTCAGCACCACTCCGCCACCTCAGCACCACTCCACCACCTCCGCACCACTCCACCACCTCTGCACCCCTCCACCACTCCACCACCACTCCACCACCTCAGCATCACAACACCACCACTCCACCACCTCAGCACCACTCCACCACCACTCCACCACCTCAGCATCACTCCACCACCACTCCTCCACCTCAGCATCACTCCACCACCACTCCACCACCTCAGCATCACAACACCACCACTCCACCATCACTCCACCACCACTCCACCACCACTCCACCACCTCAGCATCACAACACCACCACCTCAGCATCACAACACCACCACTCCACCACCTCAGCATCACAACACCACCACCTCAGCATCACAACACCACCACTCCACCACCACTCCACCACCTCAGCATCACAACACCACCACCTCAGCACCACTCCACCACCTCAGCATCACAACACCACCACTCCACCACCACTCCACCACCTCAGCATCACAACACCACCACTCCACCACCTCAGCACCACTCCACCACCACTCCACCACCTCAGCATCACTCCACCACCTCAGCATCACACCACCACTCCACCACCTCCGCATCACAACACCACCACTCCACCACCTCAGCATCACAACACCACCACTCCACCACCTCAGCATCACAACACCACCACTCCACCATCACTCCACCACCCCTCCACCACCTCAGCATCACTCCACCACCACTCCGCCACCTCAGCATCACTCCACCACCACTCCACCACCTCAGCATCACAACACCACCACTCCACCATCACTCCACCACCACTCCACCACCTCAGCATCACAACACCACCACCTCAGCATCACAACACCACCACCTCAGCATCACAACACCACCACCTCAGCATCACAACACCACCACTCCACCACCTCAGCATCACAACACCACCACCTCAGCATCACAACACCACCACTCCACCACCTCAGCATCACAACACCACCACCTCAGCACCACTCCACCACCTCAGCATCACAACACCACCACTCCACCACCTCAGCATCACACCACCACTCCACCAGCACTCCACCACCACAACACCACCACTCCACCACCACCTCAGCATCACAACACCACCACTCCACCACCTCAGCATCACAACACCACCTCAGCATCACAACACCATCACCTCAGCATCACAACACCACCACCTCAGCATCACAACACCAACACTCCACCACCTCAGCATCACAACACCACCACCTCAGCATCACAACACCACCACTCCACCACCTCAGCATCACAACACTACCACTCCACCATCACTCCACCACCACCTCAGCATCACACCACCACTCCACCACCTCAGCATCACACCACCACTCCACCACCTCAGCATCACAACACCACCACTCCACCACCTCAGCATCACAACACCACCACCTCAGCACCACAACACCACCACTCCACCACCTCAGCATCACTCCACCACCACTCCTCCACCTCAGCATCACTCCACCACCACTCCACCACCTCAGCATCACAACACCACCACTCCACCATCACTCCACCACCACTCCACCACTCAGCATCACAACAGCACCACTCCACCACCTCAGCACCACTCCGCCACCTCAGCACCACTCCACCACCTCCGCACCACTCCACCACCTCCGCACCACTCCACCACCTCCGCACCACTCCACCACCACTCCACCACCTCAGCATCACAACACCACCACTCCACCACCTCAGCACCACTCCACCACCACTCCACCACCTCAGCATCACTCCACCACCACTCCTCCACCTCAGCATCACTCCACCACCACTCCACCACCTCAGTATCACAACACCACCACTCCACCATCACTCCACCACCACTCCACCACCTCAGCATCACAACACCACCACCTCAGCATCACAACACCACCACTCCACCACCTCAGCATCACAACACCACCACCTCAGCATCACACCACCACTCCACCACCACTCCACCACCTCAGCATCACAACACCACCACCTCAGCACCACTCCACCACCTCAGCATCACAACACCACCACTCCACCACCACTCCACCACCTCAGCATCACAACACCACCACTCCACCACCTCAGCACCACTCCACCACCACTCCACCACCTCAGCATCACTCCACCACCTCAGCATCACAACAACACCACTCCACCACCTCAGCATCACAACACCACCACTCCACCACCTCAGCATCACAACACCACCACTCCACCACCTCAACATCACAACACCACCACTCCACCATCACTCCACCACCTCAGCATCACTCCACCACCACTCCTCCACCTCAGCATCACTCCACCACCACTCCACCACCTCAGCATCACAACACCACCACTCCACCATCACTCCACCACCACTCCACCACCACAACACCACCACCTCAGCATCACAACACCACCACTCCACCACCTCAGCATCACAACACCACCTCAGCATCACACCACCACTCCACCACCTCCGCACCACAACACCACCTCAGCATCACAACACCACCACTCCACCAGCACTCCACCACCACAACACCACCACTCCACCACCACCTCAGCAACACAACACCACCACCTCAGCATCACAACACCTCAGCATCACAACACCATCACCTCAGCATCACAACACCACCACCTCAGCATCACAACACCAACACTCCACCACCTCAGCATCACAACACCACCACCTCAGCATCACAACACCACCACTCCACCACCACTCCACCACCTCAGCATCACAACACCACCACTCCACCACCTCAGCATCACACCACCACTCCACCATCACTCCACCACCACTCCACCACCTCAGCATCACAATACCACCACTCCACCACCACTCCACCACCTCAGCATCACTCCACCACCACTCCACCACCTCAGCATCACAACACCACCACTCCACCACCTCAGCATCACAACACCACCACCTCAGCATCACAACACCACCACCTCAGCATCACACCACCACCTCAGCACCACTCCACCACCACTCCACCATCACTCCACCATCACTCCACCATCACTCCACCATCACTCCACCATCACTCCACCACCACTCCACCACCACTCCACCACAACACCACTCCACCATCACTCCACCACCTCAGCATCACAACACCACCACTCCTCCACCACCACTCCACCACCACTCTACCACCATCACTCCACCACCACCACTCCACCAACATTAAACACATTGGCAAAGTCAATAGCTCTGCCTAAACACTTATAAGGCCCCAAAGACGAGACCTATTGGCTATGCCAATGCTTGTCTTGTTAGCTGGTCGTTCTACACCCGTCTCGGTAACTGCCTTTCTTGTTTGTGCCATCTGTTCTATCTGCCCCCTGTCTCTGTTTAACTGCTCCTTTTTGAATCCTCTGTTCCTTATAACTGCCACTTTTTTGCATATTTTGCTCCTCTTACAGCTCCGTTTTGCATCTTGATCTCTTCTGTCAGTCATCCCCTCCCCAATACCCCCCCCCCAACTTGCTCCGCTGTGCTGGTTTCCCCACCTTGCCGCTTACACTGGACTTTCCCTTTCTCCCCGCCAAACTTTCCCACTCTTGCAGAGCCTGCCCACTGCCCCCGTGCTCCTCCCACTCTCCAAAGCCTTACTTAATGGAGGCCGCAGGACGGGCGAGCCATAAGGCAAACCCGTCTGCTCCCATCTGTGCCTGGACCGCGTCCAGCGCCAGGAACCCTGGTCTAAATGCCTTCCGCAGCTACACCGCCAACAAACTCTGCCTGCTCAACCCTGGATGCCGCCTCAAACGCTGCTGCCGAGCCACATCTCAGTCCATGGTGGGCCCTTTTGCCTGCTCACATTGCCATTCACCTGCCTCCACACACCTGCTTCCACTGCCCACACACTCACCACACCCCTCACCAAGTCAGAACTCAAGACCCACACTCACACAGCACCTCACACCCACCCCACACAATAACACTCATTCCCATGCATGCTCCTCAACACATGCTTACTCGGCAAGAACTCCACTGAGATTTGGGACCTCATCGACTCCAGTGCAACTGTTCTTCCTCCACAAAACTTGGCTCAACCACACATCGGCACTGGGCATTGTCACAGCCATCCCTAACGGATAAAAAATCCTGCACTAGGACTGTCTCCATAAACCAGAAGGAGGACTCTCCCACATCAAGGCCCTACCCACATCGCTGGACACACCCCAGACCCCATATTCTCTTCCAGCGACAAGGTTAAAGTCAGCCACATCACTCCAATCACATGGACAGACCACTCCATTGGTCACTTCCACATAATAGGGCCACCAACCACCCCTACGGAGTCTAGCAACACCAAGCCACTGCTGAAGGAAAGTTACAGAAACTGAATGGCTAAAAATCCACCAACTAGACTACCCGGGTCCCACAACAACCTTATCAACGACACAAACAACTTCAACAACTGGATCACTACATGCACCAATACCTTGGCGCTCCTGGGAAAAACCAAAACCCAAAAGATCCAACAAACAAGCTAGCTGGTACAACACTGACCTCAGAGAATCCAAGAGAGTTTGCAAACAACTCGAAAGGAAATGGAGAACTACACGAGGAACCACTGCAAGAAACACGTAAAAGGCCACATTTAGACACTATCACCATCAAGTAAAAGAGACCAAGAAAAAGGCCCTGACTCTTGCAGCTCCAACAGCTGCAAGGAACTTTTTCGCCATCATCAAGGAATTCACCAACTCAGAATCTGCAACCCATACCATCGCCCCTGCACAAGAACTCTACAACAATCTCTCCAACTTCTTCCACGAAAAGATCACCAAGATCTATAGCAACTTCGAACCCCAGCTACCCCCCTTCGTCCTTCCCACCCTGCTAACCTCATCACCAAAGACTCCCAACTGACAGCATGGAACCCTCTATCAATCGAGAACACTGCAGCAATAATGAAGACAGTCCACTTAGGGGCTCCCACAGACCCCTGGCCCCACCATATCTACAACCTAGGAAGACCTAAGATCAGCGCAGCACTCTTTCATCATCAACAGCTCCCTCAAGACAGCCACCTTCCCAGATAACTAGAAACACGCCAAAGTCCCAGCTCTCCTCAAAAAACACTCAGCCTGCCCGAAGTCCTTAGCAACTATCGACCCATCTCGCTGCTCCCCTTCCCAGCCAAAGTTATAGAGAAGACCATCAACAGACAATTCTCTGACCACCTAGAATGTCAAAAACTCCTGGACGACTCGCAATCAGGATTACGAAACAACCACAGCTCAGGGGCGTGGCCAAGCCGCCGACCGTAATGGCCGCGTAGGCTTGTAGCTCTGCCGCTGACTCCCTGAGACTCGCTTGTCCTGGCGGCTGTGATGGCGATGCTGCTTTGAAGAATGCAGCGGGAGACATAGGAAGCGGTGGTGGGCCGGCCGAAATGAAAATTGGCCCGGCGGAAGATTGCGGCACGGATCGGCGTCGAAACACGGAGGCTGGTGAGGCCTGTATACTCGAGTGAAGCCTTGGACTCGAGTAAAGATCTGGCCGGGATCGGGGCGTGGCCTGAGGGGACTGCCGCAAGACTGAACATGCGGCGCATTTGAGGTGAGCGGTCGTGGTGGGGGCAAGGAATTGCTGTGACTCAGCCAACGGGACACAGACGCTCCCTGGAGGCCCCACGGTGTCAGGGGCCACGGGTGAGCCTGGGGACTGGCCCCCTGCCGGAAGCTGTTGTGCCTGCGCTTCGCCGCGGCCCTCCATTAGATGCGTCCCCCTCTTGCCTCCCCCCCCATTACGGCCCCAAAACACAGTGGCAGAGCCCATTAGGGCGAAGATGGGCCACACAGCGCTGATATATAGAAGGCGGTGACGCGGGCATATCGGCCAGTCGGGCACTCCCTTATGGCATTGTGGAGGACCCCTGTGGCGTGGCACAGATAGCCGAGGGGCCCCATTGTTGAGGGGACAGAGCAGATGGTGGTTCTTCCACCCCCCGGCCTTTGTGCAACCACCGAGTTGGCGGCAGGGGCCTGCCTAAATTGGACAGCATCAGGGGTATGCAGGCGGTAATCCAACGGCAAGGACTTTTGGAGCTGTAGGCAGGCTAAATCGATTCCACTGCGGTGGGACACTGGTGAAGTGGGTTGACGGCGAGCCTGTGCAGTACCACATAGTGGATGAACCCCTCGCACGACGGGGGCCCACCATACACCGCATTGCACTCTGACATAAGGGGGTTGTCCTCCTGACCTAGACCACCGTGATAATACGCTTGGGTATGGGGCGTAAGGACCCTAAACAAAGCACTCTGTCCTTTGAAACACCTGGCACCAGCACTGCGACGCAACAGGGCAGCATGGCGGATGGCGGAGTGACGCACACAACTGAGGCAGCTGGGCCTGACAATCTGCTGCTGGAGTTGAGAGCGGGCTTCAGGGCACTGGACACCCGCTTTGATGCCCTGGATAAGAGATTGGAATCTATGGGGGCTCGGCTGGATCAACAGGAAGGACGTCTGACCACGGTAGAGGGCAGAGTCTCTGACCTGGAGGATGGCGCGGCCCAGACCACCAAAAAGTATGAAAGACAGGAGAAGCTCCTTAAAGCCGTAGCTATTAAGAACGAAGATTTAGAGGCACACGGGCGGCGAAATAGCATTGCAATTATGGGGGTACCCGAATCTACCAATACCGGGCGGCTGGACCATTTTGTGGAAACACTCCTCACAGATCTCTTTGGCGGTGAGTCATTTACTACTGCATTTGTGGTAGAGCGTGCACATCATATCCTGGGACCACGACCTAACCCGGGGTGCCCACCAAGACCGATCATAGCCCGGTTATTGAATTTTAGAGACAGGGATACCGCCCTACAGATGGCACGTGAGAAGGGCCAACTTGAATGGCAGGGATCGACCATATCCATGTATCCGGACTTCACTGCTATGGTGCAGGAAGCACGTAGGAAATACACCAGGGTTAAGGCGACCCCACGAGAGCTGGGGCTGCGGTACGGACTGCTATACCCTGCGTGGCTGAAGGTGGATGTCGACGGACGGTCTCGAATCTTTGACTCTCCTCATGACGCCCAGGAGTTCTGCCAGAAATGCTCTAATGCGGGGAAGAAGCATGGTACGGCATCCCCGCAGCGGTCGCACGACATACCAGACTCTGGTGCAAGTGTTTATCACTTCACTGCCGGCTACGTTTTTTTTTTTTTTTTTTAAATTTTTCAAAAACCTTTATTAACAAAATTGCATAGACAAATTACATTCTTGCACTAAATCACAGCACCATGCATATAATTACAATTGCGGATCACTAAAGGTACCAATAGCACGTAACATTAGGAAGCGGCAGCGTAGCAAATGGTTTACAGGCACGCTTGAACAATAAACGGTCATTGGAGTGAGGCGCACAGGGCTTGAGTGGAGGGGCAGGTCTACGAAGAAGGAGAAGGAGCAGGGGGGGAGGCCGATAACTATCCTACACCGGCGGCCGCCGCGGGCGGAGTGCCGGCGGGGAGCGCGGGAGAGGAAGCCAGACGCTGGGGGGAGCGAGCAAGGAGGTATGACACAAGGGGCCCCCATATGTCGTGTGGGCGAGATCTGACTGGCATAAGGTCCCAGAACTCGGACAATAGGGTCTGGCAGCGCGATGCATCCTCGAGCCATTGAGCGAATTTAGGTGCAGGTCTGCGGCCCCAACACATGGAAACCCTGCGCCGTGCAAGGACAAGCAGCATGGCGATTAGACGGCGGGAGGCGTCCGGGCAGAATTTAACAAAGCCAAGGAGGCAAAGCGGGGGGTCTAGGCTGAACCGGAGAGGAGGTAATCTCTGATATAGCAGAGCAGACCTCACGCCAGTAATCGGCGACCTTGGGACATAACCAGGCAAGATGAGCGAAATCCGCCGCAGGGGCGGAACAGCGTAGGCATCTGTCACTAGGGATGAGTCCCATCTTGTGCAACTGGACAGGGGTGCGGTAGAGCCTATGCAAGTATTTGAAATGAATTAGGCGCAGGCGGTAGTTGGGGGATAATCGCTTAGTCTGCATACAACAGTATAACCAATCTGGTTGAGAGATGTCTGTGCCGAGGTCCTCGCCCCACGCCACACGAGCGCGATCGGTGGAGGCGGAGGTGGCCGCCAGCGTAAGGGCATATAATTTAGTTACCAACTTCCGCGGGGAGGGAGACGAATATAGGAACTCAAGAGCGGTCATCGAGGTGGGAGGCAGAGGGAACGCGGGGTGCAGCTCTCGACAGATGGCCCTTAGCTGATAAAAAAGCAGTGTGTCCATGGGGCCAGAATTTTCAGCCAGGGAATAAAACGTATTCCCCGGGTAGAGATCCACGACCGTATTCAGCCCCAGGCGGGTAGCATGTTTAGCCATGCCAGATGGTTGAAGAGGAGGAAAAGATGGGTGCCGAACTATCGGCATCGAATTTGCAGAAAGCGAGGGGGCACCGGAGAAACGACGAAGTCCCTCCCAGGCCCACCGTAAGGTCTCAACCGTATCTATTTCAGTGCGGGGGAGTTTTGCTGGGGCGAACAGGGCAGTGGTGAGTGGCCACGGGGCGGCAACATCCGCCACGTGAGGCTGGAACGGAGTGGGATGAAGCCAAAAGTGCAAAAAGCTGGCCTGAGCACACAGTGCATAGAGCTTAAAGTTAGGGGCGCCGAGACCGCCACACAACATTGGAAGGGTGAGTACGTCGTACGCGATCCTAGGTTGCTTGCCAGCCCAGAGAAGAGAGATGATCAACGAGCGAATCCTGCGAAAAAAATGGGCAGTGAGGGGGACAGGTATGTTCAGGAATAAATATAGGAATTTGGGGAGGACAACCATCTTGGCAATGGCTATTCGACCAGCTAACGAAAGGGGCAGTTGGCTCCAAAGGGGGATCTTCGACTCAAGCCAGTCCACCGCACGACCGAAATTAGCCCTCCAGAGTTCGTCCACGTCCCTACTCAACCAGACACCCAGATAGCGAGTGGGACCGGACGCCCAGGCGAAGGGATATTCCGAGGTAAAAGGAGTGGTGGCGTCCGTGAGAGGGAAGAGGATTGACTTGTTCCAATTGACCTGTATGCCTGAAAAGCCCCCAAACCGTATGACCTCGCGCACTAAAGGACTAAGGTGTTCCTGGGGGTGTCGGACATATAATGTGATGTCGTCCGCATACATAGAAACCAGGAGTGCGCGTGTCGCAAACCTGATGCCCCTCTGGGTGTGGTGTTGCCGTAGTCGGGCCGCAAGTGGTTCCATCGCGATGGCGAATAGCATCGGCGTGAGTGGGCATCCCTGGCGGGTGCCACGGCCAACAGGGAAGGGATCGGATACCATGCCATTGATCCGTAGACGGGCGGTGGGGAGAGTGTACAATAGTGAGACTTTACGAATAAATATTGAACTGAAACCGAGACGTGGGAGAATGAAGAAGAGGAAAGGCCATTCTAAGGTGTCGAAGGCCTTGGTGGCATCAAGCAGGGCGGCCACCGCAGGAAGCGCTGGGTTAATCTGATGAAGGACGGAAAAAATGGTTCGTAGGTTGTGGGAGGTTGCCCGGCCCGGTATGAAGCCGGACTGGTCTGGACGGGCGATGAGCGGCATGAGAGGGAGAAGTCGCGACGCAAGCAGTTTGGTGAATATTTTGTTATCAATATTTATAAGAGACAGGGGCCGATAGGAGTCTCGCCGTTCGGGAGGCTTATCTGGTTTTAGAAGGAGGGTCAGCATGGCCTCCCGGAGCGAAGGTGGAAATTGGCCACACTCGAAGGACTCATTATACATGGCGGCCAGGTGTGGCACGAGTAGTGGAGCAAAAGTCTTGTAAAAGGAGACAGGCAAGCCGTCCGGACCAGGTGCCTTGTCACCAGGCATACCGTTGATGGCGGCAAGGATTTCCTCTTTAGAAAAGGGCTCGTCAAGATATTCTCGGTGGTGATTTTCGAGCCATAAGAGCTCGAGGGTATCAAAGTACTGGTCGAGGGCCTCTCGCGGAGGAGCAGGACCAGCAGTGTACAACTGCGAATAAAAATTCGTGAAACGCGTCTTGATCTCCTCGGAGGAGGTGGTACGAGAAGGGCCACCGTCCTGGAGCGCCATGATGTAAGATGCAGCACGGGCCGGACGGAGAAGATTGGCCAAAGTCCTACCTGGCCGGTCTCCTTCACCAAAGCGGCGCGCACGGGCCTCCCTGCCAAGGAACGAGAGTTCTCTGTTAGCCTCCTCGGTGAACTCTGTATGTTTCTCGCGAAGGCGGGCGAGTGTGTCGGGGCTAGGATCAAGAGCATGAGAGGCGTCCAGGCATTTAATTTCGGATTCCAACTTAGTAAGGGTATTACGTATGGAGCGCAGGACCCCGGATTGTTTAGAAATACACGCCCCGCGAATGACGACTTTAAAACCCTCCCAAAGAGTGGAAGGGGAATCCACAGAGCCCTCATTGAGCTCAAAGTAATTAGTGATCGCGGTCTGGATCTCATCACAAAAAACGGAATCCCGCAGGGCGTTAGATGGTAGCCTCCAGGAGAAAGCACGACGGGTGGCCTGGGGTAGATGAAGTCCGAGCCGGACAGGGGCGTGTTCTGAGAGGGTGCGCGCCATGTGATCAACGGAAGTGAGCCAGGAAAGAGCGTCAAGAGAGGAGATCCAGAGGTCTAGCCGGGACCAACAGCCACGAGTGCCGGTGACGCAAGTGCCTTCACGGGTCTCGGGATGTGTGGCGCCAAGTGTCATACAGGGAGTTCTCAGTGAGAATGGAATTCAGAAATGCCGCGGTGTGGGGGTGGGAAGCATGTGGGCCAGAGCGATCCAAAGCGGGGGATAGTGTGACATTAAAATCCCCACCCCAGAGAAGCGCAGCGTGGCCAAGGGATGAAATGTGGTGCCACACCTGCATAAAAAATTCTGGGTCGTCGGTGTTGGGACCATAGATGGCAGCAATCGTGACAGGTTGGGCCTGAAGGGAGCCATGGAGGATGACAAAACGCCCCGCGGGATCAGCGATAGCGTGGGAGGTATGCCAGGGGAGCCCCCTACGTATGAGAATCGAGACCCCCCCAGAGTAGTTGGAGTAATAAGAAGAGTGAGATTCTCCCCAGTGTCGAGAGTGTAATCTGGCAGCAGACGCAGGAAGCAGGTGGGTCTCTTGCAGCAGACAGACGTCCACCCTATGCCGAGCCAGATGTGCATGGACAAGTCGAGCCTTACGATGGTCGTTAAGACCCCGGATGTTCCAGGTCCAGCAAGTAATGTCAGTCATTCAAATATGGCGGGGAAAGTGATCGAACATGAAGTGGTGCGTGAGGCTCGGATCTTCGTGCGGGTGCATGTGGTAGTGCTAAGCCATTGAGAAAACGATGTGCAGAACAACAACAAAGGAAGAAACAAAGGCCACTATGAGCCTGCCACCGCAAATCGCTGGATTGCGAGGAGAAGGCGCTAGAATCAAGCCCCTGAAGGAGGATATCAGTGACTATCAGTCCCAGGAGCAAGGACTTGGGGTAATGCGCAGTGTAATGCAGCAAGACAAAGCAGAGCCGATGGAAAATGGCATCACGAAGTGACTTGTGGAACAATACAATACAAAAGAACCAAAACAAAAACGCCTCCGAAGGAGGCCACAGAACCCCCCTGACCCCCCACCCTCCACCCACACCAACCCCCCAAACAGGTTGAGAAACCACCCTCGACCACCCCAGGGAACCCCAACTGGGAAGGGAAGAGTCCAAGTCCAAGGTGGGAATCATCCCGCAGAGGCGTGGCTCGGCTCGGCAGACACCCCTGCCAACAGACCAGGGTGGCCAAGCAAACAGCGATCGCAGTCAACGAGATAAGGAAGTTACAGTAGAGAACAATGGTAGCTGATCCAGGAGTGCCACAGTGCAGGATACGCCCGCCCAGGGGTAAACGGAGTGACGTTAAATCAAGGGCAGCAAAATGGTCAGGTCACCATGGCTAGGACCGCAGAGTAACAGTACATGAAGATGGGATCAAGCTAGTCATTCTCGCCCAGAACACCAGGCCCGAAATCTTGAGGACAGTCAGCCAGTCAATCATTGTCACTGAGGTGGTCCACAGCAGCCGCTTGAGAACCAGGTGGTGAGGCGCGAGGCGATTTGTCAAGCTTTTTTGCAAAAGCGAGGGCGTCTCTGGGATCAGGGAAGATGAGAGATTTGGCGCCCTGTCGGACCCGCAACTTTGCCGGATAAGCCAAGGAGTAAGAGACGTCGTGTTTTTGGAGGATCCTCTTTGCTGGAAGGAATTCGCGGCGGGCAGCCTGGACAGCGATAGTATAGTCCGGGTAGAAGAAGAGCGGGTTACCTTGGTGAATTATTTTGCCCCTTTCCCGAGCCGCTCGGAGAATGGCGTCACGGTCTCTGAAGTTTAAGATTTTAGCGATGATAGGGCGAGCAGGTAGGCCCGGGCCAGGACGCGGGCCAAGAGAGCGGTGAGCCCGCTCGACGATAAAGACAAGAGAGAGGACTTCACCAAAGAGTTCCCGGACGAGCTGCTCCACGTAGTCCTCCATGCGAGAGATATTGGTGGATTCAGGTACTCCCGTGATGCGGAGGTTGCTCCTCCGGGAGCGCGCCTCCAAATCCTCGTTTTTATTCCGGATAATGTCGAGTATTTTGTCCATCTGCAATAGTTTTTGGTGATCTTGAGTGGCGGCATCCTCGGCGTCGGAGATCCTGGATTCAGCATGCAAGAGACGAGCATCGTGGGAATCAACCCGGGCCTTCACAGAGTCAAGACGGGCAGACAATTGGTCGAGTTGGGCAGCAATGCCCATAACAGCGGACTTGACGTCGAGCATAAACACCTTCAAGTCATCTTCATGCGCAGGCGGTGCCTCCATGGAGGACGGAGGGCCACCACCATCCGAGCACGCACCGTCCTGTCGAGTCGACCTGCGCTGATCGAAGGCGATCTTGGGCTGCTTGGGGTCAGTCTTCCCCATGGCGGGCTGAAGCAGGTAAGAGATATCCCCAGAGACCAGGAGGGGAGGATGAGCGGCTAGAAGGGGCAGCGGCAATAACCGTGTCGCGGAAGCCACAGACTAACAGCAGCACCTGACAGAGGGGATGATGGCAGGGTCACCAGGCTGGATGGGCAGCGGCAGCCGGCCACTGTGTGAAGCGAGCCAAGATGGGACGATAACTGGACCCAGCAGGTGGTGAGGACCCCGGGCCGGCGATACAGCAGCGCGACAGATGCAGCTCCCACAGACTCCACGATAATTCTACCAGAGCACAACACAGCAGCCTGAGTGCAGAGAGGCCAGCGGAGCAGATCATGGGTCAGCAAAAGAAGTAGTCCGCCGCCCAGCGAGGGACCAGCGCCACGGGTCCAGTTGCCCCCGCACAGGAACGGCGGCAGAGCAGGAGGGGGCCGCAGGGGAGCCCCACACGGTGGTGGTGAGTACAGCTGAGGAATGCAGCTAGAGGCCTGGTAGCACTGGAACCCCGCCCCGGTAGAGCAAATCAGAGGCGGAGGTCCAGAATCGGAGCCGGCGGACCGGGAACCACACAGGAGCACACGCCAACCGGAGCAAAGCCAGTCCCAAGACTGGCAAAGACGCAGTCCACGCCACAGGAGAGCAGGCCTGAGGCCAGGGTCAGTGGCAGCAGGGGCCCAGAGGCAGTGACGGTAGGGGCCCAAGGCAGGTGAGCCCGAGGAGCGGGGATCGGTGCGGCCGCCAGAGGCCGGGGCAACGCAGTAAGGTGTGATAGAGGCCGCTGGAGAAGGCCGCGGCGAGGGAGAGCGACTCCGGTCACCACTCAGCGCATAGCAGCGGAGAGGTCGGGAGAGCTCGCACATCCGGGGCAATCACGGCGGGGAGACGCGGGGGGCACGCCGCTCCCATCCCCGGGCCCGGGCACACGGAGCCGCCTCAGCGGGCACCGAAAGAAGGGGAGAATGGCACCAGAGGCGCGAGGAGTGCCCAGGCCGGGCGGTGCAGCTCGCGGGCCCCCAGTTCCGCCGCAAGAAACCCCAGCGGCACTCACCGGGCAACGAGGGTCAGGTTTCCCCGCAGTCCTCCAGACAATTCACGGGTCCAGCCAGTCAGCCCAGCAGCAAGGAGAGGGGGCCTGGTCTCGCCGGCAATGAGGCACAGGCCCGGCGCAGCGGGCGGGCGGCGGATCTCAGCCTCCACAGGCCGCCGGGGATCAGGAGCAGCACGGGGTGATGCCTCGAGGGGAGACACAGCCGGAAAGTAAGCTGTGGTGCGGCGGATTAGCCGTTGTCTGCAGGATTTCTTCCGGATAAAGAGCTTGGCCGGCAGAGCCCACTTAAAGTGCGGCCATCTTGCAGCCGGCCAAGCCACGCCTCACTGCCGGCTAAGTTACACCAAAATTGATATACCAAAGCAATGGTCAACACTTAAACACGCAATGCCGTTTGTCTATGCTAGTGGCGCGCTGGAGCACCGCCTGTGACAAATAAGATGCACATATGCAGGCATTTAGTGCCAAAATTAAGGGGAAGCGGCGGGGTGTTGCCAACCCTCCAGTGCGGATGCACCTGTTTAAGTTCATGCAGGTTTACAGTATAATGCTTTTTTGTTTCTATGTTCACTCAAACACGGTTATAAGGGGTGGGGATTTCCCCCTAGAGTTTGGTATGGGGGATGGGTGGTGGGAGGGGGGTTATTGGGTTCGCAGGCAATAGTTAGAAGTATGGTTTTTTTACAGTCGCCATTTGCAGTGCAGTAGTAATGGTCTAGGTGTCAGTAAGATTGAAATGTTTAACATAGATCATGGTTAATAAGGTGATGGCGGAAGGCAATGTGGTAATGATGTCTTGGAATGTTAGGGGCCTCAATAATGCCCGTAAATGTAAACAAGTGACCAACTACTTGCAACGCCATCAGGTGGACATTGCTTTTTTACAAGAGACTCATTTGGCAATAAACGCCAGGACATCGTTGGCCTCAAGCTGGGGGGCACATAAATATTTTGCAGGGTATAGTTCATATGCCAGGGGTGTTGCAATGTTGATACATAAACGGGTGCCGTTTCGGGAGGAGGAGGTCTGTCGAGATGCAGGGGAGCGTTACTTATTGGTGAAGGGATGTCTGCTTGAGCACTCTGTATTGTTTGTTAATGTGTATGCGCCAAATGTTGATGACCCTGACTTTTTTGACACTATTCATACCCACATGGAGCGCATGGGGGTAGACCACATATACATGGGGGGGGGATTTCAATTTATTACTTGATCCGGAGCGCGATAGCACAGCAGGCACGATAGCCACAAAACCCAGGGCAAGGCGGGTGGTGTTGGACACTATAGGAAGGTTCGGGTTTGTGGATGTGTGGAGGTACCACTGTACAGACAGTGAGGGGTACACGCATTACTCCGCACCCCACAACACCTGGACACGTCTGGATTACTGGTGCCTGTCCGCTGGCGTGGCACTATGGATAGATGCAGTCATCCACCTGCCACATACGTTATCCGATCATTCTCCTGTGCTGGTTAGACTGAAGGTCCCTAGAGCAGGGGGGAGGGGTGGAGCGTCCATGGAGATTTCCCGATATGGTCCTGAGAGATGCCGTTTTTGCAACTGTATTGGTGGAAGCGATCACGGAGTACTTTGCAATAAATGTAGGGTCAGTGGACTCTAAAGCTACTCTATGGGAAGCCTTTAAGGCATACACAAGGGGGGTGTGTATCTCAAAAAGCGCTGGAGTACTCGGGGATCTGCGACGAACGTTAGCACAGATAGTCACAGCTGACCGAATTAGACCATATGGAAGCGAACACCACAGGTCCCCCTGATCTGTTAAGACGAGCAACGTTGATGTCTGACTTTCGGGAAGCAGCAGAACGCGAGGCTCACTTCCTAGGCAAATATGCGGTGGCAAGGCGGTATGGGGAGGGCGAAAGGCCGAGTGGAACGTTAGCTAGACTGATGCAACAGTCTCGCAGGCCGACCTATGTAGCCAAGCTCACTGGACATAATGGAGAGCGGATAACGGGTAATGTTGGGATCCTAGAAGAGGTACTTAAGTATTATACAACATTGTACACCTCATGGGTTACTGGGCTTCCCGCAGACAACAATGACTACCTCGATGAGGTCTCACTGGTCTGGATGGAGAGGGCGCACCAGGAGTTTCTGGCCGAGCCTTTTTCAGAGGAGGAAGTGACTGAGGCTATCAATGCCCTGGACGGCTCTAAAGCACCAGGACTCGATGGGTTTACGGGTTGCTTCTACAAAAAATATAGGAATCTCATTACACCTCATCTAATAGACATGTATCAGGAGGCAGTTGAGGCAGGGGTACTCCCACCCACTTTGAGAGAAGCGGTTATAATCTCGCTTCCAAAGCCCGGGAAGGATGTGCGGAAATGTAGTTCATACCGACCACTTTCTCTCTTAAATTTCGATAATAAGATCCTAGCTAAAATGTTGGCAACCAGGCTTGCATTAATTGTGGAGAAATTGATATCTCCGACACAATCTGGTTTTATTCCTCACAAATCCACAGCTCTTAATCTTCGAACCTTATTTGCCACTCTGCATAGCATATCACCGACAGTCCCGGCAGCCCGCCGTCCTTCTCGATGCGGAGAAGGTCTTTGACTCGCTTGAGTGGCCTTTTCTATATGCTACAATGGGACGACTGGGGTGCCGGAACGGTTCTTGGCGGTGGTCAGGTTATTGTACACGATGCCCACAGGCCGTATTCGACTCAATGGCACATTGACTAACACGTTTCAACTCACCCGTGTAACACGGCAGGGGTGCCCACTTTCTCCCCTGTTATTTGTTGTGGCCCTTGACCCATTGGTGCGACATCTACTAGAAAGGCATAGTCATCAGGGGTTGCAATTTAATACTGGTCCCCTATTACTTACATTGTATGCCGATGATATTATATGTACGGCACCCGGACGATAATTTAACACCACTTCTCCGGGAGGTGACGAGATATGGCACCATGTCTGGCCTACATATCAACTGGGAGAAGTCGGAGGTTTTTCAGTTGACGGAGGTTACCTGTGAGAGAACGGTGGACTACCCACTGGTCTGGTGTGATGACTCAGTGAAGTACCTTGGAGTTCACATCCTTAGAGAAAAGGATCGTATTCTCCAGTTGAATTATGGACCGGTGATGGAGAGACTGGAACGTAATATAGATCATTGGTTGAAACTGCCCCTGTCAATGGCAGGTAGAATAGCTATAATTAAGATGGTGGTCCTTCCGCAGTTTTTATACCTCTTCCTAAACATTCCTATACCACTATATAATAGATTCTTTACGGCCCTACGTACATTGTTGATACGACTTGTGTGGGGTGGTAAGCAACCCCGCATTGGTTGGGATACCTTAACACTGCCGTATGAGAGGGGTGGGTTTGGGGTACCGAACTTTCAGATTTACTATCTGGTAGCGTAGGCGAGCTTTGCCCGACACTGGTATCATGCAGATGTCGGGATCCCATATTACAGACCTGAGGCCGATCTGGCGCCTCCAGCACCACTCAACACCCTACTGCCAGTTGGGTTCCCGCGTGACCCGCAAGACATTCAGACGCTGTCCACGACCAGCTGGGCATGGCACAAGCTGCTGCGGGTATCGGGATCCCGTGTACTATACTCATCTGCGCTGCCACTCGCGGGTAATGGCTGGGTCCCCATTTTGCAGGAGACTTTAGTAAAGCGCGCACTAGCCAAGTTTCAGCTGATTACATTTGGCGATCTGTTTCCCGGCGGACATATTTTCTCACGTACGGAGGATCCCCGATTCAGAGACGCCACTAAAATGGATCACTTCGTGTTACAAAGGCTGCTGAGGGCATTGCGTGCGAGCATGTATAGCTATCCTTTGGAACCCCCTGAATTTCCAATGCTGACAGGGGCAATTAAGGACGGGGATGGGAGTCATTTGATTGCTCGGATGTATAAGGCAGCACTGGCAATGCTACCTTGCTATGATGCGGGTGTGCGGGCAGCTTGGGAACAGGACCTGGGTTACCCGCTTATAGATGTGCAGTGGTGACGGTGCTGTACGCAAATACGCCAGGTCTCCCCTAATCACCGGCACAAGTTGCTACATTTTAAATTTTTGTAGAGGGCATACATGACACCCTATAAACTGCATCGTATGGACCCCTCGCGTCCACACGAATCCCGAGGTGCCACTCCCCGGAAGCCGATTTTGCACATATGACATGGACCTGTACCAAGATAGAATATTATTGGAGATCGGTCTTTGGGGAACTCTCTCGTATGGTTGAAATGGAGGTTGCGCCCTCACCCCTGATGGCACTGCTAGGGTACATGCAAGATCTCCCAGAATCTAAGCGCCGATTCGTTGCAATTGCACTACTTATCGCTAAACGCGAAGTGGCTATCAAGTGGGCTTGTAAGCACGCCCCCACATTGCATGCATGGCTTCACAGTATGACATACTGTAATACCACTAGTGATACCTATGCACAATTGCAGCCATCTGCTGCTAGGCCTGTTGATATTTAGCAACCATTTCAATCTTACCTCCTTACAACGCGGGATGGCAACTACGCCTCTACACAGGGGCAGATTACACCTATTGGAACCGCAGTAAACAGGGGCACACCTAGGGTAAATGTGTAATTGCAGAGATCGCTGGATATGTAACTGGATGCCGTGCCTAATCCACTGTAGTACGGACTTGTCTTTAATAATGTACAGGTTTAGACATGTATACACATGGACATGTGACTATGCAATCTTTTACTGTTTTAAATTGCTGCCTAATACTGCACTGTAATGCCATGCTTTCTTATTATTCTTTTCTTGTTTTACTTTAATAAAACTTTAATAAAAAACAAAAACAAAAACAAAACAACCACAGCTCAGAAACAGCCTTCATTGCTGCCACAGACTACATTCGCACCATCCTTTGCTGTGGACAGACCGCCCCCCTCATCCTCCACGACCTCTCCGCCGCTTTCGACACCATCTCCTACCACACACTCCTCGCCAGACCACACATGGGGAATACAAGGACCAGCACTCAAATACATTACTTCCTTCCTCTCCAGGAGAGCACAACAAGTCAAGCTTTCGGCGTCACATCAGAACCCAAGGACCCCATTTGCGGGGTCCCACAGGGATCATCACCCAGCCGCACACTTTTGAACATGTGCATGACTCTTTCAAACATCATCAGATCCCACAGAATCAACATCATCTCCTACACCGATAACACCCAGCTCATCTTTTTCCTCTCTCAGCCAACACTGCCCCACACCCACCCCAACCGACCACGCTAGGAACCTAGGCCTCATCCAGGACAACAACCTCACCATGAAGTCTCAGGTCAATACCGTCACCTCCTCATGCTTCCACATCCTCTGCATGTTGTGTAGAATCATCAAGTGGCTCTTACTGGACAACAGACGTACCATCATGCAGGGCCTAATGACAAGCAGATTGAACTACGGCAACACACTCTACATCAGCATCCCAACCCATCTTCTTCACAGACTTCAAATCATCCAAAACGACGCTGTCAGATTTGTCTTCGACCTCCTGCGCCAAACCCACACCACACCACTCCTTAGAGTGCCCCACTGGCTCCCCATCCAGAAGTGCTGCCAGTTCAAACTTCTCACACATGCATTCAAGTCTCTACACAACACGGACCCACATACCTCAGTCCTGCTTCACTTCCACCAACCCACTAGACAACTTAGCAGAGACTGAGCTAGATTTGTCACCTGGGCCACTAATTGATGAAAGTGCCTGTTTCACAGATGTTGTGCAGAAGTACTTGATTTACAGTTGTCTACTGTTGAAACCAAGCAAACATGTTAACTGAGATCCTTCAACCAGGTCCCACTTCTTTCGAGCCAATTTTGCCATTCAACAAGGCTCTTAAATATACCCATTAGGTCCAAGTCGTCTTCTGGATCTTCGGTCAGTCATCTTGTTGCCAGGCAACATAAGCCAGCCATCAGTTATCCTGATTTACTGACGAGGCTTCCTATGCCTAAAACTTGGTGGGACTGGCATCAACCAGTAAAAATCACTCCAAATTACTTTTTGACCAAACCTCTGGATAGAGAGTCGAAACGTATTAATGCCTTCTGAAAGAGAATATTTTCCTTGGTTAGTTTATCCTTAATATCCTTGAATGATATGTGCGTTCTAGGCATAGGCACTCATTCTTTATGGGATATGGCCAGTGAGATCTTTCCTGAAACGATACTTGATGGCCAGAACGTGATGCTGTATGTCTTGCCTGCTTGTTAGGAAACCACAGACTATGCGGGCAGAGCTGTTGGAACCAGTGTTGTGTTAAAGGCACGCTTGGATAAGATCAACTAGGTTTTCAGGAAATATCCAAGCATTCTTGATGGACATGCCCATTGATGGCTCCAGATTGCTTTGAGAGAGGATTGATTCAGATATTTAAACATTTAAGGACATTGGAGCCACATCAGATTCTTGGGACTTTAATTGCCTGCCAAACAGTTCCACCAACAGTACAGACAAGGCCAGCCCTCTCAACATGTGCAGCAGCAGCAAGCCCAGTCCTTTCAGGGTTGAGGTTGTGAAAGCGGTCAATGTCATTCACACCAGCAGGGACAACTCCTCTAACTCTTCCTCACTTGCTGCAGAGGCTGCTAAACCACTTTAATTTGCTCTCATAGTTGGTAGTAGGTAGCCAGTCGAGTAGACGACAGCTACAGACACTGTGCTTTAGCTGAGCGAGGCTTACCTTGTAAGGTAGAAATTGGTCAGTCGCAGTCACTGCAATTCGGGGATACCCTGTATGTGTACTGCTGGTCGTAGAGGGCTTAAGATGGAGTTTGGTTCCAGAGTAAAGGTCAAGAGGGAAAGGACCAAGTGTGAATCTAACAGTGCAGCCATCTTGGATTGGTGAACTGACTGAGAGTTGAAACGGTAAAGGTGCGTTGTAGGAAGTACATCCAAGTGTGTATTGTATTGTGAAGCATGGGAATTGTCACAGGTAAATTAAGTTAGGGCTAGGTGATGTGATACGAAGTTCGTGCAGCTGATAGTAACCGACCTGTATTAATGAAAAAGTATACAGCAACCAACTTGGAATGGTGAGCTTCCAGACTCTGTAATGATATGGGGTGTGAAATGTGCCAGCCAATACAGAGGATGGTAAAGTGCATATTGTGCTATCAAGCAAGGGAGCCTGTCAGAGATGAAAGAAGTTTGGAATAGGTGATGTGCTTAGAGGTTTGTGTACCTGCTATTAACAGAGATGTATTAACAAAAGAGTATAGAGTTATTGCTATAATTTGCATGTATTTGAAGGTTCAATCATCACCTTTTGTCATATTTGGTTTGCAGCAAAAAGTCAGATTGAGTACAAAAAGAAAGGAGTCACTGAATCATAATGTTATCCAGTATTGGATCTGTCATAGATTCACATGCTTGAATCATCCGCGCCGTCAAGGTGGGAGTCTCACGGTAAATTTTATAATAGCAGTAATTAGTCTTATAATAGGCAACAATGCATTGAACAGTCACTGTATTAGTCCATCCATATCCTTTTGTAAAAAGAACCAAAGTAAAAACACAACCAATCAGACATCAGCACCCTCCACAGAGAGGCGAGTCCCTCAGATTTTCTACTGCACGTTATGACAGGGAGTCTCCCTGAGCTCTGCTCAGTTTTTTCTCTTCATCTTGGATTTTGTGATTTCAAAATGTCAGAATCTTCAAAGAAAGGACTCTTCGGACCTTGTGTGTCATGTGGTAAGAAAAGACTGCATGCTGAGGATCCCCACAAGGGTTGTATATACTGCTTGTACCCTCTTCATAAGTTAAAAGTCTATAGAAGTTGCAGTACTTTTTCTATAAAGACTTTGAAAGATAGAGAAGGCAGACTGCTTATTTGGTGGGAGAGGCTAAAATCTAAATCTTCTGTGCTCTCTGATGAGGAAGGCAGTTTCAGTTCCCAGGCATCAGTTGAACTTCCTTAAAAGAGGGATAGATCTTTAGAATCCCCTGAGGGACATAAAAAAGCGTCAAAAAAGACCCATCATGGGTCTGCGCATACTACCTCAAAAAAAGGGAAGCTGCCATTCCCTTCTGAGGAAAAATCTGCCTCAACAACTGCCTCTAAGCATACAAAAATTCAGTCAGAGGCTGTAAAGCCGTTGTCGAAAAAGACCTTGTTGACAGTAAAATCGTCGTCGGAATTCATTTCCCAGCAGTCGTCGACGACGCCATCGTCTACGGAGGCTTTGTCGACTAGGATTAAATCAATGGAAGTTTTGTCGTCGTCGACAGCACCTACTGCACCGTTGGTGCTAATCTCTTTATTGGCACCGGCTCAGTCAACAATGCGGCTAATGTCGACCCATCGTCGACACCTGGACCGCCGACGGCGCCTCCACCGTTGATGACACTTTAATCGGCGATGCCTCCGCAGTCGATGATGACTACTTTCGTCAACGACAGCTTCTTCGTCGACGGTAGTGGCTCCGCCGACGGCACCGACAATGACAACACCGTCGCTGACCACTGTTTTTTTGTCCACGGTTTCTGTGTCACCGTCGACGAGGATTTAGTCGACGCCTCAGTCAAAGAGACCCTGCATATTACACCTGTTTTGTCATCTACATTCTCGTTGACGATGCCGTCATCGAGAGGTTTTTTCCATGATCCTTCACATATATCGCCTTTACCTCCTAGTCAGTTCTTTGAGGAGTCTGCTGATGACAGAATGTTCAGTCCGGCTCACAGTCCTTCACAACTTCATGTCAAGTTAGAGGAGTTGTTCCTATGATGAAGCATGACATCCCTTTGGGATGTGTAAGAGCAACATGAAACTGTCCTGCTGACTGCCACTGTGCATATGCCCGAGTCCTGCACAACCTGTCGATATCTCCTCTTTTTTTTTTAGGAACAGTAGTCCTAATTTTTGTTTGCGACATAAACCAAGGAGCACGGGCACTGGGCCTCTCATTCAGCTCCTAGTTCCCCACCTCCTCTCTCTAGGAAATCCTTTGATACATAATACCAAACATGACCCGGTTTGGGGCAGCCATTATGTAGTTGGACATCTGGACTTGCCAGTGTCCTCCACATACCTTATAATGGCTGTCCCACACTTACAAAGCCCAGAGAATGGAGTCTGGGGTTTGTAGGGGTACCTATGCTCATGCAGGGGTACCCACACAATTAGAAACATGCACCCTGCCCTTGGACTGAAGGGCCTACCTTAGGGGTGATTTATAGGTTAAAAGTGCAGTGACCGGGATATAAAGGAAATCTTATATCCAAAGTGAAAGGTGCAAGCACCATTTCACGCAGACTGCAATGGCAGCTCTGCAGACACAGTTTGCATGGGCTCCAATGGGTGGCATAATATATGCTGCAACCCATAGGAGACCACTGGTGTACCAAGGTCCTGGGTATCTCAGTAGCTCATGTGGGACCTATAATGGTACCCCAATATGCCAATTGTGGGGTGTACAAAGTACTTACCAGAGAATTTAGAGGAGAGAGCCATAACTTGGCTGCTAAGCAACGAAAGGACCGCCCCCCGGGCCAGATACGGATCACTCGAGGGATCACAGCCAAGTGTTGCCCCAAAGAGCGCAGCTGGCGTCCAGGAACGTAATTTTAAAGGATAGGCAAAGAGCCTTAAATTCGATTCGCTTAGCCATGGGCAACCAATGTAATTGCCGGATAGCTCCGGCTATAGAGCATCTGCGCGGGAGCCCCAACAGGGCTCTGGCGGCTGCATTTTGGACTCGCTGCAAGCGCACCACCTCAGCCTGATTAGCCCCAAGGAGGAGCGAGCTGGCGTAGTCAAATCTAGAGAGTATCGCCACCTGGACGATCAGCTGATGAGTGGGTGGATCAAAGAACCCCAGCAGGGGTCTAAGCCCACGAAGAATGCCGAAACAAGTACCGGCTACCTTCTTGGTGTGATCCTGGAAGCTGAGGGTGGAGTGCATCCAAACCCCTAAGTTTTTAACCGCTGTCTTGGGGACGGGCGCACTACCAAGAGAGGTAGGCCACCATTGCTCACTCCACAGGCTCCTATCTTTCTCCACCAGCAACACCTCGGTTTTATTGGCGTTAAGCTGGAGGCAGTTGGAGGTCATTCACTCCGCGACTGCCGCCAGACCACTTCTAAACTTGGAAGCGTCCTGCATAGAGTCGTCGTAGAGGGCCACCACCAACTGCGTGTCGTCAGCGTAGGAGACCATAATGAGGCCTTTGTCCCTAGCCACCGTAGCAAGGGGTTGAAAGTACAGGTTAAAAAGTACCGGACTCAGAGCGGAACCCTGAGGCACCCCCTGCCCGATGCACTGGACACGGGAGAGAAACGGGGGGGCAGTCACTTGGAATGTTCTCCCTGACAGGAAAGATTTAAACCATTCCAAGGCTAAGCCAACAACACCCGCGTCCTCCAGACGACGTAAGAGAATCTTATGGGCAACCGTGTCAAATGCGGCCCTGAGATCGAGCAATATCAATGCCGCAGTGTGCCCTGTGTCCAGAATGGTCTGCAGATGCTCGGTAACAGCCAAGAGCGCAGTCTCTGTACTGTGTCCAGGGCGGAAGACATTCTGGGAGGGGTCCAGGGTGCCATTACTATTAAGGAATCCTGTTAGGATGTTATTCACATGAGCCTCAGCGATCTTGGCTACCCAAGGTAGAAGGGATATGGGGCGAAAATTTTCCAGCTTAGTCGGGTCCAGCGAAGGTTTTTTCAGTAGTGGAACCACCATGGCCTGCTTCCAAGTCACAGGGACCACGGCAGTAAAAAAAAAGATGAGTTAACGACCTGGCACAAAGGAGCCAGGAGCACAGAAAGGGAGTTCCTGAACTGGGCGGGCTTCAAAGGATCAACCGGGGAGCCCGATTTAACTTTACCACACAACAGTAAGAGCTCTTCCTGTGAGATGGGAGAGATAGCCTCCAAAAGATGAGAAGGAGGAGGCCCGTGAGGAGCCGTGAGAGATGGAGGCAACAAAGAGAAAGACCTATAGATAGTTTCTACCTTCTTCACAAAGAAGGTCGCCAGGTCTTCACAATGTTGCTCAGAGCTAATCACGGAAGCAGTAGAGTTTTTTCTGACTCTGAGATCATTAAGTATTTTAAAAATACTCTTAGCCGGATTGTGGCTAAGCTTGATTTCATTAGCAAAATAGGCTGCCCGGACAGAGTGTAAAGTCCTATGGTAGCTTTTAATTGCAGTGGGTTAAAACTGGTCAGGGAGGCCACCAACTACTTTTAGTAACTGGACTGCCCTGTCAGATTAAAAACCTTTATAGGTAAATGCTACCAATGGGGTCATAAAGTACCCTGGTAGTCTGATGTGAGTTCCCTCTTTAGGGTCCAACTCTAGTCAGTCAACATGGTTCGCGCCCCTAGTGGTCAGGAGGATCCATGGCGCTTCGTCAAGACAGGAATAGTGAGTGAATCTTCCTACCCCACAAATGTGTCAAAAGTGGTGCCCTTTGAGTGGTACCTACTTTTTGATGTTGGCTTTCCAACCTGTCAGGAGAGAAAAAGGAGACAGAATTATCATGTTCCTGGCATAAGAGCGTCTTATTGGCCAGGATGTCCATTATTGTGGTCTAAAATGTTCGTATGGTGCTGGAGTGGCGTCCAGACACGTAAAGACATATACAAGACACACACAACATAAAAATAGGTAGGGTGAAGAGCCAATCTATGTGAATAGCTCGCATTTAGAATTTCTTTCAGCGAAGTTCCCAGCCTAAAGAATCCGAGGCTGCTACCCCCGTAGAACAAAATTGTACCTACCTGTGTAGCCTTACAGGGTCTGCCTGCCAGCCCGCTCTGCTTCTGCCCTGCTGCTGATGAGCTTAACTCAGGCAGGAAAGCTGAGCAAAGGATTTCCTGCGAAGGAGAGGTGTGACCACCTCTCCTTCAGCATTAGGTAGGGTGGGAACGCTTTCATGCGCCACAAGACTGCATTGAAGAGCACATTTGGTGCCCTCCATGCATAAACCAGTTTTGCCTAGTTCAGGAGCCCTTGGCTCCCGCTCTGGTGCAAAAACACACAAGGGACAGGGGGCGTGTCCACCCCCCTGTCCAGCTCCTCCCTAGGGAGGTGCCCAGAGCTCCTCCAGGTGCCCACTTGATTCTGTCGACAACCCGTTTGCTGATCCTGTTATCCCACGGACATCGCCCGGCTCTGCAACACAGGTGGTGGTTTGTTGGTTCTCCAGAGGCCTGACCAGTCTTCTCTGCAACTTGAGCGACTGTAATCCCTCTCCCGCCGATGTGAACCCCCTCCCTGTGCACCAAGCTTGTTGGCTCTCTTCATGAAAGATCTTCAATCTCCAAGAAGCCCCAGCCTCCAGTACTGCAACTTCCTGTGCCTGCTGCCTCAGGGTCCTCGAGGGGGCTCCATCGATTCCTGCCCGCTCTCCTGCGTGCTGACGGCCGGCCCTGACTTACCCTTGCTGGTTTAGTCCCACAGACCTTGCTGGTCCGCAACACAGTATCTTCTCCCGCAAACCGTTGTTTGCGTTTGCTAAGGCCTGTTGGTGGTCATGCTGGCCTGCACTCGTCAACCTGCATGGGACAGCTCGTGGACGGCTCCTGTGCTCCTGCATTATCGCCTGAGCTCCACAGCTGCTGCTTCATCCTCACCGTGCTACAGCAAGAACCTCCAACCAGAGCTGGTATTGTGTTCCTGTGCCTCCTGGTCACCTCCGTGTGGTTTGCACTCTGTCCCCTCTGCTTTCAGGACCTTCTCGCCTGAATCCTCATCCTGGTTCCACCAGCCTGGTCCACGAGACGCTGTCACTGCTGTTCTTCCACGAACGTCCATTGGCGTCTACGTGCATTTCCGACTCCACTTCACAGTGCCTCCCCATAGGTGGACACTATACACAGAGCCAGCCTCTTACAACGGGATACGGATATTCTTGTCCTGATCTATCTGTTGGTCTTAAGCAGTGGGATCCATGTGTACATGACTAGCAGTGAGTTGGACTAGTAATCAGAAAGTCATTAGAGGGATTTTATGTTTGCTGTTGCCAGTAGTGCATCTCTGAATCCTTATTCAGTTCTTTTTTGGTGGTGTCCAGCTTAAGAATTAGCTCACTTTCACGTTTTTTAATTCGTAATTTGCAGTTGCCACTTCTGGAGTGTTGTTTGATGTGTTCCAGACCAACAAAAAGTGAAATGGCTATGAGGGTGATCTTGTTGAAGGTGTTCTGTCAAAGGAAGACCTATTTCCAGTTTGAAGATTTTCAGTTAGTGTCCTTGTATCGGTTTCATAGGGATCTGATTGTGCTGCCCACATAGAATATATTGCTTGGGCATTGGATAATGTCGATGATAAAACTGCTGTTTCAGTTAATACAGTCTCAGATTTTCAATGTGATGCCTGATGAGAATTCTTTCATTTTATTGCATTCCTGATACCACAATTGTGGCATGTGTAGAAGCCAACTGGTTTCTCTAGAAAGATAGTTATTGGTTTTCTGCTATGGGAAACAAAAGGAAAACCATACCAAGGTTTTTGCTCTGCGAAATCCCATTTATGGCAAGTCTGAAATATTGGTGCTGATGGATGGGTTGATTGTAAGTAAGTACCAGTGATATTTGAGATTTTTTCTGATTTGTGAACGTCTTTTGTGAAAAGCTGTCAAAAAGTGTGCATTATTTGGTTTTCTGTGGTCAGGTCGATTAGTTTTAGGTTGTAGTTTTTGGAGTGAGTTTTTTTTTTTTTATGGCTTCCTGTACTGAGTTTAAGATTTTTTTTGGTATCCACTATGTTTAAGGTGCTCCAGCAGTTCTTTTGGTTTTGTTTCATTTTTACTGCGGTTGCGTTTAATGCCTTGTAGTTCTTCTCTGAGGATGTTCTTAATCTTACTTTTTGGTTGGCAAATGTCTGCTTGTAGAACGGAGTTTGATACTGTATTTTTCCTTATAGTTTAGTCTGTATTTCTTTGTCCTTAATGTAGATAGTGAGGTCCAGGAAATCTATTTTCATGGTGGATATATTTGATGTGATGAATTCTATTTGTTATTGTTTTCTTGACGGTATCTTTTAAGTGTGATTTGTGGTGCTTGCCAAATGCAAAGTATGTCCTCGATGTATCACCCCTAACAAATTGTGCGGTGTATATTCTATGAATTGGTTGTCTCAGAGCCAGAATTGTTTTACTTCTTCCATCAGAATACAGGAGTATCACAGTGCAAATTTGGCTCCAGTCGCCGTCCCCTGTATTTAAAGGTAGAAATCTGAGTTGAAGTTAAAGGCATTGTTTGAGAGGAAGAAATTTAAAATATCCAGTATTGTTTGGTTGGATTCCATTGAATATCCTGGTTTGGTTCCTAATGCTTCATTCACTGCGTTGATATCCTCTGTGTATCTTATGGAGGCATAAAGACTCACCACATCAATAGTGGTCAGGATGTAGTCACCCTCCCATAGAATGCTGTTCAATTTTTCTAGAATACCCTTGGTGCCCTGCATGTCAGATAGAAGTCTCTTTATAAATGGCTGTAGGTGATGAACAATGTATTCACCCATTTGAGAGCAAATAGAATTAACTCCTGCTATGTTTGGGTGCCCAGGTGGCCATGGTGTGGTCTTCAATGAACAGGTAATTTTTTCCTCCAGTATTAGGTGGTTTTGATTATACCAAGCTTCAAGTTTAATTTTGAGTTTTATATGGACATCCTTGGTATGGTTTTCCTTGAGTTTCTCATACCAATTGGTATTGGATAGTTTAGTTGCTTCACAAATATAGTATTCTGGATGCAATAGGACATCATTCCCTCCTTTGTCTGCTTCTTTGATAATTATTTTGGTATTGTTTGTAAAAGTAAAAGATAGCTGCGCTCTTCTTATGTCATAAACGCTGTCTCGAGCGCGCTTCTCAATGAGCCGCCATACGTAGGGAATCTGACTCTGTCATCGGCGACGAACTACAGACGCGCAGCAGTGGACTTCAGTTCCCAGAGGGCTCGCCGACTTGACGCATGACGCAGCGTGGTACCGCCCATATAGGAAGTGGCGGCACCCGCGAGAGCGTCGGAAATTCTTCGGCCAACAGAATTTGGCGTTTACAGGATCTTAGCGGTACCGGTAAGGGTGCTATGCACCACATGCCTTCGCCTTTCTGCCTGTAACCCTTTAGCCAGGACCAGGTGTTGCCTTACTCGTAAGGGAGCCTCTTCGGACTCTTGCAAACTGTAGACTCTTTTTTGTTGAACTCCTTACCTGTCTCCGTGTTGGCTGGTTACCGGCGTTCTTCTACTTGGCTGTGCTGTTCAAACAGTCACGTAGAGACTCTAGACTTATCCTCAGTAGCCAATACACTCTTGGCACATTCGCTCTTCCAAAGTATTCCTTCCCTCACTTGATCCTCCCTTTGACCTTGGCCATTACGGCTATCAAGGCTAGGGCATATCAAGGGGTTTACCCTTCTGAGCATCAAACCGATCCTGAGGACAGTCAAACCTGACAGAATTTCCGACCCAAGAATTATTGTCCTCCCGGTCGGGTTGTGCTGGAATGGCCACTCTTGATGATATACTGGCTGCTCTTGCAGCGGTGCAGGCCGAGCTGGCTGCATCCCGCCAAGAAACAGCGGACCTCAAGGCCAGGGTAGAAGGAATGCAAAGAAACCCATTTAACGTGGGGACGCAGGCGACAGTACCCACTAATGCCATAGTTGTAGAAATACCTGTCTCAATACCGCTAGCCACACCAGAGCGGTTTTACGGAGAATCAAGTAAGGTCCAGGTTTTCCTAACGCAAGTTATGCTCCATTTTTCATGTAAGCAGAAATCATTCCCCACCAATCAGGCGAGGGTAGCCTTTCTTATTTCATATCTGGCGGGCGATGCAGCACAATGGGCAGTGCCCTTAGTAAGCAGAGACGATCCCCTTCTCCATGATTGGGAGGCCTTCAAGGTAGAGTTTTTGAAGGTGTTCGATCGGCGAGCTGAATCCTTTACTGCCGACAGGGAATTGCTGGAATTGAGACAAGGCAATAAAGACCTGATAGTATACTTGAATGCGTTTAGGAGACTAGTTGCAGAAACTAAGTGGCCAGAGGCCAAACAAGCCTCTCTCTTTCACCAGGGGTTGAGAGAAGAGCTTAAGGATGTGATTGCTCAAATCGACCCACAACCCACTACCTGTGAGGATCTAATAAATCTAGTGCTACGAATTGATCACAGATTAAGTGAGCGAAGAGGGGATCACAAAAAGAAGGAAAGGGGCATACCTCCAGTCGAAAGGCAAAGAATCACAGAGACAAACAGTGCTTCCGGGGCAGAACCCATGGACATAAGTACCATAAGAGCTGCGTTAACCCCAGCGGAGAAAGAAGTTCGGCGTAAACAAGGTCTTTGTTTATACTGCGGCAAAAAAGGCCATTTTGTTCAAGAATGCCCGGTGAAACCCAAGACCAATCTTTTCCGTAGTAACCGAAAGACCACCGCTGCGGTGGATCTGGTGTCGGGAAACTAGAAGACTCGAAGAAAGAAGAAGGGGTTTCTTGGAGTCAGTTACACCTCCCTTCCTTACGGAACGACGATCCAAGGGCGCAGGGGCATTTGTTCATTAATTTACGACTGTTTCTCCAAACAGAGTGGACACCGGCTTCTGCCATGATTGATTCTGGGGCCACAGGCATATTCATGGATATAGACGAAGCCAAACGCAGGGGTATACGCCTAGTACCTAAAGATACGCCAGAAGAAGTGTATGCAGTAGACGGGAGGAGGCTAGAGACTGGACCCATAGGATATAATTCAGAAGATCTGGAGGTTCAATACGGAGACACTCACAGAGAGCGCATAACTTTTAACATCATACATGCCCCCAGTATGGGATTATACTGGGTTTACCATGGTTGCGCAAACACAACCCGGACATCAATTGGATAGCCAAGACGGTACATATGAACTCATCATATTGTTCTGAACATTGTAAAGCGGTGTCAGAAGGACCCGCTACCGCCTATGGCCTTGAGGATGAGTGTGGCCACCGCAGCAGAAAAAGACACTCAACTACCGTCTACGTACCGGGACTATGCTGAAGTCTTCAACGACGTACAAGCAGAAGTATTGCCTCCTCATAGACAGTATGACTGTCAAATAGACCTTGTTCCAGGGGCACTTGTACCAAGCGGGCGACTATGCGTTGACGGAGCCAGAAAATCTCCACCTTAGAACCTATTTAGACAAATACCTGGAATTGGGGTTCATCCGTCCATCAAGGTCACCTGCGGCTTCCCCGCTTTTCTTCATACCAAAGGCTAATGGCGAGCTCCGCGCCTGCATAGACTTCAGAGCGTTGAACGCAATAACAGTGAAGAACCGCTACCCCTTACCCCTCATTCCGGTATTACTGGAACAAATAAAGAAGGCCAAGATATATACTAAGTTGGACCTTAAAGGAGCCTACCATTTGGTTAGAATGAGAAAGGGCGACGAGTGGAAAACGGTGTTCAAGACTAGGTACGGGTTGTACGAATATTTAGTCATGCCTTTTGGATTGTGTAACGCCCCAGCGGCGTTTCAATACTTTTTGAACGACGTCCTGAGAGAAATTCTAGACCGATATGTTGTGGTCTACATAGACGATATTCTCATCTATTCCGAGAATGAGCATCTTCATCTACACCATGTTAAGTCAGTGCTAAAGATCCTACAGAAACACCACCTGTTCTGCAAATTAAGCAAATGTGAGTTTCACGTCACAACAGTGGAATTCCTCGGAGTAATGCTCACGCCATCGGGACAAGAAATGGCGGATAGAAAGATCACTGCCGTAAGAGATTGGCCTACTCCTCAGAATGTGCGAGATGTGCAGTGTTTCATCGGTTTCGCTAATTTCTACCGGCGATTCATACACCAGTTCTCAAGGCTAGCGGCACCCATAACCAAGTTGGTGAGAAAAGCACAGAAGTTCGAGTGGAACCAGGAAGCTCAGGAGGCTTTTCTCGCCCTAAAAACAGCTTTTGTAACCGCTCCCGTTTTAACTCATCCAGATAAACCTTACATAGTGGAGGCAGACGCCTCAGACGCGGCTTTGGGAGCCGTTTTATCACAGCGGCACATGTCTACAGGACAAATTCATCCGGTGGCTTATATGTCGAAAACACTAAACGAGGCTGAGAGGAACTACAACATCGCCGAAAAAGAGCTCTTGGCCATCAAGAATGCCTTTATGGAGTGGAGACATTTTTTAATGGGAGCCAAGCACGTGGTCACGGTGTATACCGACCACAGAAATCTGCAGTTCATGACAGCCGCTGAGACATCTTACCCCTCGTCAGCTCAGATGGATGTTATTCTTTTCCGAATATCAGTTCGTTATCACATACAGACCTGGATCAGAGAACAGAAAAGCAGACGCTCTCACCAGACAAACGACAACCAAGGAACCGGACAACGTAACGGAACAATCCATTATAGACCCCACTAAGGTACTTTGTGCTATTCAACCCAATACCTTTCTAATGGAACTCCTTTTCATGGAGAACATGGCTAAGGAGCCACACCGAATGGCCTGTTAGGAATGGCTACCCAATGAATAGAAATCGCCTCCTAGTACCTACAGTGAAATTGAGGAAACAGGTGTTCCACTGGTGTCACGAACTACCTGGTGCAGGACATAATGGGGTGGTGAAGACTGTTGATCGCATAAACAGACAATTTTGGTGGCCTTCTCTCCGAAAGGATATCAAGGAATGGGTGAAATCCTGTGAAATCTGTGCACGGATGAAATCCGATCACCTACGACCACAAGGATTATTACAGCCACTCCCTACTCCCAGCGGACCTTGGGAAAGTATCTCATTGGATTTCATTGTCGGACTACCGCCGGATAAAGGAAACACCGTTATTCTAGTAGTCATAGACTATCTAACAAAGATGGGTCACTTCGTGGCTTGTCCGCAGGTACCTTCAGCTGGTCAACTTGCAACAATACTAATGAAACAGGTCGTCCGGTTACATGGGTTGCCAAGGACCATTGTATCTGATAGGGGCTCCCAGTTCACGGCCCAGTTCTGGAAGAAGTGGTGTTCCTCATTACACATAACCACGGCCTTGTCCACAAGTTTCCACCCACAGACCGATGGACAAACCGAGCGCCTAAATCAGACGCTCAAACAATATTTGCGTTGTTACGTAAACAACAGTACTGAGGAATGGGTGGATTATCTCTGGCTCGCGGAAATCGCTTACAACAGTGCCACCCACAGTTCCACGCACGCTTCTCCATTTTATTGTACATATGGATACCACCCAAGGTTTCTTCCCTTCATCCATCCTGCGGAAGACACCAAGCTCCCTGAAGTATCCAAGAGAGTGACTGACATCCAAAGAACGCTGGTAAAAACACAGGAATACTTAAAGGCAGCAAAGACCAGGTACAAAGACACAGCCGATAAACACAGAAGACCTGGACCCTTATACACAAAGGGAGACCAGGTATGGTTGTCTACCAAGAACATACGCTTTAAGAAACACAGTGTGTTTAACCCCAGATATATCGGACCTTACAGAATCAATAGATGCATTACTCCTGTAACTATGAAACTGGATTTACCTTCACACCTACGAATCCACCCAGTGTTTCATGTCTCCTTATTGAAACCATCCTATACACAGGTGAGGAAGCTACCGCCTCCACTGATGGTCCATGAGGATGTTGAGTATGAAGTAAGGGGAATACTCGATTCGAGATGGCGGGCCGCAAACTTTGGTATCTGGTAGCCTGGAAGGGTTATGGCCCAGAGGAGAATTCCTGGGAAGCAGCAGCCGGAGTACACGCGCCCAGGCTAGTGACGTCTTTTCACAGAAAATATCCACAGAAGCCAGCCCCACCAGCGCGCTCTCGTTGAAGGGGGGATGTACTGTCATAACGCTGTCTCGGCGCGCTTCTCAATGAGCCGCCATACGTAGGGAATCTGACTCTGTCATCGGCGACGAACTACAGACGCGCAGCAGTGGACTTCAGTTCCCAGAGGGCTCGCCGACTTGACGCATGACGCAGCGCGGTACCGCCCATATAGGAAGTGGCGGCACCCGCGAGAGCGTCGGAAATTCTTCGGCCAACAGAATTTGGCGTTTACAGGATCTTAGCGGTACCGGTAAGGGTGCTATGCACCACATGCCTTCGCCTTTCTGCCTGTAACCCTTTATCCAGGACCAGGTGTTGCCTTACTCGTAAGGGAGCCTCTTCGGACTCTTGCAAACTGTAGACTCTTTTTTGTTGAACTCCTTACCTGTCTCCGTGTTGGCTGGTTACCGGCGTTCTTCTACTTGGCTGTGCTGTTCAAACAGTCACGTAGAGACTCTAGACTTATCCTCAGTAGCCAATACACTCTTGGCACATTCGCTCTTCCAAAGTATTCCTTCCCTCACTTGATCCTCCCTTTGACCTTGGCCATTACGGCTATCAAGGCTAGGGCATATCAAGGGGTGGACCCTTCTGAGCATCAAACCGATCCTGAGGACAGTCAAACCTGACATCTTATGACTCATGTTTTTGGTTATAAATCTTGATTGCATTTTGTATTTCATAAATTCAACCTCCAGGACCTTTGATTCTGCTGTAGAAAACAGGTCCATTGTATTCCCTGACGGTAATTGAATACAAAGACCTGATTTTGTGGTTGTTATGGTAGTCGTATGAGTAGTGTCAATTCCTATTTTCTTGTGCTAACATTAGGAGAGATGAGTTGGATTCCTCTGTAGTTTCAGAGAGAGTGGAATTGAAATATGTTTCTTTTACATTGTGCATTGAGAATGTACTTGTGATGATTTGAGGGTCCTTAGTAGGTCCGTTCAGTTTGTCACTGAAATAGGATATTTATTTGAGTTTTCTTCTAAATTTAAATAGCTCAGTTTGAGTCCTGGTGAAGTCCCAATAGGCAGTGGAACAAAATAATAATTCTCGGTTAATGACATTTGCCGGTGTTCACTAAAGTTGCTACTGGAGGAATGAATCATAAGTTGGTGATCTTTTTCTTGTTCTTTCCCCCGAACTAGTGTAGTCACTCCTGCAGTGGTTGGTTGGTTTGATTGTTTTGAGGGACTTATAATCTGGTTCTGATATCTTGGTTGTTTTGGTTCTGTATACTAAGTCAGTGTCTTTTTACCTCCTCTAAAAAAAATTCTTGGCTACTTTGGAGGTTGTGGCTTCTACTCTACTCCCTGTCTAGATGCAAGCTTGTTCCCTGTTGAGTTGCACATTTAGTAGGCCCTGATTCACTAGCAGGTCTGGTGATGTTATCCTAGCATTTGGCAAAGGTTTAGACTCATCCCAATTGGTAATCCAACTGATCTCTTTGGAAATGTCTGTTTTTCATCTTGATTAGATCCTCTTTCTATTCGTCTATTGCCTTGTTTAAGGTTTCAAAATGTTTATTTGTGATCTCAGAGCAGTTGGCATCTAATCATGTTATTCAAAGCATCTTTAAAGTTAGTATCCCGTTTTTTTATGTGCTCTGGGTTTGTGGATTCCACATGTAAAGATAGGATTCCTGAGGCCTTCTGATATCCTGTCGTCCTCAGTACATTTTTGAGAGATGCCGCCTTCCCCGTAGCTGCCGAATAACTGCTTTAGATCACCCTCGCTTGCATACAATCGCCCGGTGGGAGGCCACATCACTTTTTACCTCCCCGAGTGGAAGAGCATCACATCCGGCAGTGGGTGTCCAGATTGTACAGGACGGTTACTCCCCTCCCTTCCTTTTCTGACTTAACCCTCCGACATGCTTCCCACGCCACAACACCTCCCGGATGACTGCTTGTCAGTATTCAAAGGAGAAGTTCTAGTTCTCTTGGCCTAGGGAGCCATAGAAAAAGGGTGCCAGCATCAGAGATCGGGACTGGTTGCTATTTCTGTTATTTTCCAGTGCCGATAAAGGATGCAGGCCTTCGCGCTACTTTAGATCTTCGCCCTCTGAACTTCTTGCTTCAGAAGGACAAGTTCAAAGTGCTCACCCTGGCCCAAGTTTTGTCTGCCCTTTATCCAGGAGACGTGATGGTGGCACTGGCTCTGCAGAGCACATATTTCGACTTTCTTATCCTGCAGACCCATAAACACTACCTGAAGTTTCAGGTAGCCACATGCACTTCCAGTTCTCGGTGCTCCTTTCAGCCTTACCACTACATCTTGCGTGATCACAAAGGAGGTGGTGGTGGTGGTCGGTGCCCATCTGCAGAGGTTGGGAATACCAATGTTTCCATTCCTCGAGGACTGCTTGCCTCAAACAGTTGTAAACCACCTCCAGACGACGGCCGACCTGTTAACATCGTTGGGCTTTTTCATTAACATGCCAAGTCGCACCTGACTCTTTTACGATGTCTCCCCTTCATTTGAGCCATCCTGGGCACAGTGTCCTACAGATCTTTCCTTCTACCTCAATGAGTCCAGGATATTTGGGCTATGATCCCAATGTTTCAGCCCTTGACCTGGGTCTCGGTGAGTGCAGCTTTGAAGCTTTTTGGCCTTCAGTATCCTGCTGGTGGACTACATTAGGTGGCACATTAGGACTCTGCTGTGAGATTCAAAGTTTCAGTGAGCTCAGCACCAAGGGAACCTTTCGATTTCCATTCAGATGTTGGAGGAGACTGTGCACCGCAGTTGGACCTGTGTCTGGAGAGCAGACTCCTCTGCCTACCCCACCCGAAGAGAACAGTTGTGACGGATGCTTAATTGCTTGGTTGGAAGATCATCTGGGAGCGGTGGAGGTCAAGGGAGTTTGGTCTTTAGCGGAAGCCTCTCTCCACATCAACTTGTTGGAGTTACAGGCGATTCTGTTGGCACCGAAAGCGTTCTTTCCGACTATCAAGGGGGAACAGGTGCACGTTCTCACAGACACCACTGCCATGTGGTACTTCGACAAACAGCGCAGAACGGGTTAGTGGGTTTTGTACCAGGACGCCTTGTGCGTCTGGAAGTGGCTGAATGTTCAGGGCATCTTCTTGATCGCACAACATCAGGCAGGATCTTTAAACACCTGGGGAGACAAACTTAGCCGACGTTTGCCTAGAGGATCAAGAATGGCAGCTACACTCAGAGATGGCACAGGCATCTTCCAGCAATGGAGGGGACTCTGACTCAAACGTTTTGTTACCACAGAGAATGCATATTGTCCAAGCTTTAGCACAATGGAATTCCCAAGGCAGTTCTTGCTCTGAAATGCCTTTCACCTGCATTGGGGCTCGGAACTCATGTACACCTTCCCATTTTTTCCTCTCCTGCAGAAGATCAGGAACGACTGGGCCTAGGACTGGGTGAGGGGAGTATGGTACCTGGAACTTCTGGCCAGGGGCACCTGTCCTCTGATCTGGCTTCTCTTTGGGAGGACCTCCTGCCGCATCAGTAGGGCAGGTTCCTGCATCTGAGCCTATACTTCCTTGCGTGAAGATTGAGAGGCAACAGTTGATTTCGATCTTCTTCCTGAAGTAGTTGGTGTTATACTGGCAGCCAGGTGTCCCGCTACTAAAACTGTTTGTGCGAGCTGCTGGGAGAAGTTTGTTGTATGATGTTATTTCCTCAACATTCAACCTTTGTAGGCCCAGCCCAGCAATTAAAGGTTATTTGTCGTCCCTTTAGGCCTTTTTATGGCTACCCGGTCAGCCATCTCTTTTCAAATTCGACATTGTGATGCATTTTTTTTAAAGGGCTGATTCACATGTTCCCTCCAGCACCTTTCTTGATGCCGCAGCTGGATATTCATTTGGTTCTCACAGTTTTGTGTGTGCCCCATTTCAACCAGTGCACAGTTGTTCTCTATGACTATTGACACTGAAAACAACCTAGTTGCGATCACTTCTGCCCGTCGTGTGATTGAACTTCAGGCTTGTCTGCGCAGCAGCCGTCCACAAACTTCTTTACGGATAAACTGATTCTTCGGACAAAGGCTGCTTTTCTTCTGAAGTTCGTCGTGCTTCAACATAGGGCAATCTATCACATTACCGGATTTCTTCACCTCTCCAAAGAGGAGGAAACACTCCATTGGTTTGACCCCGAGAGCTCCTACGTTTTTACATCGATCGTACCAGAGAACACAGAATGGGCGATCAACTGGTTGTGGGCTTCTGCGGGGCAAAGAAGGGGAAAGCAATACAGATAAGGACCATCTCCAAATGGATTGTCTTATGGATAAAGATCTGTTATGGGATGGCTAAGAAACAGCCCCCAGAGGTTTTACATGCTCATTCCACCAGAGCGAAGGCTGTTACCACTGTGCTGGTGCGCAACGTGCTAATATTAGACATCTGCCAGGGTTGTGCGTGAGCATCATTCCTACCATAAGTTCACATGGCACTACTGCCTAGATAGCCAGGTTTGACAGGAGGGAATTTTGCCTGATCTGTCTTGCCGGATTTCCCCACCGGGGGGTGGGGGAATATTGACTTGGTATCTTTTCACAAGGTGCTGCTAGAAGTATCCATCAGAAGAAAAAGTTACTTACGTTTGGTAACGCTCTTTCTGGTGTATACTCTATCTAATGGCAGATTCCTTGCCAGATGCTCGGTGTTCAAAGGGGTGGACAGAGATGAGAAAGAAACTGACATCAGCATGCGTAGGGGACCTCAACGTCACATTCAGGGCTGATCTGACACAGAGTCACCTACCGACAGGCAAGGGAGTTGCTATGAAAATCTTCCGGATCCAGTTTGGTGCAATGTAGTTGCTATGAAAATCTTCCGGATCCAGTCTGGCAAATTAGGAAAATTTACAAGGTGAGGAACCTGCAGTTAGATAGAGTAGTCACCAGAATAAACGTTACCAACGGTAAGTAACTTTTTATTTTCCGTCATAGAGATTTCGTAATTTACTATTTTTTTTTCCTGTTGAAGCTTCCTCTATTGAGATATTGAGAGGACCTCTGTGGAGGAGCTAATTTTAGTTCTATATGCAGATTTCTTTTGTGCTGATCTTAATTAGTTTGGTACTTGTAGAAAAGGGTCTAATATACTCGGCGGGCAGTTGACTTTAGTGCCCCATTTAAGAAGTATGGGTTCTTGGCTTAGTATTCTATTTACTAAGGTACATGTAATTCAAGCCTATCTCTATTGGTTCTCCCAGAGCATCGTTGCATTTCTGCAGGAAACAAACCTCAAAGAGGTGTTGTGATGTTATCCATGCCAGCTCTGGGAGGGCCTTTAGTAGACTTAAGATACTTCCTTTCTTTAGAATGTTGTAAGGGCCTTGGGAAATAGTAATGGAGCGTAAAGCGGATTCTGGAATCACTCAATCAGGTTACTTGTAAAGCGCAACTACTCACCTGTAAGGGTCTCAAGGTGCTGGGGAAGGGGGGCAGCTGGTCTGCCAGAGGCGCTGTGGTTCAGTCGAAGAGTCAGGTCTTAAGTTCCTTCCTGAATTGAGGCAGTGATGGTGATTGCTTGAGGTGGAGAGGCAGGGTGTTCCAGGTCTTTGCTGCGAGGTAGAAGAAGGATCTTCCTCCGGCCATGGTCTTGCGGATACGTGGGATGGTAGCTAGGGCCAGTTGGGCAGAATGGAGGTCTCTGGTGGGTGTATGGAATGCGAGGCGGTGGTTAAGGTACACATGTCCCGCGTCAAGTAGAACGTGTAGAATGAATTTCATTTCCTGCCACCCTAGAAACATCAGTATTTTTCAGGGAGCTTGGTTTTGCAATTATGGGTAGCTTGTCTCTTTCTTGTTTATTACCAGTCAAGTAACAAATGTTGATGTAATGGTTTGGGGTGTATGGCCTTTCCCAGTTATAGGGCAATCTTGTGTTGTTGTAAGTCGACTTTTCTAATGCTGTCGAAGAAAGTCAGGATCTGTGGGTATTCCTTGAGCCGATAGGTCAGGGTAAAGGAGGGAAAAAAGTGAGGAAATTAATTCCACTAAATCGATCACAACTGCTCTTCTCCCTATCTAAATGTGCAAGTCTATGGAATATTGGTACAGAGGATCTCAGAGAAGTAGGCTTTTTGTTAAATAATTAAGGGAATGAAGTAACCAAGGTTCTCCTTTACTCAGGACTTGTAAAGTCAGTATTAGTAAATGCAGAACACTAGTTACTTAAGGAAGGAATTAGATTAATAAAAAGGGTAGAAATGCTAGAGCAGAACAAGTACGAGAGGCCATTCCTTATGAATCACGCTGGGCTGGGTTAAGGCAGGTAAGGATGATGGATACCTGCTGGAATAATAAGGAAGATCTTGAAATTACCTAAGATGCAAGGAATCAGAGAGAGTTGGAGAAGGTATACTAGCTGGAAATAGATACAGAGCCCTAGCATCCCCAGTGTATGAGGAAGATGGGTGTCTAAGTGAGATCGATTAGGAGTTGGGGTCGTCGCACAACCTGGCCATATTATCCTGGAACATAAATGGCTATAATAGAATATCGAATCAGGAAAGCTTTAAAGATGCTATTGACAACAATGAGATTGTGTGCTTCCAGGAGACCTGGTTGTGCGACGAAACCCTAGTAATTGAAGGGTTTGTCCAACAGACGAAAGTAGCGAGAGAGAATCATTTTGGCAGACCTTCAGGTGGGCAAATGACATTGATCTCTACAAAAATTGCCAGGAAGGTAGAACCTTTAGAAGTAAAATGCAAATGGGCAATAGGTTGTAGAGTGTTGTTGTTGAATTCCGACCCACGATACGAAGGTATAGTCATTGTAAATGTATATATACAGAAGGGGAAAGAGAATAAACAGAAGGCTGAACTGGAAAAACTAAAAGAAGATTTGTTAATTGTGACCGAAAATTACCAGAACTATGTACTTTTTGTGCTGGGCGACTTCAATCACAAATTAGACCCTTGTAGGACAGATATATGGTGTAAAGAATTATTGATCTCCTATAAGAAAGGACGCCATATTTCCGAGGGGGGATATGTCGACACAAGATATGGCTCTAGGACAAACTTTGGGCTCAATGGGCTTAGTCTGCGTGAACGGCAGAATGGACGCAGATCGTCCAGCAAAGCGTACCTTTAAGATAGGCCAACAACTCTGCCCGATCGACTATGCGTTTGTACATGCCTGGTATTTTGATTTAATTAAGAACTTTGAGGTGGTAAGTGTGGAAGGAAGTGATCATTACCCCCTGAGGATTGAAATATATGGAGTAAGAAAAAAACAAAGAGATACAGCTCTTCAGGTCCATGTTGATTGCCCTAGGCGGCTCACAACCCGTATATCGGAGGAATATATTAAAAAATGAGCTGCTGTACAGCAGACCCATTTATTAGAAAATATCCCGAATAAGAATGATAATGCGTGGTTTGAAAATACAATCATACAACTGGTGGAATGACTAAGGGTTAAAATCAAACCAATAAAACCCGGGGATGGTAGGAAAAACAGAACCCAAAGCAAAGAGAGGACTTGGTTTGACGAAGAATGTCGTAAAGTAAAAGCAAGTATTAGACAAAGGGAAAGAAGACTAAGGGTAAAGTATAATGTAGAATCCTTCCACAACCTCCAGAAATTAAGGATAAAATATAAAATGATTATAAGAAATAAAAAAGAACCTATAAAGAGAGTTGCTGGGCAAAATTGTTAGCTGCAATAGAATCGAAAGATTTGAAAGGCTATTGGAAATTGGTCCAAGAAAGCTCAGGCAAGCCATCAGGGTCCCTGAATTGCGTGGTACCAGAAGATGACTGGATAAGATATCTGGGGGAAATTTATGGAAATTGGCCAGTATCAGAGAGAATTAGTTCTATATTATGGCCAGGAGTGAGGGAGGAAATTAAGGAACACTTTACCCCCTGTAATATTAAAAAGAATATATCAAATTTAACCCTGACTCGGGCTGCAGGCCCAGATAATCTTCCCGCAGTGATTATAAAAAATAGGCCTGAGTGGTGGGCTGAGTTTTTCTCAAAAATGTTCCTGGGAATACTAAATACAGGCACTATACCAGAAAACTGGAGAGGAGCAATCATAAGACCCATCCACAAAAAAGGAGACATAAAAGCCCCGAAGAAATACAGATTAATTAATCTTTTAGATACAGGAGAAAAGGTATTCGCCAAAGTAATCTTGGAAAGACTTAAGGACTGGGCAGAAGTAAATCAGGTCATGCCCCCGGAACAGGGGGGGTTTAAGGAGGGGCACTCAACTGTTGACCACTGTTTTGCGCTCTGGTCCATGGCGCGGAAGTATATAGAGCAGAGAGGAAGGCTGTTCTGCTGCTTTGTGGACTTCCGCACAGCTTTCGATCTAGTGGACCGGGAGACGCTGTGGGAGACGCTGATTGGATATAATATCCCAAGGGCTTTGCTAAGGCTAATACAAGCACCACACTCTTATAATTGGGCGCGGATAATTTTGGATTTAGAGGGGAGCTTATCTCAGAAAATCCAAATTGGAAACGGGCTGAGACAGGGGTGTGTATTGGCCCCCTTACTCTTTTCCTTATTTATTGCAGATCTTCCTTCAGTCTTAGGCAATGAAAGGGGGGCTAGCCCAAAGTTAGATGGGAAACATATTTCATGTCTATTATATGCGGACGATCTGGTAATAATAGATCAAACAGAGATCGGTCTGCAAAGAAAGCTGAATAGGTTTAACGAATATTGCGGTTTTAAAAAACTTGCTGTTAACATGGATAAAACACAGATTTTAAGCTTTGGAAGAGGGAAAATAGCGTTTAACTGGTTTCTGGGCCCCACGAAGTTGGAAAAGGTAGACGAGTATAGGTACCTGGGGATGTGGTTCCAGAAAAGTCTGAACTGGCATACCCATCTCGATGCACTAAAACTGAGGACATCAGCTTCAGTAAGCGGACTAAAAAAATTCAATGGAGTCTATGGCGAAAAATCGGATAGACCGGTTTTAAAAGCTTACACTGCCATGGTACCGCCACAATTCCTATATGGAGCGGAACTGCTATACCTGAGTGGTAAAAATAGATGGGACACCGAGGAGGGAAAAACCCTGAAAAGCTTATTATCACTGCCTAAATCCTCAATGGTCCAGGCAGTGAGACTAGAAACTGGAACCACCTCCTGGGGTATAATGGCCTGCATGGCCCTATTAAGATTCTGGCAGCGCCTGGGAATGGGTGAAGAATATAAAATTTCGCAATGGTGCAGAAATGAGGTAGTGAAGAGTGAGCTATTGTGGGCAAAAGGGATAAGAGAAACTATTATCAAGGCTTGTAGTATGATGAGGCTCAAGCTGTGCCCCTTGACTTTGCACATCGAGTTTGACAAGAGGGAACTTAGGACCTTGGGGAAAGAAATCTCTCGAGCCCAGGACCAAGATTACCTCTTGGGGAAAATATCTGTACGCTGTATGACTACCTCGTGGCAAAATAAACAGCACTTCCCTTATATAGATAGATTACCCTGTCGCTGGCTAAGAAGAGAAGTACTAAGGCTGAGAATAGGCGTTAACCCTTGCTATGCTAACAACAGGGTAAAAAGGGTAATGATTGATAGCAAGGGGAAATGTGTCTGTACCATGGGAACAATGTGTGATATTTTACATATTTTATTCGATTGTCAGAAGTTTTTAGAAACTCGGAAAGAGATCTTACGAACTATTTTTAAAAAGTATGGTATTAACAATAGGATACAAGCCGTAGATCTTTTAATTGAAATGAGAAATTTAGATATAGCGTGCGCAATGGGGAAGTTCATGCAAAAAGTTAAAGAAACCTTTAAATGTGAATAGAACTGAAATATCTGTTTCACCATATGATACGGTGCACGTCACGGATTGAGGGAAAGATTAATGATTTTATTTATATGAATTTTTATGATTGTTTTTTTAAAGAATTGTGATTTTACGAGTGGTATTTATGAAGATTTTAAATGTTTAAGGACCACTTAGTCCAAATAAACTTTACTTTTGAACTGAACTAATGCTGTCCCGATTTCTTTGTGCGTGGGTTGACTGGGATTGTGCTCCGTGCTAGAGGACACAACATCCGCTTCTAGCATAAGTTTAACAAATGCCATTTGCTTTTTTTCTTTGGATAGGTTTTGACAATTTTTCTGACTAATAGCTTTTCTTTTATTTGGCAGAGGGTAGTGATTTTGAGGGTCTGCCAACTCTTACTTTTCCTCGCAGATGCTGACTTTAGACCGAGCAGTGTTTGCATCTTGTCTTTTTTTGGTGACTGTTTTTTTTTTTTTGTTGCGTTGTTGCGACATCGGTTTGATTGTTTCATTTTCAATAGCATTGGATAGTGTATAATATCAGGGACCTATTGAGATTCTTTTCATGTCTGTATATGATTTGTGGCTGGTATTACAGATAAGGCCTGGATTGGTGTTTGTAAACAAGCAGCTGTTATCCTTAGACTCGTTCAGCTTTACAACTGCCATGTTTTCGTACAGTTTTGTTGTGACCTTTCCATGGACATCTAGGACTTTGGTCATATTTTGTCTTCATTGCTTTTACATCAGTTGATTTTGGTTTCTTTGAGTGACCAATTACCAATTGGTGGAAGGAACTGTAGATAAAAACTGTGGGCCATATGTACAAGAATTGGGCCTTTCCTGTCCTCAGAAATGCGTTTTCATATGTACAAAGCACAAATTATGGTTCGGTAACATGTTACCAAATCTTAATTTGTGTTTAGTGATTCAGTTTTTGGAAGGGGCGTGTTTAGTGCTTCCATTTCAAATGCTGAATTGCAGTGCTATCTATGTATGAATGTTTTGCGACCGAATTACGGTCGCAAAACATTCATGTTTTTTACCAACACCTTAAGGGTGGTGGTAATCATTAGTGAATGTTGAAACTAATATTTTTTAAGAGCAGGCAGTGGTTCAAGGGACCACTGCCTGCTCTTTAAAAATGAATCTTAAACATTGGATTTTATTTTTCGAAATGCAAACGGGCTGCATTAAAAAAAACTTTGCTTTCTTAAAAATCAATCACAGACGGGGTGGTCTGCTGACCTCAGCAGGCCACCATCCCTGTGATGATTGCAATTCCTAATGGGTCGCAAATTGCGACCTACCTCATTAAAATTCATGAGGTAGGTCTATTTGTAACACCATTAGGAATTGCTATCTGAAGTTTGTAAGTTTTCTTAAATTAGGAATTGCGATTTTCCTAATTGCGATTCAGAAAATTTGCAATTGGGAAATCGCAATTCCTATTTTTTGTGCATATGGCCCAGTTTCACTTGTAGAGAGTTAGCTATGCTTTCCTTGGTATCCTTGCTGCACTTTCCTAGAGTAGCTTGAATAGGGCTTTTGGTTAAGTTCATACTTGGGAGACGATTGATCATTGGCGGAGGTTCTTCATTTTCCTTCTCAATGCTTTTGTTTACAGTCAGTCCCTCTGCCAACCTTGGCTATGTTGGTGATAGACGTACCCCCCTTGTGTGGGGTAGACATTAGAAAGAACTAGAGATCATAGCCCTCAAGCCTCCAGAGAAGCAGGTTCTGCACCTCAGCTTGTTCACTGACACTCAAGACCTTCCTTCTACCCTTTCGTATTCAGCTTGTTCAGATTGTGATGGATACATTTGACAGCGAGGGGGTACATCAACATATAGGGGGGAGTGGGGCTTCCTCTGCTCTGTCGAGAGGCATTGAGACTCTGGGCTTGGGCTCACCAGCGTCGGGATTTGGCTAGTCGCCAACCATCTGGCAGGCTCTTTGAACACCAGGGCTGACTGCCTCAGTCGTCGTCATCGTGCTGACCACTTGTGGTGTCTCCATCTGGAGGTGGTACAGTTTATATTTGCATGTGGGGTACCCCTCAAGTGGATTTCTTCGACACACATCACAATGCCATTATCTGCGGTTCTGTGCCTTCCAGTCAGGGACATCTTAAGGATTTTGGGGGCCCTGGGCCAAATGTATTTTGGGGCCCCTGTTCGGAATAGCTTTGAATGCATAATCCAATCTCTGCTCTGTCATGCTGTCTTTGGCCTGGTCACTGACTGTGGACAGGCAGACTCGTCCAAATTCTAAATGTTTACATCTAATATTCAGGGATAGTGATATAGTGAGTAATATAGCATCAGCTCACTAATATCACTGCAAATAATCTCTGCAGCACCCTCCCATTTCTCATATGAGAGGTCCTGTTTTGATCTAAAAGACCTTTTTATGAGTGTTGCATAAAACATAAACACATCTCTCTGCAAAATGTCTGTATTACACTCTCACACATCACCCACAGTAAAATTAATTAAAGGAAACGTTATTTAAAACAATCTGTTTAAGAATTATTCAAGGTCAGCAGGGCAAGACTCTCTGCAGAACAAAGCTGCATCTATCAGGGGCCCCCTGAAAGGCTGGGGTCCTGGGCCAGAGCCCATTTTGCCAATCTCTTAAAATGTCCTTGCTTTCAGTATCCACAACAGGAGGTGTTGGGGAAGCCTTTCAATTTTATGTGGAACTTTCCATTTCACTACGAGTTTCCTCTCATATCCTTGATTCCTCAGGTTTTGAGAAAGATTTTCTAGGACCGGCCCAAAGTCATCTTCAGTGCCTCAGACTAGCCAAGAGGGGTGGGACAGAGACCTTCTGTGCCTCTCCCTGTGTACTCCACTTCTCCTTCCTCTCATGACAGACCTGCTCTCCCAGTCAGGGGCGGGTACTGCATTCCTATCTCCAGAGCCCCCACCTTCCTGCCTAGAGTTTCATCGGGGGTACTTGAGCTCCTTCGACCTGCTGCAGGAGGCGGTCGCTATGATTCTTTCACCTCATCGTCCCTCCACCAAGGCAGTCTACTCTAGAAGGTGGAATAGATTTGTTGCATGGTGTCCTAAGCATGATGTGGAGTACTTGAAGGCGTTGCATCACACTCTTGCTTGCACAGCAAGGCTGTGTGGTGGGCACTGTTAATGGACTCATTAGAGCCTTGTGGTCATTTTCTGCTTCCCAGACTAGCCATCACTGTTCAAATCACCAATCATGATGAGGTTTTCGCAGGGACTGACAAATTATTTCCGCCTACCCCATTTGTTGATGCCCCAATTGTGACTTGAACCTTGCGTTGATTTTTTTTTTGTTGTTTGTTTTTTGAGCTCCTCCACCATTGTCAATTGAAATTGTACTTTCAATTTTTTTTTTCTTGTGACCATTACCTCAGCGAGTAACGTCAGTGACTTGCAAGCACTGAGTACCCCTCCATCCTATACGTGCTTCTTTCCAGACAAGTATATCACTTTCCCAATGTGGTGACGCCATATCATCTTGATCAATTCATTACCATTCCTACCTTTTACCCTCCAACTTATCCCGCCAAGCAGGAGTAGGAATTACACAGGCTGGACCCCGGAAGAGCTGTTAGTTTTTAACTTGACTGCACTAAGGAGATCAGGTCTGATGACCATCTCTGTGTCGGGTATACAGGCAACAAGAAGAGCAAGCTAGTTCAAAAGAGGACCTTATCCAGATGGATAATTCTGTGCATAAAGAAGTACTACACCCTTGCAAAGAAGGAATGATCAGGGGGAATCCAATCCCATTCCACCAGGGCAAATGCTAACAACCCAGCACTAGACAGTGGTAGTTCAATAGCTGAGATATCTGTTGTGCAGCCACATGAGATGGCAAAAAACTTTTTTGATTCAGGGATGAGAAGGGAGCCCCATTTTCTTATCTGACCATCCCTTCAGACGCTCCACAGGAAAGGCATACTGCTTTGGAATCTTTTTAACAGGTGAGACATCTGCAAGTGGGAATATCCATTAGAAGAAAAGTTACTCACGTCCAGTAACTATCTTTCTGGTGGTTACTCCATTTACCTGCAGATTCTTTACCAAGTCCACCTGCTTCCCAATTCCGAAAAACGGTTTTAGGCGACATTAAAAAGGTTTGATTATAGTTTACTCTATTGCCACAATTGATTGTCATTTCTTTATCTCTGCCTCTAAGGGTATGGAAAAAATGGATGGGGAGCTGACGTTAAAGCGTCGAGGTGGGTGCCTTATGGCTCCAGTGACGTCATCATGGGTTTGTTTTCAGCCCCCTACACTGGTGCAGGAGAGCTATGGAAAAAATTCTGGATCCAGTCTGGCTCCTGGGGATATTCAACAGGTGAGGAACCTGCAGGTAGACAAGAGTATCCACCAGAAAGATTATTGCCAAAGGCAAGTAACTTTTTCTTCTCTTTTTTTAAGTAGATAGGACCAATTTTATCTTTGTAATTGTCTTGTTTCATCTCATTTTTTATATCAATCAATCAATCAGGGGTTTTTAAAGCACGCTACTCACTTGTGAGGGTCCCAAGGCGCTGGGGGGGAGGGTGGATATGTAAGTCTTATTTCTGTATGTCTATTCACACTTATTGTGCTTGTGTTGTAATTGTACCACCCTTTAATGTCAGTCGGAACTTGTGTGACATATGACTCTGGTCCTAAGGAAGTCTGCCCTAACTGAAGAACCTCTTCCATCAGGTGTTCAAAGTGAGCAGATTGTGCAATCTCATTCCACTCTTCTCTGCCTAGTCATTAAAGCTAGGCAAAGGACAGGTTTGACTTTTTAGTGTTGCAGAATCTTTTATTGTAAATACGTTTGGTCTCTGTGGAGAGATGAGAATCACCAAGAAGAGATAGTAGTCCTAGGATACATAAATAAATGGTCTTCTATAGTGTTAGATTATTCATAGATTCCCACTCTTCAATCTTTCCTTAACGTCAAAGTTTATTAAACTCGTAAAAAGTTAGTATAAATATTTTTGTTAAATATTAATGTTAATTAGTTTTAGGTATTTATTTAAAATGTAAAACAAGAAAAAATGATTCAGCACTATTAACTTAATTTTGAATTACATGTTTAATGAATTTAAATGTATTAAATTAAAATTATTCTGCTGAAGTTTAAATAAATAAAAAATCCCACCCAAAAGTAAAGAAATTTTTTTTTTTCATTATGCTTTAATTATTAAAAGTGAATTACAGAATGTACTTGCATGACATTCTATTCTTGGTTAACTTTTCCGGCGTCCAGTAAGCCCTGTGTAGTGTAAAAAGATGATTTTTCCTAAGTGGCGCAGATTGTGTAACACGCCATAAAGTAATCATAGATACTCGCCATAAGTGTTGGAGATCCCGCGATGGCAAGTCTTGGAAGTGTGAAGTCTTCCTCCCCTGCTAGAGTAAAAAGCCAGTACCATTTTGATATCTCCTTCCCTGGTGGGTCCTTTTGAATCTCTTCCTCTGCATCCATCTTTTCTCCCAGCACCTTCTCCAAGTTTTTAGTCCAGCTTGTCAGCTGATTTTATTTGAACCTTGATAGTTTCCCATCCGTACTTTTTTCTAGAGATTCCCAACTGACCGATCTCCCTGCTTGTATCAGCTGACCCCATTCTGTTATGCCTGCTCGTTTGATGGGAATTGCTAACATGTCTTTCAAGCATTCTGATGTACCTGGCGAGTCACAGATTGGTGCAAAGGTGCTGTATTATGGTATTTGTAATATTCTTCTAATCTGGTCCCAGATGGCGCAAGCGGCGCAAAGGACCTTCAACTTAACTTTTTAAAAATATTTTGGGTGGCCAAATTTGTATAAGTAGAAGTCGTCTGCTAAAATTGTTTTGTAATAGGTGGGGTAGGAAGAGTGTTCTTTAAGTAAGACTCTAAAGTTTTTTAATTGGAAGGCTCTGAAGTAAAACAAAAGGTCTGGACTAGCTATGCCCCGTGTTCTTTTTTCCTGCTTAATTTCTTCCATGTTATTCGTACACCTTTTGATGCCCAAATGAAACTATTCACCTCACTTTGTATTTTCTTGAACCATTTTATCTTGAATTCCAGAGGGACAGTGTTAAAGATAAAAGTAAATTTGGGTAGGATCATCATTTTTATTGCATTGGATATATAAATAAACATGTGGCAAAAAGTTGTCCAAGGTGTGGAGAGATAAAGGCAAACGACACCCACATGTTCCGGTAGTGCTCTCAATTACAGCAATACTGGTCCAAAGTGGGTAAGGTGGTAACTGAAGTAACTTAACTATCTTTGGAGTGATGAATGATAACGGGGGCCCATTACACTTAAACAATAAGCAAAAAGACCTTCTGTTTGTATTAATCCTACTTGCCAGTCGAGAGATATGCATAAAATGGATTATAGCATCTCCCCCTACAGTAAATGAATGGTTGACATCAGTATGTAAGATTAAGAAGTTGGATTTGAGCAGAGAGAGAAGAAAGCGGATGAAGTTCTGGGAGGTATGGGATAGGAATGAATCTTAGAGTAGGTAAAGAGAAAAGGGTAAGGCAGGAAGGGAAGTCCAATGATTACCCGCTTTGCAATAACAAATTCTGGATTAGGCACAGTGGTGGTACCACTAGTGATATTCCTAAAGAATTTGGTGATTCAAGACAGTATTCCACCTCAGATCAAGAAGGTCTTCACAGTTCCAGGAGAGGTGAGAATGATCCGGATTGGTAAAGTTGCCTGAATAGGATCCTGGTCTTTCTATATCTCAACTTTGCATGATATGAGGACAAAAAAAAAAATGATATTCTATTCAAATTTAATGTAACCTTAAGTTTTTAAATTAGAAAAGGTTGTTAGAATATTTTATGATAAAATAATTAATTTTACTTTTAGATTTTATTTAACATTTAACTTTTATTTTTTTATTTTAATTTAACATTATTTCCTATGGGGTTTTGTATTTTAAGTCTTTACCTCCATTGATTTCTATGTTACTACTGTTTCTTTTTGGTAACAGTAACTTACACTTACAAATTTGGCTCCATCCCGTTTTCAGGGGGTGGAGATGTTGAAGCTTATTTTACACTCTGAATTTGGTAATAGCCCAAAGAGTGAAGTTACTCAAAAGTGTAAGAGTAAATAAATTACAGGTGTAAATTACTCACAAGTGTAAATTACCTTTGTGAATACCCCCGAAGAGTCAGCGGTAGAATGCCCATTTGAATCATCATACAGCACAACTTTCTATTGCACATCTCAACCTGACGATCAGGAGGATGATTCTGCCCCAAGGCACGTGCAGCAGAAGCAAGCAGAATCTGATGCAACTCACCGAAGTAGACTATGGACACTTGGAGGGTAAAGACTGGCAAACCAACCACCTATTCTATGATCGGTATTATGATCCATAGGCTAAAGATCAGAAATTCCTAGATCCAGGTGAATACCTTGCTCCTCCTATGCTCTGAATCTGGAATGAGAGCTCAGCAGATAATAGATTTATTTCGTTCAGCAATCTTTATTTGATCAATATATGATCATAAAAGAATCATAAAACCATTAAATAAACATAAAACCTTCAGAATAAAATGCAAGTTAAAAAATTAAAATACATTACATAGCAATAGATGCCCTCTGTCTTATAGCATGATGAATGTAGACAGCAGTTGAGAAACCAAACCATCACAGTTGACAATGACTGCAGAAGGTAAAAGTGGCTCTACTATATAGGATATTAGCCTCTTTTTAAAAAGGTAAAAGATACTGCTTACTTAGTAGTGCATAATATTTGCAGAAAAACATAAAGTGCAAGATGCTTTGTGCAGATCAGCCATCACAGGGACACAGAGGTAAGTTGGCAACTAAAAAGTGCACTATGCTCAATCTAAGTCTCACTCACAAACGTATGGTGCCAGTTGCTAACCCATATTAAGTACTGCTCTATACCATTACTTGTGCAAATCCCTGCAAATGCCTGGATGGTTGACTTATTGTCTTCCCCCTGCACTCTCGCATTTGTGCATTTGGCTAAAAACTTGTTTTTAAGCTGTTTAGGAAACTAGCATTCAGGTTTCCAGGAGAGGTAAAAAGATCTTCCAAGCCCAAGCTAAAACAGGTGTTACGAATGTACCTGATCCAGGGGATTCTTAAGCATTGATCCAGCTTCAGGCAGTCAGTGAGAACCTCCTGGTTAAAGTAGGTTTGACTCAGTGTCCACATCCTGAACCACAGAAGGAGGAGTTGCATCTTTATGACATCACTGATAAACCCTAGCCCAACCTCAGAATGGCAAATAAAAGAGCTAGTAGATTTGGGGACAGCCATTAGCCTCTTAATAAAGCCATTCTCTTTTTTTTTTAAACATCTTTTTTATTAATTCCACTCAGTGCATCTTAATTACTCAAACATTACAATAACATGAACACTCTCTTTTCACAACATCTATTACATATTGTTCGCATTCTCACAAACCCATCATCCACTATTGCTGTATCATCCCAGAGGGACCGCCCTCCTCTCCTTTCTGTATTGTCTATGTCTGCCTTATCTTACCCCTTGAACCTTTATAGACTCTTTTAGATTCCTCTATACGTCTTCCACCGCCCCCAAATTTGATCCCATTTTCGTGGGCAACCTCTAGCTGTATATGTTACCTTCTCAGCCCCTGAGCACCAGTCTAAATCATTCTCCCAGACCCGAAGGTCCGGCGTCCTAACTGCCTCCCACCCCATGGCAATATTTCGTTTCGCTACTATTGCTGCTATGTTCAGCCAAATCATTACATACTTGGGCCACTTTATCTCACCTGTTACACATTATATTAACCATCTTGGTTCTAATGGGATCTCCTCCTCTATAACTTCTGCCATTATTCTTGTTACTTCCTTCCAGTGATGGTGAATATGCCTACACTCCCAGAGAATGTGAAAGAAGGAGCCCTCTTCCTCACACCCCCTTGCACAGTATTGAGATACTCCCCGGCCCCATCGATGTAGCTAAGTCCTAGAAGCATAAGACCTGTGGAGCATTCGCAGCTGGATGAGACAGAACCTTGCCCTTACTGACGCCTCACGAGGACTCTGCACTGCTTCCTCCCAGTCCTCATTCTCCAGGAGTCCCAAGTGTAATTCCCATGCTCCCCGCAGGGGATCAACTGGGTTGGGAGAATTATATAAGATTTTCTTATACGTTAATGAGGTGGCTTTAGTTGTCATGTGGTCAATTAGTAGTCTATCTTCCAGTGGAGAATACTCTGCCAGTGTATCGCCATCCTTGATATATTTGCGCAGGGCGTGGCTCAGCTGCACGTATCTATACCTTTCTGTATCCGCCAATTCAAATTCAGCTTGCAGATTCTCAAACATTATCATTGTACGTCCCCTCCAAATGTCTCCCAGGCTTTCAGTTCCTAATATTTCCCATTTTTTGAACCCAGTAAGGTTCCCCACCTCTTGCACCTGATTACTGTCCCAAAGAGGAGTCTTCTTGGTCAACTTCCCCTCCCATCCTAGGTATTTGACCACCTCACACCACGCACGCACGCACCACTGTTTGTGTATAGGGTGAGAGTAATCTTTCCTTGCTTCTTCCGTATATAGCCGCCAAGTAGCCCCTCTCCCCCATGGCCCAATGGTCACTCCTGAACGCTGGATCATTCCGGTCTGAGAAAGCAGAGTCATTCGCCACAATTAGCTGAGATGCCCAATAGTACTTTCGTATGTCTGGGACTTCTAATCCCCCTTCGTACACCCCTCTCTGCAGCTTACACAGTGCTATTCTGGCGCAGCCTCCATCCCATAGGAGTCTACGTATTTCACTAACTATTTTCTGGAACACCTTCTTTGGTATTTTGTATGGTGTGTTTTGCATGACGTATAGCAGTCTAAGTAGAGACATCATCTTAAATATCACTGCCCTCCCCATCAACGATATCGGCAATTTCCTCCAGCATTCCACATCGTTTTTCAATCGTTGTATTTGAGGGTATAGATTTCCCACCAGGAAGTCTTCTTCTTTCCCCAATATTTTTAGACCTAGATAGGTGCATGTATGCTTAACTACTAATGGTGTCGTTTCAGTCAGTCTCCCGGGATTTCTCCCTTTAAGGGAAAGATCAGGGATTTACCCTAATTTATCTTATATCCCGAATAGCTGCCGAACAATTGGAAGATGTGCAGCACCCGATGTACTGATCTGAGGGGCTTCGCCAAATAGAGGAGCACATCGTCAGCATTGAGGGATATTCTATGAATAAAGCCATTCGCGATCCTTTCCAGCCCTGGCTGATCACTGAGGCCCCAAACCAATTGCACAGCATTTGGCTTTATAAATGGCCAGGGGCTCCCTAATGGGCTTACTGCCTAGCCTACTAGCGAAATTGAGGACCGCATGGACGGCTTTCGAGAAGGCTGCGGCTCTACTGATAATTCAGTGGGCCCCAGGTTAGGTTCTTGTCAAATGGAATTCCAAGATAAGAAAAAGTGGGAATGGTATTAACTTTATTGTTGTTAACTATGAAAACAGTACCTTCTTCTTCCTGGCACCAAAAACCATAACATGGGTTTTAGCCTGATTAACCCTCAGGTCCATACTCATCATAAAGCTACAAAAGACTGATTGCCGTCCTGGCTATTAGGACTATATCGTCAATGTAGATCAGAGCAGAGACGCTATGATCGCTTATATGTGGACAGTCCGCTCCAAGAGTTGTTCTTCCAGTCCATTTACATATAGCAAAAAGAGGAGGGGGCCAGTACTCAGCCCTGGCGTATACCTCTGGCTAGGTTAAAATCTGCATTTGTCTCCCCCCAAGGCCGTACCTCACACTTGCAGTTACTTCACTGTGGAGTTCTCTTAGGAACTAAATGATGTTCTGTACTACCCCTATGGCTGACATAATGCTCCACAGCTTGGATCTTTTTATGGAATCAAAAGTGGAGCTCAGGTCCATAAATGCCAGGTACAGCTTGCCCTTCTTAGCCACAGTGTATTTGCTTCTTAAAAGATATGGATTGAGAGACTGCTTAACTATCCCCAAGCCAAGACAGAAACCAAATTGATACCTCCGAGAGCACATTGTGCTCACAAGCCCAAGCTTACAAGCCCAAGCAGTATCATCCCCATTATCTTAGTAGTTGAATTAATCAGTGAGATGGGAGATAGCATTGCGGATCTCCTGTGGAGCCTTTTATGAACATTGGAATAATGGTTGCATTGGACCAAGCCTTCAGTGGACCTGTTGCTAAAATATTGTTGAGGACATTGGTCAGAAGTGGATCCCACAACGGTGTATTAGCCTTAAAGAGATTGGATCAAATCCCATCTAGGCCTGGAGCTTTTCTGGCCTGGCAGCTAGCTTCTGCTGATAAAACCTCACTCAGCTCGATCTCCAGGCCAACAGATGACATAATTAAGGGCCGGATAGGAACCGGGGAGCCTGGAGACAGTCAGGACGAGCGGGGAACAGCCTCATCTGGGGAAAGGGCATCCCTAGAAAAAATGGTCGGAAAAGAGGTGCGGAAAATGAGCAACCCAGGCCTCCGGGGTAATCACTGTGTCAAGGCCATATTCGTGAATATTCTCAAAGTAATTATGATTTACCGTCATTCAGAAGGTTTTACTGTCCTTTAACTCACTGGCCTGCACTAGGGAAGAATATGCTTCTTCCCATTGTATTCTTCCTGATCCTTAGGGAGTTTTTGTACACTGCCCTACAGCTACGCACCATCTCCTGATCCTTAGGAATTTCTTTGAGGACTGCCAGTAACTGATTATGAGTTTTGGTATAGTTGGCATCAAACAACTTAACATGCTTCCTAATGCCAGATATAATTGGAACCAAGAACAAGTCACGTGCTGTATTGCATATTCTATCAAAACTAATGAGCAGCTCAGGCCCAAAGCCCGCCGCCCCCCCCACCCCCACTCCACGCTCCCCAGTTTACATTTTTCATCTAAACTTATCAGAAAGTCAGATAGTGAACAGCCCAGCAGAGTCGATAAAAAGAATCGTTGTCCACCTTAGACCAGCTCTTGGTCACACCTTTGTTCTTAGAAAACTATAATGGGAGTGGGTTAATAATAATGTGCATCTTGGAAAATCAATATGACTAAAAGTGCCCCTTCCGATAAAAGTAGAGGTAGTGACCAGGACCGAGGTCAGGGAGTCAAAGGCAAAAAACAGGTTACATTTCATCAATACCAGATTGAATTCATCACCAAATAGAGTCCCCTGCACCAGCCACCAGCCCACAAGCATTGGTTAGAGAAAACCTGCAGGGCCTCATGGTAAAATCCCCCAGGAGTACCACCACATAGCTGCCTTTTATGTCTCTAATACAGTTATCAATGTTCTCATGCAATGACCTGACCAAAAAGATCAAAAACATTATAGTAGATGTTTATCAGTAGCATTTTCATCGTTAGACACTGTAATACAAGGAGCCTTGCCAACCCTTTCCCACCCTTTAAATTGTTAGGGTCAGAAGTGGTGGCATCGACGGGGAGTCAGTCCAGCTGCGAGATGGGCGCAAACCTATTTGAAGGGGGACAAAATGTCAAAAGGTCGTGGGAGCAGGCATCATTCTAGCCGGAACGGAAGTGCTTCTATGGTCGAGGAGGTGGGCCCGGTTAAGTTAGGCCTGGTCAAAATATCTTTGGCTAGCCTTCTGTCTTTAAAGTTGATGACAATGCAGTTGTCGTTATCAGGCTTCGGGGTGTTTCCCACATATGAGACTCTGCGGACAATGTTAGTCTGGCTGTGTAGTACCTCAGGGTCACCCCATCTGCCATTGGCCCGGTGTACCACTTTGTTAACCAGTTGGTCATAGTCCTCGCGTGTGTCACGTCTCAGAGGGAGGAAAGTTTTCAAAATCATGACTAAAGGGGTTGCCTGGGGGATAGAAGTAGCATGGGGAGCTTAGGAGGTGGGGACACCAGCATACACCCAGATCTGTGGCTCCCTGAGCTGCAAGACTGTTTTGCACCGGGGACCCAGCTCCCCCTGAGAGGGTGCCTTGCAAGCCTGGCCTGTTCTCATCATGATTGCTTCTACCCTCACTAGACCAACATTCCCCCACCCCAACCCATGGGAGTGATCACCGGATCCGCTGGAGCATGGGACTGGATGCGTGGGGTAATGATACTGGCTCTCTCCACAGGCCCAGCTGACAACCCTGCAGGGCGACGCTCTGCAAGGACACCTCTCAGATTTATCAATGCTCCCTCGACCTTCTCTAGACTGGCCAAAATCGGCCCTAACACACACATAAAGGCGGTTACCACATCCTTGCATATTTCCACAGATAGGACAGGTGCAGTGTCTCTGATCTTGCTCATAGTGAGACTGTTGTGGCCGAGATTAGGGCCAGGGACTGGCTAGACCGAGCCGTTGAGGGGCCAGAACACTGTCTCTTGGGTTTGGCCTGCCTCTCCACTCTCTTCCTCTTCCCCTCTAGACTTTTTTGATTTGCCCGTCCCGCCCTCACTGGCAGAAATTTGAATTCCCTCACAATGGCCAGCAAGTTCAACAATCGTAGTGAGGCCAGGATTAGTTGGGCGGGTGGGGATATATTCAAAACACCAGGAATCTCAACTTGCTGCGGTGAATAGGAGCCCGCGGCAACCATAGTGGGCTCAGGGGGCGGGGGGGTCCGCAATGCCTTGGGTCAAGTGAGGTTGATGGGGACAAACGCCGTACTGAAATTTTGATTTTCTTACTAATTATCCCCATAGCCCACCATAAAAAGCCATCCAAGGTGGTGCCAGGCGTGGGTTTCGAGGGAGTAGCCCTGCATTTCCCCATAGCGGAAAGTGAGGTAAAGGTATAGTACCCTGCCAAAAGGGGCTTAGACAAAGTGGATGACAATAAGTAGCCCAAATAGAAGTTGATGAGCCCAGTACCTTTTAAAAGCCGATGAAAGGGGGGGGGGGAGGGCTTCCCAGCCTCTCAGCCTCCCAGCCTCCTCCAGGCGATAACAGACTAAGACGTGCCTGGTCTTGGCATGGGAATGCGCCCAGGCACGAGCCACGTGCATCTTGTGCTGCTGGGGGGCGCTTGCAGGAATTTAAAGCGCCCCCTGGAACGAAAACTGCAAGGGGCGGCCTCCCTGCCGCTGGTGCCGCTAGCACAGATGGGCCCTGTCATTCGTGTCCCCCGCCTTCAGCCTGTAATGTCCCGCGCTGCGGGAGCACATACAGATATTTAAAGTGCCCCCTGGCACGAAATCATCAAGGGGCGGCCTCCGTGCCGCTAACAGAGCTGGGCCCTGTAGTCTGTGCCCCCTGCCTTCTGCCTCACACACGGTGCCAGGATAACCATCAGGAGGACACCGTGGCAAAGTGGCAGAAAGCAGAAAAGACGTTTGCCGTGGCGCTCACTGCCCCGACCACCACAAAGTCCACTGTGCAGCACAGGACGAGAGAAATATAGAATTGCCGCCTCCTGGAACCAATCAACTGCGGCATTACCAGAAAGCAAAAGCAGGCATCGGATCATAGATTATTATGCAATATGTCTTCTATGCTGCATCGAAGGCCTGTGTCGACATGCCCGGACGTTCGGCCAACGGCGTCTGACTGCACTGGCTCTACTTTCTCCATCATTGCTACCAAAACAGCAGCCACTGTTGCCACAACAACTGCTGCTGCCTTTTGGGCATCTTATTATATCAACAGAAATCGATACAACTGGTGACAAGGAAGATGATGAAGCCATACTCCATCTTGTAATCCCTTGCTGTCGCAAAGGTCAAAGATGAATTGGAGGATTGTGTAGCACCGACAACAGCATCAACTTCCCCACCAGCTGTGGGTTGACCACCTGATGACTTAGTGAAATTTCATACCTTTATTGCGAAGGCTTTGAAGTTTACAGTTCAATCCAATCAAACAGACTTCTTTATCTCTAATTTCTGCAAACCATTTAGGAAAACTAATAGCTCAATTCCAGTCGTTGTTTACATCTGTCATAAAGGGCATAAACTGATGTATACAGCTGCTGGCATCTCGTCTGTGGTGCCATGCATGGGTAAGAAATATAAAGAACCAGAAAATGTCCCAATTTGCCTTCAAGAGCACCCCAAGGCAAACTCTGTGGTAATACAGGCAGCCCACCTGATATAGAAGGTCACTGATTGGACATGTCATTAATGGCTGCCACCTCTATCAGATCTGAAAATTCATTGGACATAATAGGCCACTGATGGAGCAGGGTAAATGAAAAATTTTAACCTCCTAATGTTTTAGTAAAACAATTAATAAACATGTTCGTTTAAGTAAATAACCAACAATGTATGTTGCATGTTAAGGGATAAAGGTAACACGCTATTCCGTATGCAAATTAATTGACTTATAATTGTTTACGTGTCTAACATAACATAATATTTGCGTACTAATTAAATAATAAATGCATGATTTGTGCTTTTAAATAAAACGTGTGGTTGCAAAATAAAGCGATGGTAAGTAAGGGACAGCTTTATATGTTGCTTCTGCTAGGTAATACCTAATTTGGGTGCGTAGAAAGACGGGAGGGAAACGAAAGGGTTTATATTTCTCTGTTTTAACAATATTTTCTATATCTTTGAAAATAGTGCGCTTAGGCCTGTCGAGCAGCAATATAAAATGGCCGCGAGTTGCTAGAGTACGCATGAGCGGGAGACCATGTGATAGAGGAGAGAGGCTGTGGAAAAGGGATGATCACGTGCTGATGCTGAGAGGCTAAGATGAAAGTATGGTCAAGGCTGTTGTGACCCTTCTGAGCAGATGTGTGCCAAGATGATCAGCAAGAAGCGTGAGAAGCCCGACTGAATCAATAGACTGGAACTGTATTACACAAAATGTAACAGAAAAAGATACAATGTGGACTGATCGAAACGGATGAGCAATTGCATGAACTGTGGGAAACGATGCTTGCATGGACATTCCACACGGAACTGGTTAAGACCAGGAAGTTTGATTAAAATATATATGGGCCTGAGGTTTTGACCAATGAGAATGAATCGCGCCATGAAGAAGAAACATTTTATGCTGTAAGCTAGAATTAGGTATAAGAAGACCTACTCTTGGTGGGAGGGGTTAGAATGCTGCGGGGAGATGCTGGAGAAGTTAGATGCTGTAGATGAGTGAAGTTGCGGTTGCTGACGAGCTGATGCTGCTGCTGTTATTTCTCTTTCCAGTTGAGTATTAAGATGCTGCTTTAGGAGAGCTTTTCCTGATAGATTTTATTTTAGAACTATTAGATTTTTCCCAGATAGATAGATAGGTTGATCTTTAGAGTTCGTATCATGGTAACCCTATTTTTCCGTCTAATAAATATGCATTGCAATTTCAAATTATTCTTATATTGATAATAAATGTAATGATCTGAATAATAAGCTAATCTCATTTCCTGCATTCAAAACTTTATATAAACTTTTATTATTCTTTAAACAAATGACTCAGTGATTCTTTAGCTCAATTATTAAAAATGAAATGTTAAAGAGTTTATTGTGATTGAGCTGGTCTTAATCACCATCAACTGATTCCTACTAGTTGGTCCATCGACCAATGAGCGGAATACCTTAAAAGCAAATGAGAAATATTATGTCATTATAAAAGAGGTATCCCGTCTCCTTCCAGCGAATCGTTTTCTCCTAGGTTCATGACGGAGGAAATCCAGGGAACAAATGAGTAAGTGAATATATATGCGGTGTTATGGGCCCCACCGTCATATGGATATAGTGTGTGTGTTAGAGAAATAATTGCACCTGGATGACCAAAGCATAATAGGAGAATTATTTTTATTGTTAGCGCTGGATCAGATTTCTTGGTAGCAAAGTTATGGTTACTATAGATTAGTTTGGTGATTATTGATTATTGATAAGTTCATGTCTAACACTTTTTGTTGAGTCGCGTTATGTTATATGTAAGTTTTCACGCTTCCGGGAAGTAGGAAGTGGAAAACGTGTGGCAAGAGAAGTCGCATGGAATTGTACATTGTCTGAGTTCATTTTTGGTAATAACACAGGTTGTGTTATAATAGGGACATTTTGCGTATAAAAGGTGTGTAAGTGAAATAGTGATCGGTTTTCTTGTGAAACTCTGGCCTTAATTCTCAGGAGCAGTATAGTCTCCACATGTGTTTTATCCCCAGAGAAACGGGTTTACTGATTGCTTGAAAGAAGGGTAAGGTAGAGGGAAGTTCTACTTTATCGGCGAAACTGAAAATTCTGTGGTAGGGTAGAGGTAAGCGCTGCCTACTGGAAAATACAGAATTCTTGTGTAAATGGTCAAAGCTATCGTTTCGGTTTAGCGAATCAGACAATGGAAATGTGGTTAAAATGTTGTAACTAACAAAAATTGTTGAAAAAGAAATTGCCGATAAATTTTGTAAAGGAGGGGTCAAGAGCAGAAGTGACTGTAGACAAGAGTCGCGCTGGGATTGGACAGTGCGATAGTCACATGAGAACAGGAGCAGGACTGATGTAGACAAAAGCCGCGCTGGGATTGGTCAGTGTGCCGTAGACAGAAATCGCTCTGATTGGAGCTTTGGTGTGAGTCGCACAAGGATTGGTTGAATAGCCTAGTGACGTGGAAGTTTGTGATTGGAGTGTTGGTGTGAGTCGCGCTAGTATTGGTTGAAATAACGCATAGGGAACAGTGTTGAATTGCGGATCGTTTAAGGAGAAAAGGTCGTGAATCATGTCGTACTATGAGTATGGTAAAGAGAAAACGTCATGGATGTCGAAAGTTAAGAACTTCTTTAAGAAAGACAAAAAGGTAGTGACTAGAGAGGGACAAATAATTCCACCGCCGAAATCACCAGCTTCACATATGATGCTGAAATATGGATATCATACATGCATATGGTTAGAAAATTGGACAAAATACACCAAGAATGATGGAGCATTGGCTTTCCCTGAGAATGGTTCATTTAATGTAGCTGTACTCACGGAACTTGAGAGAAAAATGGTAATGTTAGAACCTAGACCTAGACCGACACAGTTTGAAGCTTTAACGGAATGGGACGATGAGATGTATGAGCGAGAGAGATTCAGAGGATTAAAGAATCATGAGTTTCTGCCTGGAAGGTTGTGGGGAGTAAATCATGAGGACAGAGTAAAGCGTTGGAGATATGCTAACATGACCGGAGGTTTGTTTCCAGCTTTTACAGTTGAGGAAGAAGCAAAGAGAAAGTGTACAGAGAAAAAGAAACATGTAGTGGTAGAAAAGTATGTGTATGGTGGTAGTGAAACAGATGACGAATTGCTGGAAGATATTTTAAACAGAAACCCACCTCCATACCAACAGACTTCTGCGGTGGTGACACCTGATGCACCGCCAATGGAAACTGGGAGGAATAAAAACCCGAACGAAGAAATGAAACAAATAGGTCACAAGAAACATTTAAAACTTCACAAAATGAAGAGATAGAAAGTGACAATGCAACTGAATTAGCAAAAACGATAAAAGAATTGACTGAGAAAATAAGAGAATTGACAAAGAATATGGAAGCTGTAACTGTACCAGTAACGATAGGTCCAGTAATGCCAATTTTTGAGAATCAGAAAATTAATGAACATTCCTTAGTGATTCCCATGAATTCACATTTGCAAAGAAAAAGAGAAGGGATGGAACTGAATAATGAAGGGGCACACAATTTGGCTAGTACGTGTAGACCAAGCCCACTTACAAATTTGACGATAAATTAGAATGAGATTAGGAGAATACCTATGGTGACAGAGTCCGCATCAGGAACACCAGAAAAAGTAGCGATTGGATAGAATTAAATAGTACGCCTGTAGGTCCGACTCCAGAAGAGTTAAACGAATGGATGAAAGCGCTAAAAGCAAAAGAACCGGAAGAAAAACCATTAGATGTAATTAGGTTGAAAATAGACATGGAAGAGTTGATTTTGGGAACAATTGGAACAGAAAAACTAAAAAATTATCAGGATGATGAGATTATGTTTTTGTGCAAGAGTCTTACTTGGAGAGCCAGAAATTTACATGACAAATTGGAAGAGATCGCAAGTGAACTAGGAGTAGAAGTTGTGAAAGTGAGAACGTTGCAGAAACCGTACAGAGTAGATTTTTGTGAGAAAGACATAGAGAATTTGAACACATCAGGAAGACTGACCCAAATAAAAGAGCTGATTGTTTTATTGAGAAAATGGGGTGATGTGGATAGATGGAGAAATAGATGGTCAAAGAGGAATGAGAAAACAACAGATAAAGCATCTTTGGCTTTTGCAGTGACAGATAGGGAACCAGTTGCTAGGGAATACCCGATGAGAGAAACTCCAGGTGGTAGTTATGTGCATGTTCCGTGGACCAGACAGGATATACTGTCATTTACAAATCACTTCCCAAAATTGAGAGAGAAACCAGTAGAATGGTACAGACAAGTGGAAAGATTTGTTACGGTGTCAAAAGTGCTGTGGATAGATCTAGATGGATTGTTTGATATAGTAGTGCCAGCTGACTTGTGGACAGAATGTAAGATTACCATTGATTGGCCAACTGTAGAATATCCAAGGGATGCTAAAACAGGAGCGCCAGGTCCAGAAGTGATGAGGAAGTACGACCAAGTCAGTTACTTTTTGAAGAATAAAATTCCACCAAAAGAAACAGATTGGGTAAAAATAGACAGAACAACGCAGGGAAAGCAAAGAGTCAGTGCACGCCTACTATGAGAGATTGTTGTTGGTTTTCAAACAGTATAGTGGTTATGAGACACTGAATGAGAAGGATATGAGTCATTTTGTATATAGGTTTGTGTATGGATTAAAACCAGAGATAAGTGAAATGATTAAGCAGCACTTGATTGGTTGGCAGAATAGCACAGTGGATGAAGTTTTGAGATATGCTAAGTATTGCAGTGATGAAATTGAGAGTAAACAGCGTAAATTGAAAGAAAAGGCCATGTGGGCACAGGTGAAAGTTGCAGAGAAGCAAGAAGCTCAATTGAGTAATACTGGTAGTGAAACAGGACAGATCTGAAAGAGACACGTTAGTGATAGATTCCTTACCTTAGAATATCCCCAGGCGTCAGGCTGGATCCGGAAAGTTTTGCGTAGCAGTACCCTTGCGCGTCGGTAGGCGGCGTCGTGCGGCTCCGCGTCCGTCGTCGGCGTCGTGATCGCCGGGATGACGTCGCGGGCAGTGCCAGACGCCGCCCCTGCGCGCTGACGTCAGTTCTTCTTTTCCGCGCCAGTAAGCGCAGATCCGGGAAGAGCAGTGCCCTGGTCAATTTTTGACCATACTTTTTGGTGATTTTTTCACTGTCTTTTTCCACCATTCAGGTGTCGTAGGGATGCCCGGCTTCAAGCGATGCGGCGCCTGTGCGCGGATGATGTCCGTCACCGACCCGCATTGGGAGTGTCTCTTCTGCCTCGGCCGAGGCCACGACACCGAGTCTTGTCCCGAATGCCAGGCCCTCAACCCCGAAGGCTTTGCGAGAGCGGTCTCGAAAGCTCCTCGAGGCCCGGCATCTCGGCTCCGCGGAAGCCCCGGTCGCGTGAGAGGTCCAGGGGTCGCTCGCGGAGTGCACACCGGTCGTCGGCGTCGAAGTCTTCTTCGTCCGGTAGAGTCTCGACACAAGAAGTCCAAGAAGCATCGTCGCTCTCGGACTTCGCCTCGCCCGGTCTCGCGACTCGGCTGAGGCCCCTCCCGGCACCGTCCCCGCCCCCGCGGCCCCGGACTTGCCTGTGGAGTCGCCCCGTCATACCCGCCCTTCCCGGGTTCGGGGGCGGATCCGGCCAAGGTACAGGAGTTCCTGTCGGCCATGGCCCGCCTCTTCGGGCCTTCAGGCCCTCCGGTGCGCCTTCGGGCCCCGCGGGCCCTGATGGGGTTGATCCGGCGCCGCCGGCGGCTCCGGCCCCGGCGTCGCCCGAGCCTCCAGCCTCGATCCCGGCTCCGGCTCCGGCCCCGGCCTCGATCCCGGCTCCACAACTCCCATCGACGCCGGTCGACCTCACGACACCTCCGCCGGCGCCGATGTCTCCAGGTGCCGTTCTCGACGCCGCCCTGGGCTCGGGCGGCGTCGTCCCCAGTTCCTTCCGGCTCCGGACATGGACCCGGAGCGACGCCGCTCGACGCCCGGCTCCGCGCCGATGGGACCTTGGGTCCCAAATGTCCCTCCTCCTCCTTATTTTGAACCAGAGGAGGACCAGGAGGACTGGGAGGGGTCTGATGACCCTCTGACACGCAACTGTCAGTATGATGAGGACTGGACAGAGAGTCTAGGGAGGCCAGTGGTCTGGATACTTCTCCTGACACTGGCATGCTGTCTCCTCCCGTGGCTACGGAGGAGGGGGCCAATTTTGGTACGGTGTTGCGTAGGGCTGCTGGGGCCTTACGTCTCCAGCTCCCTACTTTGACGGTCAAGACTAACATCTTGACAGAGGTGCTTCAGCCGGCAGCCTCCTCTGCGGAGACTGTGCTGCCGTTTAACGACGCCCTCACGGACGTTCTTTTGGGCGCCTGGTCCAAGCCCAACACAGGGGCTCCTGTGGATCGGAACGTGTCACGACGCCATCGCCCCGCTCCGGGCGACCCCCTGTTTCTTTCTGTCCACCCCACTCCTGAGAGCTTGGTTGTCCAAGCCTCCGCTTCCCAAACCGCCTTCCCTACCGCTCCTCCGGATAGGGAATCCAAACGCCTGGATCAGTTTGGGAAGAAAGGTTTTTCTTCCTCCAGTGCTGGCTTGCGGTCCGTTAACACCGCTTGTCTTTTGGGCCGATATACCCACTCTCTGTGGGATTCGGTGGCGGATGTTTTGCCCCAGTGCCCTGAGGAGGTCCAGGCACTGCTTTCCGCGCCATTGCGGAAGGAAGGGATGCGGCCAAATACACTATCCGTTGTGGCCTTGACACCGCCGACTCGCTGGGCAGGTCGATTGCAACGACGGTGGCGCTCCGACGCCACGCCTGGCTGAGAACCACTGGTTTTCAGGGATGTCCAGAATACTCTCATGGACATGCCCTTTGATGGAGTCGGTCTTTTTGGGTCCAAAGCAGACCATGCGTTGGAGCGCTTTAAGGACTCACGGGCTACTGCCAAGTCCCTGGGCCTTTCTGCTACACGCCCTCCGCTGCCTTCTGCTTTCGCCCCTATCGTGGCCACGGTAGGGCGCCCTTCACGTCAGCAGCCCAGCCACCGGCCCGCGCAGCAGGCGTCTTCGCGTGGCCGAGGACGTGGATTCCGCCCGTGGCGGATCGGGCAACCAGCGTGCGGGTCAGGCCACCACCTCCAACCCGTCCGCGGCCTCCAAGCCCTCCTAGTCCCTCCCTTTCAGGTGCACGGCACGCCAGTAGGGGGCAGGGTCCGCCATCACCTTCCCCACTGGCGCACCATCACCTCGGACAGGTGGGTCTTGGACATTGTCCGAAGGGGCTACTCCCTCCCCTTCGAGACCACCCCCAGCCATGCCACCTCAATTCCACCGCATGTCAGGGGATCACTTGGTGCTTCTACAGAAGGAAGTCACGGCCCTCTTGACCAAGAGGGCCATCGAGCATGTTCCGACCCCAGAAGTAGGGCGTGGTTGCTACTCCCACTACTTTCTGGTGCCCAAAAAGGACAAGGAGGACATGCGTCCTATCTTGGACCTCCCGGAACGTCAATCGCTTCCTCCGGAAGGAGAAGTTCAAGATGCTCACCCTAGCTCAGGTCTTGACTGCCCTCGACCCTGGAGACTGGCTGGTAGCGTTGGACTTGCAGGACGCATATTTCCACATCCCCGTCCTGCCGGCCCACCGGCGTTACCTTCGGTTCACGGTAGGCCCCGAGCATTTTCAGTTCACCGTGCTCCCCTTTGGCCTTACCAGTGCCCCTCGGGTGTTCACGAAAGTGATGGCGGTGGTCGCAGCTCATCTGCGCCGGGCCGGGGTTTCCAGTCTTCCCCTACCTCGACGACTGGCTGCTGAAGGCGGGCTCGTCCCAGGCAGTCGTCTCCCCACCTCCAGACTACGGCCGAACTCCTGCACTCGCTGGGGTTCTCCATCAATGTGCCGAAGTCGCATCTAATTCCTTCTCCACAGCTCCTTTTCATCGGAGCAGTTCTGGACACGACGCAGTTTCGGGCCTATCCTCCCGAACGGCGAGTCCGGGATATTCAGGCTATGATTCCAATCTTTCAGCCTTTATCCTGGGTTTCGTGCACGGATGACCCTGAGGCTGCTGGGCCTCATGGCCTCCTGCATCCTGCTGGTCACTCATGCCAGATGGCATATGCGGGCTCTGCAGTGGGACCTGAAGTTCCAGTGGACGCAGCACCGGGGCAACCTGTCCGATCACGTCCAGATCTCGGAGGGGACTGCAAACACAGTTGCAGTGGTGGCTCTCGAACCGGCAATGGGTCATGGGCAGAACCCTCTCCCTTCCCCAGCCAGAGCATACAGTTGTGACGGACGCGTCCCTTCTGGGATGGGGCGGTCACATGGGAGAGGCGGAGATCAGAGGCCTCTGGTCTCCGGCGGAGTCCCGGCTCCATATCAACCTTCTGGAGCTCCGGGCGATCCGGCTTGCACTCAAGGCATTCCTTCCCTCTGTCAAAGGGAAGGTAGTGCAGGTGTTCACAGACAACACCACCGCCATGTGGTACTGCAACAAACAGGGCGGGGTGGGGTCTTGGACCCTTTGTCAGGAGGCTCTGCGCCTCTGGACATGGCTGGAACATCAGGGCATGTTCCTGATGGTTCAACACCTGGCAGGTTCTCTGAACGCCATGGGCGGACGAACCTCAGCCGCAGGTGCATGATGGATCACGAATGGCGTCTTCACTCGGAAGTGGCGCAAGGACTCTTTCTACAGTGGGGAGAGCCTTGGTTAGATCTATTCGCCATCGAAGAGAACGCGCAATGTCATCAGTTCTGCGCGTTGGAATTTCCAAGGCGGCACTGCGGCTCGGCGACGCTTTCGTCGCGAGTGGAGTTGCGGTCTGTTGTACGCCTTTCCGCCTATACCACTTCTACCCAGAGTGTTGAAGAAGATTCGGCACGACCGGGCCCAAGTCATTCTTGTGGCTCCGGACTGGGCTCGAAGAGTTTGGTATCCCGAGCTACTCAATATGAGCATAGATCCCCCGATCCGTCTGCCTCTTCGGGAGGATCTTCTGTCGCAGCAGCAGGGGACGGTCCTCCACCCGAACCTGTCCAGTCTACACCTGCTTGCGTGGAGATTGAGCGGCGGCAGTTGATTCCTTTCGACTTGCCTCCCGAAGTTTGTGATGTGATTCTGGCAGCCAGGCGTCCCTCCACTAAGGTGGTATACGCCTGCAGGTGGAACAAATTTGTGGCATGGTGCACAGCAAAGGCTGTGGATCCCCTTTCTGCCCCTCTTTCGGAGGTCCTTCTGTTCCTTCTCTCTCTGGCCCAACAGGGTTCTGCCCTGGGTACCATCAAGGGTTATCTTTGTGCTATCTCGGCCTTCCTCAGGCTCCCTGATCAGCCCTCCCTGTTCAAGTCCCCTGTTGTTAACAGGTTCTTAAAAGGCATTACTCACCTCTTCCCTCCTGTTCCGTTTGTAATGCCTCAGTGGGACTTGAACTTGGTTCTTACTCTTTAATGTGCGCTCCCTTTGAGCCTCTGCATAACTGTCCTCTTCGTCTTCTGACTCTGAAGACAGCCTTTCTGGTGGCCATCACCTCCGCCGGCGGGTGAGTGAGCTCCAGGCTCTATCTTGCAAGCCTCCCTTTCTGTCTGTTCATCCAGACAAGGTTGTTCTTCGGACGCGTCCGTCCTTCTTGCCAAAGGTGGTTACTGCTTTCCACATTGGGCAGACCATCACTTTGCCCACCTTCTTTCCGCCTCCGCATCCTTCCAGAGAGGAAGAGAGGCTCCACCGTCTGGACCCCAAGCGTGCGCTCTCCTTCTATATCGACCCGCACAAAACACTTCCGGGTGGATGACCAGCTCTTTGTTGGCTACGTGGGCGCCAAAAAAGGTCGGGCGGTGCACAAGAGGACCATCTCCCGCTGGGTTACCTTGGGCATCAAGACCTGCTATTCTTTGGCCAAGAAGGAGCCTCCTGTTGGGCTGCGTGCCCATTCCACCAGGGCAACGGCTGCTACCACGGCCTTGGGCCGCGGTGTTCCGCTGCCGGTTATCTGTCAGGCAGCTACGTGGGCCTCGCTGCACACGTTTACTAAGCATTACTGCCTTGACAGTCAGGTCCGGAGGGACGGCTTCTTTGGCCGTTCTGTCCTCCAGGACTTCCTTGTCTGATCTTTGTTCGCAGACCCACCACCGGGGTTGGTATTGCTGGGGTATCTATTCTAAGGTAAGGAATCTATCACTAACGTGTCTCTTTCAGATGCACAAGTTACTAACTTGTGTAACGATATATCTGTAAGAGACAGTAGTTAGTGATAGATTCCTTACCGCCCCACCCATCCTCCCGTTCTGCGAACTGATTTCTAGGGTTAAGGACATCCCTTTCCAGGCCCTAGTATTTTTCAGACACCTGTGTCAGCTTCTTGCATGGCTCTGCGTTCCTGGCGCGGAAAGTCGTGTACAGAACTGACGCCAGCGCGCAGGGCGGCGTCTAAGTACTGCCCGCGACGTCATCCCGGCGATCACGACGCCGACGACGGACGCGGAGCCGCACGACGCCGCCTACCGACGCGCAAGGGTACTGCTACGCAAAACTTTCCGGATCCAGCCTGACGCCTGGGGATATTCTAAGGTAAGGAATCTATCACTAACTACTGTCTCTTACAGATATATCGTTACACAAGTTAGTAACTTGTGCTTTAAATCCCGACCTAATATAGGTAAAGGAAAAGGACAAATGAGTATAGATGAGGCAAAGAAAAAGTGGCCATGCCACAACTGCGGAAAGCTAGGACATTGGAGAAACAAGTGTAAATTTCCTCCAAAACCTAATGTGGAAAATCAATCATTAAATTCACAGGTGCAGAGTGAGGTAGTTACTCAACAAGGTCAGGTGCCACAACCACCACTTCCCAAGAGTGTTAACCAACAGAAATACAATGCAGAAACAGGATTCTACGGAGGAGAACAGGTAACACAGTTGCCGCGTACAGCTGCAATTTCTCAATATTGGTTACGACAGGATGAGGATGACACGGATGAAAGTTCCTGACGGTGCCTAGGAGAGGGGGAAGAGTGCGTGCTTGGCGCAACTCTAGAGGTAGATCAGTCTGGTCCATTTGTGGATGGAGAAGTGAATGGTGCAAATGTAACATTCCTTGTTGACACTGGAGCTACCCGTTCTACTGTTAGGTCAGTGGAAATTCCAAACCTTCCTCTCTCAGGTGAACATATCCAAGTAGTTGGAGTTTCGAATCAGCAAATTAAAACGCCTCTTACTAAATTAGTAAAGGTAAGAATTGGTCCATTTAGTGAAATGCACCGATTTGTGGTATGTGATTGTAGTCCCGTGAACCTTTTAGGACGCGATTTATTGTGCAAGATGAACTGCACTATCTATTGTACCCCAGACGGAATTGCATTTCAGACTCCAGATGAGGATGTGCTGTATAAAATGACAATGGTAAATTTAGAACCAGAAGTAAATGGTTTGTTTCCTGTATTTGATGCAGAGAAAATCCCAATTGAATTGAAAAGGACAGTGAAAGAAGAAGTGTGGGACTTTACAGGAGAAGATGTAGGTTTAATGAAAGGAGTAGATCCCATTAAAATAACAGTGAAAGAAGGAACGAGTTACCCAAATACGCCCCAGTATAAATTGACTCCAGAAATAATTGAAGGAATAACGCCAGTAATAAATAAAATGATTGAACAAGGGATTCTAAAAGAAATCATGAGCAGTCCATGTAATTCGCCAATAATGGGACTGAAAAAGCCAAACGGAACATAGAATTGTACAGGATTTGAGGAAGGTAAACAAAATTGTTGTGCCTTGTTGCCCAATAGTACCGAACCCTGCTGTGATTCTATACCAGATTCCACGTGAAGCAGAATGGTACACAGTAATTGATTTATGTCATGCATTTTCTCTATTCCATTGCATCCAGATAGCCAGCCATTATTTGCGTTTAGGTTTGGAGAGCGTATTTTGGCATGGTGCCGAATTCCTCAAGGGTACACAGAAAGTCCCTCAATCTTTAATCAGATCCTAAAGAAATCATTGGAAGATCTAAGAATGCCAGAAAAGTCAGTAATGGTTCAGTATATTGATGACCTACTGGTGGCATCAAAAACGAAAGAAGCATGTGTCAATGATACAATTGCTTTGCTGAATCATTTAGCAAAAAGAGGACATAAAGTGTCCCCTTCAAAATTGCAGTTTTGTCAACAAGAAGTCCAGTATTTAGGGCATAAAATTGAGAAAGGAGTGCGAAAGGTAACGACTGAAAGAATAAAAATGATTCAAGGAATGAGAGCTCCAATGACGCAAAGAGAGGTAAGAATGTTTTTGGGAATGGTTGGATATTGTCGACAATGGATAAGCGGTTTTTCACTGATTGCTAAACCATTGCAAAAACGGACAAAGAAGGATGTTAAAGATCCTTTTGAAATGAATGATGAAGAAATGAAAGCATTCAGAGATCTGAAAAAGAAATTATATGACGCTCCAGCATTGGGAATGCCTGACTATGAGAAAGATTTTGAGCTGTATTGCAGTGAAAGAGATGGATGTGCATATCTGAAAGAGACACGTTAGTGATAGATTCCTTACCTTAGAATATCCCCAGGCGTCAGGCTGGATCCGGAAAGTTTTGCGTAGCAGTACCCTTGCGCGTCGGTAGGCGGCGTCGTGCGGCTCCGCGTCCGTCGTCGGCGTCGTGATCGCCGGGATGACGTCGCGGGCAGCACTTAGGCGCCGCCCCTGCGCGCTGACGTCAGTTCTTCTTTTTCCGCGCCAGCAAGCGCAGATCCGGGAAGAGCAGTGCCCTGGTCAATTTTTGACCATACTTTTTGGTGATTTTTTCACTGGTTTTCCAACTTTAAGGTGTCGTAGGGATGCCCGGCTTCAAGCGATCGCGGCGCCTGTGCGCGGATGATGTCCGTCACCGACCCGCATTGGGAGTGTCTCTTCTGCCTCGGCCGAGGCCACGACACCGAGTCTTGTCCCGAATGCCAGGCCCTCAACCCGAAAGCTTTGCGAGCGGTCTCGAAAGCTCCTCGAGGCCCGGCATTCGGCTCCGCGGAAGCCCCGGTCGCGTGAGAGGTCCAGGGGTCGCTCGCGGGAGTGCACACCGGTCGTCGACTTCTTCGTCCGGTAAGTCTAAGCACAAGAAGTCCAAGAAGCATCGTCGCTCTCGGACTTCGCCTCGCCGATCTCGCGACTCGGCTGAGGCCCCTCCCGGCACCGTCCCCGCCCCGCGGCCCCGGACTTGCCTGTGGAGTCGCCCCCGTCATGCCCGCCCTTCCCGGGGTCGGGGGCGGATCCGGCCAAGGTACAGGAGTTCCTGTCGGCCATGGCCCGCCTCTTCGGGCCTTCAGGCCCCTCCGGTGCGCCTTCGGGCCGCGCGGCTCTGATGGGGTTGCTCTCGGCGTCGCCGGCGGCTCCGGCCCCGGCGTCGCCCGAGCCTCCAGCCTCGATCCCGGCTCCGGCTTCGGCCCGGCCTCGATCCCGGCTCCACAACCCCCATCGACGCCGGTCGACCTCACGACACCTCCGCCGGCGCCGATGTCTCCGGTGCCGTTCTCGACGCCGCCCTGGGCTCCGGGCGGCGTCGTCCCCAGTTCCTTCCGGCTCCGGACATGGACCCGGAGCGAGCGCCGCTCGACGCCGGCTCCCGCGCCGATGGGACCTTTGGTCCCAAATGTCCCTCCTCCTCCTTATTTTGAACCAGAGGAGGACCAGGAGGACTGGGAGGGGTCTGATGACCCTCTGACACGCAACTGTCAGTATGATGAGGACTGGACAGAGAGTCTAGGGAGGCCAGTGGTCTGGATACTTCTCCTGACACTGGCATGCTGCTCTCCCTCCCGTGGCTACGGAGGAGGAGGCCAATTTTGGTACGGTGTTGCGTAGGGCTGCTGGGGCCTTACGTCTCCAGCTCCCTACTTTGACGGTCAAGCCTAACATCTTGACAGAGGTGCTTCAGCCGGCAGCCTCCTCTGCGGAGACTGTGCTGCCGTTTAACGACGCCTCACTGACGTTCTTTGGGCGCCTGGTCCAAGCCCAACACAGGGGCTCCTGTGGATCGGAACGTGTCACGACGCCATCGCCCCGCTCCGGGCGACCCCTGTTTCTTTCTGTCCACCCCACTCCTGAGAGCTTGGTTGTCCAAGCCTCCGCTTCCCAAACCGCCTTCCCTACCGCTCCTCCGGATAGGGAATCCAAACGCCTGGATCAGTTTGGGAAGAAAGGTTTTTCTTCCTCCAGTGCTGGCTTGCGGTCCGTTAACACCGCTTGTCTTTTGGGCCGATATACCCACTCCCTGTGGGATTCGGTGGCGGATGTTTTGCCCCAGTGCCCTGAGGAGGTCCAGGCACTGCTTTCCCCGCGCCATTGCGGAAGGAAGGGATGCGGCCAAATACACTATCCGTTGTGGCCTTGACACCGCCGACTCGCTGGGCAGGTCGATTGCAACGACGGTGGCGCTCCGGCGCCACGCCTGTCTGAGAACCACTGGTTTTTCAGGGGATGTCCAGAATACTCTCATGGACATGCCCTTTGATGGAGTCGGTCTTTTTGGGTCCAAAGCAGACCATGCGTTGGAGCGCTTTAAGGACTCACGGGCTACTGCAAAGTCCCTGGGCCTTTCTGCTACACGCCCTCCGCTACCTTCTGCTTTTCGCCCCTATCGTGGCCACGGTAGGGGCGCCCTTCACGTCAGCAGGCCCAGCCACCGGCCCGCGCAGCAGGCGTCTTCGCGTGGCCGAGGACGTGGATTCCGCCGTGGCGGATCGGGCAACCAGCGTGCGGGTCAGGCCACCACCTCCAACCCGTCCGCGGCCTCCAAGCCCTCCTAGTCCCTCCTTTCAGGTGCACGGCACGCCAGTAGGGGGCAGGGTCCGCCATCACCTTCCCCACTGGCGCACCATCACCTCGGACAGGTGGGTCTTGGACATTGTCCGAAGGGGCTACTCCCTCCCCTTCGAGACCACCCCCCAGCCATGCCACCTCAATTCCACCGCATGTCAGGGGATCACTTGGTGCTTCTACGGAAGGAAGTCACGGCCCTCTTGACCAAGAGGGCCATCGAGCATGTTCCGACCCCAGAAGTAGGGCGTGGTTGCTACTCCCACTACTTTCTGGTGCCCAAAAGGACAAGGAGGACATGCGTCCTATCTTGGACCTCCGGAACGTCAATCGCTTCCTCCGGAAGGAGAAGTTCAAGATGCTCACCCTAGCTCAGGTCTTGACTGCCCTCGACCCTGGAGACTGGTTGGTAGCGTTGGACTTGCAGGACGCGTATTTCCACATCCCCGTCCTGCCGGCCCACCGGCGTTACCTTCGGTTCACGGTAGGCCCGAGCATTTTCAGTTCACCGTGCTCCCCTTTGGCCTTACCAGTGCCCCTCGGGTGTTCACGAAAGTGATGGCGGTGGTCGCAGCTCATCTGCGCCCGGGCAGGGGTTTCAGTCTTCCCCTACCTCGACGACTGGCTGCTGAAGGCGGGCTCGTCCCAGGCAGTCGTCTCCCACCTCCAGACTACGGCCGAACTCCTGCACTCGCTGGGGTTCTCCATCAATGTGCCGAAGTCGCATCTAATTCCTTCTCCACAGCTCCTTTTCATCGGAGCAGTTCTGGACACGACGCAGTTTCGGGCCTATCCTCCCGAACGGCGAGTCCGGGATATTCAGGCTATGATTCCGATCTTTCGGCCTTTATCCTGGGTTTCGTACGGATGACCCTGAGGCTGCTGGGCCTCATGGCCTCCTGCATCCTGCTGGTCAATCATGCCAGATGGCATATGCGGGCTCTGCAGTGGGACCTGAAGTTCCAGTGGGTCCTGATGGTTCAACACCTGGCAGGTTCTCTGAACGCCAGGGCGGACGAGCTCAGCCGCAGGTGCATGATGGATCACGAATGGCGTCTTCACTCGGAAGTGGCGCAAGGACTCTTTCTACAGTGGGGAGAGCCTTGGTTAGATCTATTCGCCACCGAAGAGAACGCGCAATGTCATCAGTTCTGCGCGTTGGAATTTCCAAGGCGGCACTCGCTCGGCGACGCTTTCGTCGCGAGTGGAGTTGCGGTCTGTTGTACGCCTTTCCGCCTATACCACTTCTACCCAGAGTGTTGAAGAAGATTCGGCACGACCGGGCCCAAGTCATTCTTGTGGCTCCGGACTGGGCTCGGAGAGTTTGGTATCCCGAGCTACTCAATATGAGCATAGATCCCCGATCCGTCTGCCTCTTCGGGAGGATCTTCTGTCGCAGCAGCAGGGGACGGTCCTCCACCCGAACCTGTCCAGTCTACACCTGCTTGCGTGGAGATTGAGCGGCGGCAGTTGATTCCTTTCAACTTGCCTCCCGAAGTTTGTGATGTGATTCTGGCGGCCAGGCGTCCCTCCACTAAGGTGGTATACGCCTGCAGGTGGAACAAATTTGTGGCATGGTGCACAGCAAAGGCTGTGAATCCCTTTCTGCCCCTCTTTCTGAGGTCCTTCTGTTCCTTCTCTCTCTGGCCCAACAGGGTTCTGCCCTGGGTACCATCAAGGGTTATCTTTGTGCTATCTCGGCCTTCCTCAGGCTCCCTGATCAGCCCTCCCTTTTCAAGTCCCCTGTTGTTAACAGGTTCTTAAAAGGCATTACTCACCTCTTCCCTCCTGTTCCGTTTGTAATGCCTCAGTGGGACTTGAACTTGGTTCTTACCTTTTAATGTGCGCTCCCTTTGAGCCTCTGCATAACTGTCCTCTTCGTCTTCTGACTCTGAAGACTGCCTTTCTGGTGGCCATCACCTCCGCTCGGCGGGTGAGTGAGCTCCAGGCTCTATCTTGCAAACCTCCCTTTCTGTCTGTTCATCCAGACAAGGTTGTTCTTCGGACGCGTCCGTCCTTCTTGCCAAAGGTGGTTACTGCTTTCCACATTGGGCAGACCATCACTTTGCCCACCTTCTTTCCGCCTCCGCATCCTTCCAGAGAGGAAGAGAGGCTCCACCGTCTGGACCCAAAACGTGCGCTCTCCTTCTATATCGACCGCACAAAACACTTCCGGGTGGATGACCAGCTCTTTGTTGGCTACGTGGGCGCCAAAAGGTCGGGCGGTGCACAAGAGGACCGTCTCCCGCTGGGTTACCTTGTGCATCAAGACCTGCTATTCTTTGGCCAAGAAGGAGCCTCCTGTTGGGCTGCGTGCCCATTCCACCAGGGCAACGGCTGCTACCACGGCCTTGGGCCGCGGTGTTCCGCTGCCGGTTATCTGTCAGGCAGCTACGTGGGCCTCGCTGCACACGTTTACTAAACATTACTGCCTTGACAGTCAGGTCCGGAGGGACGGCTTCTTTGGCTGTTCTGTCCTCCAGGACTTCCTTGTCTGATCTTTGTTCGCAGACCCACCACCGGGGTTGGTATTGCTGGGGTATCTATTCTAAGGTAAGGAATCTATCACTAACGTGTCTCTTTCAGATGCACAAGTTACTAACTTGTGTAACGATATATCTGTAAGAGACAGTAGTTAGTGATAGATTCCTTACCGCCCCACCCATCCTCCCCGTTCTGCGAACTGATTTCTAGGGTTAAGGACATCCCTTTCAGGGCCCTAGTATTTTTCGGACACCTGTGTCAGCTTCTTGCATGGCTCTGCGTTCCTGGCGCGGAAAGTCGTGTACAGAACTGACGTCAGCGGCGCAGGGGCGGCGCCTAAGTGCTGCCCGCGACGTCATCCCGGCGATCACGACGCCGACGACGGACGCGGAGCCGCACGACGCCGCCTACCGACGCGCAAGGGTACTGCTACGCAAAACTTTCCGGATCCAGCCTGACGCCTGGGGATATTCTAAGGTAAGGAATCTATCACTAACTACTGTCTCTTACAGATATATCGTTACACAAGTTAGTAACTTGTGCTTTCAGTTTTGGTACAGAGACATGGAACTATAAAAAGACCTATTGCATATTTTTCAGCTGTTTTAGACCCTGTGGCGAAAGCGTTGCCTGGATGTTTGAAAGCAGTTGCTGCTACTTGTGTGAGTCTGGAACAGAGTGAAGGCATAGTGATGGGGTATCCATTGAGAGTGTATGTTCCCCATTCTGTGGAAATTCTTTTGACAAGAACGAAAACCCAATACATGACACATAGTCGGCTGACTAGGTATGAAAAGGTAATTTTGAGTGCAGATAATGTGACTATTGACAGATGTATGAATGTGAATCCTTCAACATCATTGCCAGATGAAGAGAGTGTGATTGAAATGGATGAAGTAGATCACGATTGTCTGAATGTGCTCGAATACTGTACAAAACCAAGATCTGACATACGAGATGAGCCTTTGAAAGAATCAGATTATATTCTGTTTGTGGATGGCTCATGTTTGAGAACGAGTGATGGAGTTCTAAGTACAGCATACGCAGTTTGCACAGTAGCAACTGTAATGGAAGCATCTTGTCTGAAAGGTGTACGGTCTGCTCAAGTCGCAGAATTAGTAGCTCTGATTCAAGCATGTAAGTTGGGAAGAAATGTACGGGTTGCGATAGTGACAGATAGCCAGTACGGCTTTGGGGTTGTGCATGATTTTGGTCAGATTTGGTCACAAAGGGGTTTCTTGACGTCTGCAGGAACGCCCATCAGAAATGGAGATTTTGTGAAAAAACTGCTTGAGGCGATACAGCTGCCTAAACAGATTGCTGTTGTGAAGTGCAATGCACATAAAAATGGGGAAGACTACATAACTGTTGGTAATAAATATGCTGACGAAATGGCACAGTACTGTGCAAAGAATGTGGTTTCTTTGAATAAATGTCGGGAAAGAGAGCATATTTCTTGTCCTTTGCTTTTTACTAACTCTATTGAAACATGGGATGAGGTGAGACAGTTACAAGAAGCCGCAGAGGATGAGGAAAAAGATACCTGGATAAAAGCAGGATGTAGAAAACATGAAGAAACTGATGTTTGGGTTTACAGGGATGAGAGACCAGTTATGCCTGATAGCATGATTTCTGACATGGCACAGATGTACCATGGACAAGCCCATATTGGGAGAGATTCAATGATCAGACTTTTTAGACAAACATGGTACAATCCAAAATTCAGAGCCATAGCTGAGAGTCTTTGTCAGAGATGTCTTATTTGTCAACAGTTAAATCCAGGAAGGAAGACAGTAGTGAGTCTAGGAACAATAGGACGAGAAGGGGGTCCTTTCACTAGAATGCAAATGGATTTTATTGAAATGCCACCTTGCAACAGACTGAGGTATGTCCTAGTGGTCGTCTGTTTGTTTTCCCGTTGGGTGGAGGCATACCCAACAAGAAGGAATGATAGTATTACGGTAGCAAAACTTATGCTGCGAGAATTCATTCCGAGGTATGGTTTTCCAGTCACGATTGAAACAGATAGAGGAACACATTTCCAAAATGAATTAGTTAAACTGATTTGTGAAGCACTTAGTATTAAACAGAAACTGCATTGTGCATACAGACCAGAGGCTTCTGGAATAGTAGAGCAAGTGAATGGAACAATCAAGAACAGGTTAGGAAAAATGTGTTAAGCTACAGGACTCAAATGGCCAGATGCTTTGCCATTAGTTCTGATGACAATCAGAAGTATTCCGGAAAGGAAAACTGGACTCAGTCCCCATGAAATAATCATGGGACGAGCAATGAGACAAGCACAAGTACCTGTCAACAAACTACTGACTATAACTGATGATCTAGTGCTGAATTATTGCAAAGGATTGGCTGATGTGGTGCGTTCTGTGTTTCATCAGGTTGGACCGGATGCGACCACTCTTGAAAGAAAACCGGCTCACGACTTGAATCCAGGAGATTGGGTTCGAATAAAAGTCCACCGGAGAAGAAACTGTTTGGTTCCTCGCTGGGACGAACCACGACAAGTGATCCTGGTGACGACCACTGCAGTCAAATGTGCAGGAGTGAAACACTGGGTACATGCCAGTCACACCATCAGAGTTCCAGAACCTAAAGATCGACATGTGAGTCGACATCTGGAAATATCAGATAACAGTTCAGCATCAGAAAGAGAAGAAGAAACAAACAGGGTGCCAGAACCTGAAGATCGACCTGTAAGTCGACATCTGGAAGACCCAACTACAAGTGCAACGATAGAAGAAGAAGAGGAAATAGAAGAAATAGCTGAAGTTCCAGAATTTGAAGATCGACCTGTAAGTCGACATCTGGAAATATCAGACACCAGTTCAGAATCTGATACGGAGCATTCGGATTGTGAAGAAATTCTAAAAAGAAATTGGAATTTTGAAAGCATAAGAGAAGAAACTGAGCCAGAAGATAGTGACAGTGAGCAACCAAGTACAAGTTGTGGTAAAATTCCTTCGGAGATAATATTAATAGATGAAGAAAGGAGAGTTTCAAACAAAAAGCTAGAAAAATCGGAAAAACCCCGAGGAGCAGTAGGGACAGATAGTCAAACACAAGAACAGGGAAATTTAGAAGGAGATAGAGAGACTGACACAAATTCGGAAGAACCTTGAGGAGGGACAGAAATAGGTGAACGAAGGAAGATAAGAAAAGAACCACAAGTAGAAGAAAATGAAATTATACGTTTCAAAATAAGAGGAAATAACGAAAGAATTGAAACAGAGTCTGAAGAAAGTGGAGAAGAAAGAAATCAAAAACTAGAGACAAGAAAAAGAAATTGGAAAACAGAAAGAGAGGAAAAAGGAAGTGAAGCAAAAAGGCCAAGAAAAGGAGACAATTGGCCCAACGAAGTAAGAAAATTAAGATACAGAATCATAAGGTTGGATGGGAAAAGTGCTGAACAAGTGAATGAAATAAGTCAAAGAGAGCAAGAAAAACAAGGTGGAAAACACTTGCAGAAAACGAAAAGAATAAAGAAGGTAAATCAGAAGTATAGATCGCGTGAATGGTTATATCGTGCTTTGACTAGTCACAAAGAAGAAAAGAACACTCACGAAAACCGAGAACAAAGAAACCTGATGGGAGAAAGTGAAGTGCAACAAACCTGAAGAAGTTTAGATAGTTTTACCGGATTTGACAAAACACTGATCTGACGAATTTACCAGATGTGACAAAGAAAGAATTCTGAGAAAGAATTAAAAGAAAGTACCAAGCAAAAACAAAACATTGGAAGTACAGAGTGGCAAACAAGTCATTTCTGAGGTGTAGTGACACAATTTTCTAGAAAACAAATAAATAAGGTTATAAAACAAAATGGAGAATACTAGAGATAGAAAATGTAAATGTGAGTTTTTAAGTAGATGGTGCAAGATGTGCTGTTTTTGTACAGGATTATTAATAACAGTATGGGTGGTTTTAGCAATCACTATTCCAATTAGTTTAGCTGTAGTAGAAATGTCTAATAACACTGAGAAAGAAAAAGGAGCTAACACTCGAGCCAGTTATTTTAAAGAGTAGTGCAGAATTACACAAGGATAAATCTATAACAGATTTTTCAAAAAATGTTTTTACTAAATTATTATATGAGTATGTAGAAACAATGGATGTAAGAGATTGCTATGTTTGTATGCAGTTGCCTGCATCTGTAGCAGAGGGTGTGACTTATCATCACCTCCCTTTGACATATGGAATAACATGTTGTGTTTTAGCAAGTTTATTTTATAAAACAGGTAGATTAGAATATTATTACACTGACATAAATAAGATTTTTGCAAAAGTTTCTGTAGTTCCCGAGCTTAACAAAATAAAAGAGGGAAAAACGTTTGGTGAATATTTTTTAGAAGATAAGATTTTAACATTAGATAGTATAATTCGGTACAACCTTACCTGTGAGTTAAAGAAGGAAGAAAAGGTATTTTTAGAGATGGTTGAAGAGAGAAGAGTGAAATTTCAAAGAAAAGTGATAGAAGAGACAAAAACACCTCTTTGGGCGTTTGAGGAAGACAATCATGACAAGAAAAAGACAAATGCAGCTATGACTCTGGATTGGCCCCAACAGGGAAGGTTGTGCATTAGAAGAAATAAGACAAGATATGACAATTATTTTGTGGGTTCCAGTAATTGCCATGACAATTACCAAATTTTAGGTGGATGGGGATTCAAAGGGGGAAAAGATCCAATATTTCCAGGGATTTATTATGTTTATGGAAATAGGGCTTATTATAGGTTGCCGGACCATTGGTATGGGTCATGTTACTTAGGCCTGGTCTTTCCAAAGATTTTTCATATGGATAGAAAAGAAAAAGGAACACACAAAATGATAAATACCTTTACACGTAGAAAAAGGGAAAGTTTTTCAGAAATAGTAGGTGACATTTTTGGAGCATTGATACCAGCAGTGGGAGTATCTTTGAATGCATTTAGAATTCGGAAATTATCCACAGTGGTAGATCGTTTATCTACAGATACTGCTGGAGGGTTCTTGATGGTAAATACCGAGATGGTTGCCATGAGAGCAAAATCGACTTGCCCTTGACATTCTTTTGGCAAAAGAGGGCGGAGTCTGTGGAATGCTGAAAGTCCAACATTGTTTCACTTATATTCCAGATAAGAGCGAAAATATACAGAAGTATATAACAAATATTGCAAATTTGCACAAAGAACTTGTTCCACTGGAGGTTGAAAGTGCTTGGGGAAAACTTGGTAAAGGGTTTTCTTCTGTAATAAATTGGTTAACAAGAATGAGTGGATTAATAATAGGGAAAGTTATAATAATAGCAACCGTGACAATAATATTAGTACTGAAGCTTGCGATAACATGTATAAAGAGAAGAAGAAGGCAGACTAAGATAGAAAAAGAAAACGTGATAAACAAGGAAAGAGAGAGAGAAATGGGTGAAATAGAGTTAGAAGAAATAAAAGAGAACATGTACAAGAAAACAAAGAAACAAGTTGAAAGGGATACAGTTGTGTAAACTAACAAAAGCAAACGGATAAAAGATATATGCTGTCTGAGAAAATTGTATAACTTGAGTTTTTGTGGTGATATTAAAAATCACCAAAGGGGGAGTTGATGGAGCAGGGTAAATGAAAACTTTTAACCTCCTAATGTTTTTCGTAAAACAATTAATAAACATGTTCGTTTAAGTAAATAACCAACAATGTATGTTACATGTTAAGGGTTAAAGGTAACACGCTATTCCGTATGCAAATTAATTGACTTATAATTGTTTACGTGTCTAACATAACATAATATTTGCGTACTAATTAAACAATAAATGCATGATTTGTGCTTTTAAATAAAACGTGTGGTTGCAAAATAAAGCGATGGTAAGTAAGGGACAGCTTTATATGTTGCTTCTGCTAGGTAATACCTAATTGGGGTACGTAGAAAGACGGGAGGGAAACGAAAGGGTTTATATTTCTTTGTTTTAACAATATTTTCTATATCTTTGAAAATAGTGCGCTTAGGCCTGTCGAACAGCAATATAAAATGGCCGCGAGTTGCTAGAGTACGCATGAGCGGGAGACCATGTGATAGAGGAGAGAGGCTGTGGAAAAGGGATGATCACGTGCTGATGCTGAGAGGCTAAGATGAAAGTATGGTCAAGGCTGTTGTGACCCTTCTGAGCAGATGTGTGCCAAGATGATCAGCAAGAAGCGTGAGAAGCCCGACTGAATCAATAGACGGAACTGTATTACACAAAATGTAACAGAAAAAGATACAATGTGGACTGATCGAAACGGATGAGCAATTGCATGAACTGTGGGAAACGATGCTTGCATGGACATTCCACACGGAACTGGTTAAGACCAGGAAGTTTGATTAAAATATATATGGGCCTGAGGTTTTGACCAATGAGAATGAATCGCGCCATGAAGAAGAAACATTTTATGCTGTAAGCTAGAATTAGGGTATAAGAAGACCTACTCTTGGTGGGAGGGGTTAGAATGCTGCGGGATGCTGCGGGAGATGCTGGAGAAGTTAGATGCTGTAGATGAGTGAAGTTGCGGTTGCTGATGCTGACAAGCTGATGCTGCTGCTGTTATTTCTCTTTTCCAGTTGAGTATTAAGATGCTGCTTTAGGAGAGCTTTTCCTGAAAGATTTTATTTTAGAACTATTAGATTTTTCCCAGATAGATAGATAGGTTGATCTTTAGAGTTCGTATCATGGTAACCCTATTTTTCCGTCTAATAAATATGCATTGCAATTTCAAATTATTCTTATATTGATAATAAATGTAATGATCTGAATAATAAGCTAATCTCATTTCCTGCATTCAAAACTTTATATAAACTTTATTATTCTTTAAACAAATGACTCAGTGATTCTTTAGCTCAATTATTAAAAATGAAATGTTAAAGAGTTTATTGTGATTGAGCTGGTCTTAATCACCATCAACTGATTCCTACTAGTTGGTCCATCGACCAATGAGCGGAATACCTTAAAAGCAAATGAGAAATATTATGTCATTATAAAAGAGGTATCCAGTCTCCTTCCAGCGAATCGTTTTTCTCCTAGGTTCATGACGGAGGAAATCCAGGGAACAAATGAGTAAGTGAATATATATGCGGTGTTATGGGCACCACCATCATATGGATATAGTGTGTGTGTTAGAGAAATAATTGCACCTGGATGACCAAAGCATAATAGAATTATTTTTATTGTTAGCGCTGGATCACCACTGTAACATACAAATGTGATTGGACATATGTCTGTACGTACAAGAATTGTATGGACATAGCCCCATGCATAAAGGAAAAACGTAACGCCAAGGACACTTGTAATTCCTCATTCTCCCGAAGACCACAAGTTGCAGGAAGAATAAAGGCACAGTTACTTTATTTTATCTTCATGTTCCAAAGTGCAAAAAAAGGGTGAGACACCACCTATTGCCAGCTGTCCACCCACGGGGATGGGCTTGGTCAAGGTCCATAATAGGAGGGTTACGTGGATATAAATAACAAAAAGGTAAGGCCATTTAAAGGAGATTCTCCTTCGTTTTTTGACTAGTTTTTCCAAATTTTCAGTGTGCAAAGGAAGTCCCCATCCAAAACAACAGAGTTTAAGCCCTGTAGGGACTATCACACACAGATGTCCATGACAGATCCATAGAAGGTATGCCTGTGGGCCTGGGATCAGAGCATGACGCCAGGACGTGTGACAACTGCCCCCATATGAACCAGACGGCCATACGAGACCACGAGGCAAAACTTTACCTCACCAGGCACCAAAAGAGTCCACGCCTGGTCATAGTCAAAAGTAAGGTCCCATTTCCATGGCAGATCTTTGTTGCCGTCAGTCATCTGGTAAGTCTAAGAAGAAACATCAGAAGCCCAAGTGGGACTCGGCCTCTTGCCACCTTTTGAGCTCCAGCTGCGTCCAGATGAACCTGAAAGCAATACGGGACCACACGGCGCTCGGGTGTTCACACAAGTGATGGCTGTTGTCGCAGCACACCTTCAGAGGTCGGGGTCACCAGTATTCCCCTACCTCCACGACTGGCTGTTTAAGACGGGCACCCCAGACAGTTGGCAACTACCTCCAAACATCGTTAGGGTTAATCATCAACTTGCCAAAGACTAGCCTGACTCCTTCACAGACACTCCCTTTCATCTTATCCATTCTGGGTATGGTACAGTTCTTTTGCCTTTCCCTTGGAGGGCAGAGTCCAGGACATTCGGGCTGGGAACCCAATGTTTTAGCCTTGGTCCTTCATTTCAGTGCAATGACTATGAAGCTGCTGGATTGCTGGCCTCCTCCTGCTGGTGAAACATGCTGGGTGGCATATGTGGGCTCTGCAGTGGGACCTAAAGTACCAGTGAGCAAAACACCAAGGAAATAGGTTGGATTGTACCCAGCTTTCGATTGAGACTTCAAAAAACCTGCAGGGGTGGCTGGTGGACCTCGATTGGGTTGGTGGCAGACCCTTCTCCTTTCCCCACCCAGATTTGACAGTGATGATTAGGGGTGGGCGGAATTTGCGTAGTCGCGCTACGCAAAGCTCCGCGAAACGGTAAAAAATCTCCGCGAGCACGCAAAAGTTCCGCGAACACGCGGAATTGCTTGTTGCGCCCGTTCGCGATGCTTTTTTCCTGTTCGCGAACGCTGTTTGCGTGCTCGGGGAGAAATATCTCGCAAACATGCAGGTTGAAAGCGCGAAGAAGCAACAAATTCCACGTTCTTCGTGGAATGTTTGGTAATTCCGCGTTCTCCGCGGAACGCGAAATTACCCAAATTCCGCGAGCGGAACGGAATTTACCGCCCAGGCCTAGTGATGATGGATGCATCACTTCTGTTGGTTGTTTTGACCCTGGCCCAACAAGGACTTGCTTTGGGCACTGCTACTTGTCAGCTCTTTAAACTTTTTTTGCAGTTCCCGGATCAGCCTTGTTTACTTAAATCAACTATTGTGATGAGATTTTTTTAAAGGTTTGCAACACTTGTTTTTGCCAAATCTGTTTGTGATGTCACAGTGGGACTTGAATTTAGTTCTTACTTTTTTAATGTTCACCTCTTTTGAGCTGAAGCACAGTTGTCTGTTAAGGCTTCTGACTTTAAAAACAGTCTTTTTCATAGCCATAGCATCAGCTAGGTGTGTGAGCAATCTTCAGACTCTCTATCAACCCACCTTATACAACATTCTTCCCAGATAATTTGTTGTTGAGGGCCCAAGTTTTCTTTCTGCTGAAAGTGGTCTCTCCATTGCATGCCAGACAGTCTATCACCCTTTGGCATGCTTTTCTTCACATCCTTCCCTGTAAGGAGGAAGAGAGACTCCATTGGTTGGACCCTAAGAGAGCACAATGTTTTTTTATAGATCACACCCAAGAACATAAAGTGGATAATCAGCAATTTGTGGGGTTCTCTGGGGCAAAGAAGAGCAAGGCAATGCAAAACAAAACATCTCCTTATGGATTGTTCTCTGCATTAAGATCTGCTACACATTGGCTAAGAAGCAGCCTCCAGAAATCTTACGGGCTCATTTCTTCAGAGTCAACGCTGCTGCAACTGCGCTGGCACGCAGTGTCTGTCATAGATATTTATCATGCTGCGGCAGCAAATGATTCACCCCCAGTCAAGAGATCTGGGTTAAATCCATTGTTCTTTTGCTCACTAAGCCACCCCAGTTCGGACCCAGCCATATGCAAATCAATCTCGACCCTGCTCCTCATGGGAACAGTCCAGCCCGAACTGCCAAAAACTATGAATTTAGGCCCAGATCTCTGTACTGGGTTGAATGTTTGACATTGTTCAGCATTCTGTCCATCAATTCTTCTTTTTGCATAGGTATTTGTCAAGCAGCTATGTGGTCATAGGTAGGTACATACATTCACATAGCACTCCTGCTTGAAAGTTGGGTCCCTTGAGAGTGGCATTTAGCCCAGTCGGTCTCTGAGGGTTTTTTGGTGTTCGTCGGTTAACAGACCCACCACCTGGATAGGTACTGCTATGGTATCTCTTCACAAAGTGAGGAATCTGCAGTTAGAAGTATCCATCAGAAAAACAAGTTCCTTACCTCCTTTCTTTCATCTTTCTGTTCGGTACTCTAACCACAGATTCCTCACCAACCCTCCCACTTCCCAGTTCTGTGAAGTGGACTCTTTTCCATCTAAAAAGGTCGCAATTCAGAGATCTGCACACTGGTAATGCCAATCTGCCACTCGACTCTGTGCCTGAGGGTGGTGCAGACAGCCTAAGAAAGCAAATGAGTTGCACTTCTGTGCATCTCCGCTTGTCACTTCCGTAGCAGAATAACATTGACACTGAGCCGCGCAATGCTACCCATCAGCACAGAGGAGAACTGCTTTGAGATTTCCAGATCCACCTGGGCAATATTCACAAGTTGAGGAATATGCGGTTACATGGAGTATCCACTAGGAAGATTGTTACAAAAGGTAAGTAACTTGTTCTTTAGAAGGATCTTGCTTCTAAATAATTTTACAGCTTTGTTGGGAACCATTGGTTTTGTCGGTGTTTTAATTTGATGTCACTGGGACCAATTCACAAAGTGTTTGCCTACACCAGGACATCTGTCGTATCCAAACAACGGCATCTGAGAGAGAAACATGTCATCCCCTTATTTACAGAATCCACAATGGTCGGATTTTGCTTCTGATTCTTAAACAGAAATTATGCCAGTAAGTTGGAATTTCCATGTGACCACATCTACTACTTGCTGCAGGTTTGGGGGTTAAGCCTGATTAAGCCCATCAGTGACAGTTGTTGAACATCTCTAACACGTGGGGACGATATGGCCAGTGTTGGCAAACATTTGTAGATAGTTTATCAAACTGAAAACTTTGAAATTGTACTTATGGCAAGGGCAGGAGAAAATGTGTTTTCATGAAAGGAATGTGGAGAAGTCACAGCAAAATTGAAGGGGGCGCAGAACGGGAGTTTAACACAGGATGAACTATTTTCCCCATGGAGAAATCATAAAAAACAGTTTACAAGTGTCAGTACACTTTTACATTGACACAAGATGAAATAGTTCGGAGTCTTTCACAGATTCCATGGAGAAGTCCAGGAATTATTTGAGCATTCCTAAAAAAATAAGGAATTTGCTTCAAGCATAGGAATAAACCACAGCGTGCAAATATCAATTTTTTTCTCAAATGTTTTGTGATTGTCATTTTAAGAAATGTGCCAAAAGCTGCAGATCGCAACACAATAGCTTCTAAGGGAAAATAAAGTGTGAGCTCCACCCTCATATCGTTATGTAGCATAATATTTCTGACCCTCAAAACAACATATCTGCCACAGTTAAGTTGGGGTTTATAGTCCATTCACTGTACATTTAGATCACTATTACAAATTTAGCATAAATAATCGGAACCTTTTGTTTTTATTTACTTAACACAAACTTTCTATTTCCAGATAACTTAATTCTTTGCATGAGCTGTTAAACGTTATCATCTGTTATGAAACAATAATCTACTTTACAGAAAACTGCTTAAAACATCATTTTTAATTTCGGGTTATAGGTACTTCCCATGACTGGAGATTAAGATGCGGTTCCGTAGACTTGTATCACATTCTTTTTGGCCTCAGTAGGCCTTCGTGTTTGCCCTTACCTGAGCTTGGATTGGTCGTTAATCTAAAAGAAAAGAAGACTGTACTCAACCCTACCATCATCCCGGAGCAAATGAGTGGTCAAGAAATAATGCCCGCTCCTACTAATCTTGGACAGATTGTGGGATTTCAAATCATTGTAAGGATCTTTTACATTTTAATTGATCTGAATATTTTTTTCGAAAAACCCTATTGTGTCCAAAAGAGTTATTTGTGTTGGTTGTTACACTTGATGATAGATGAATTTTATAGCTCTTAAACACAGGCAAGGATAGTGTACTGGGAGTGTTTATGCACTGATCGGGCTTATTGGTCTCAAACTAAGGGCCTGATTTAGAGTTTGGCGGACCGGTACTGCATCACAAACGTGACAGATATCACGTCCACCTTATTACGAGTGCAATAAGATGCAGTGTACTTGTAATAAGGTGAGCGCGATATCTGTCACGTTTGTGATGGAGTACCCATCCACCAAACTCTAAATCAAGCCCTAAGACGTTGCAACATATATGTAAGCATATTGCACTCCTGCAACAACAGTGCTCTAAGGCAGGATTCTCCTAAGTCGGTCTTGGAGGTCCGGATCCATTCTAGATATTTAAGATAACTACATTTATCTAAATGTAGATATGATAAAAATCTGGCATGGATCCGGCCCACGAGGGCCGACTTTGGAGAACCCTGCTCCTAGGAGGTATTTCAGGCTTCCCGTGGTACTGTTGTGGTGTTTATTAGCATCTTACTTTTACACTGCACTGGGAAATAATGTTCAATTGACAGGATGCCCAGTTGAAGACACTGCAGATAGAGTAGACTTCTTTATTGGCTTCTAATTATTAGAGGAATAATCAAATAGGGCATGTGAAGTTATTGTAGAAGTCCCGGTACATTAGTTTAAAAGGTCATTATTGACATACATGACCCTTACTCCATGAGGTATTACAGAAATACTGTGATTTTATTAGTGTTGTACTTGCACATATACTGACATTAAGGTGTATCACACATCAATGAAATATTTCTTGAATGGTTACATTCATACTGTGATATTGGTTTGAGGCTGTTACTGACGCACATTGAGCTGTGATTAATGTATCCTTCACTGTCATTTCGGACACCATTAACACTGAGCACACTAAAAAACAAATTCTATTCATCTTTCTGGTTCATACCGCAATTGGCTTAAGTAATCTCATCGTTATTAACGGCACGTATGATTCCAGTTATACAGGTAAGAGCCTCATGTAGAAAACTCTATTTGCACATTGCGACCAGTGTTGAATTTAGTCAAGCGATCTATGTACGAATGGGTAAACTTGCAATATCCCCATTTGGAGTGGGTCACTATCTGATCTACTGCATGAAATTTATTGAGGTAGGTCGCATATTGTGACTTACTGCAAGTGGATGCCATCACATGGATGGTTGCCTGCTGTGGTCAGCAGGCCAACATGTTGGTGATCACTTTTAAATAAAGTAAACTTTTTTAAAAAATGCAGCCTGTATTACCTTAAAAGAAACAGCGCTGCGTTTTTTTTTATAATTCACTAACTGGAAGGGGTTCCATTGGGACCCCTTCCCTTTTGCGAATTCATTACCACCCCAACTCAGGAGTCTGTAATTTCTCAGTGTTTTGCAATCAGATTATGGTCACAAACATTGGTATTCACATACCAATTCTTATATTGAAATGGACGCCTACAACACGCCCCTTCCATGCTCTGATTCAGTAGACATTTGCAGTCCCATTTTAGGGGTCAGTAAAAATATACTAACTCCTAAATCTGAAAGAAACACGTAGTGATAGATTCCTTATCTTAGAATATCCCCAGGCGTCAGTCTGGATCCGGAAAGTTTTCGTCAGCAGTACCCCTGCGCGTCGGAAGGTGGCGTCGTGCGGCTCCGCGTCCGTCGTAGGCGTCGTGATCGCCGGGATGACGTCGCGGCAGCTACTTAGACGCCGCCCTCGCACGCTGACGTCAGTTCTTTCTTTTTCCGCACCAGCAAGCGCAGATCCGGAGAGAGCGGTACCCCCAGTCTTTTTTGACTGAGTTTTTGGAGATTTTTTGTCTCAGCTTTTTGAGTCGATCGACTCCTGGTGCAGTTAGGGATGCCCGGGTTTAAGTCTTGCGAGAACTGTCATCGGATGATGTCGGTGATGGACCCGCACCGCGTGTGTCTCTTCTGCCTGGGGCGCGACCACGACCCCAAGTCGTGCCCCGACTGCCGGTCCAAGGCACCAAAGTCTTTGCGGGAGCGGTCCCGAAAGCTGCTTGAAGCCCGGCAGTCGGCTCCGCGCCGTGAAAGATCCCGGTCCAGAGGGAGGTCGAGGGACCGGTCGCGGAGCCACCACCATCGGAAGTCGTCCGAATCGAAGTCTTCGCACTCGGGGTCAGGTAAGGCGAGGCGCCAAAAGAAGTCGAAGAAAAGTCATCGTTCCCCGACTTCCCCTCGCCAGTCACGCAACTTGGCTGAGGGTGCGGGTGGTGCCACCCCCGCGGCTCCGGCAGAGCCTACACAGTCGCCGGTGACCTACCCGCCCTTCCCGGGTTCAACGGCGACTCCGGCCCATGTACAGGAATTCCTGTCCGCTATGGCTCGCCTATTTGGGCCGTCGGGCCCCTCCGGTGCGCCTTCAGGGCCCGCGGGCCCGACTGGGAGTCCACGCCCTTTGACGCCGGTGGCTCCGGCCCCGGCATCGCCGTCGGCTCCAGCCTCGGCACCGCAGGACTCCCGTGGATCCCGGCGTGGATCCCGGTCAACGCCGGTTGATCTCGTGACACCTAAACCGACGTCGACCCCACCGGCACCACGTTTCGCATCGCCCGGCGCGCCGGACGACATCGTCCCCGGTTTCAGCCCCGAAGTGGAGACGGTGCCGGAACGGTGTCGACCGACGCCGATTCCGACGCCGTTTGGTAATCTGTTTCCCTATCTCCATCCTCATCCTTTTCTGCCTGTACAACAGCATGAGGAGGAAGGGGAGGACTGGGAGGGGTCTGAGGACCCTCTCGCTGCTCAATGCGAGTATGACCCGGACTGGGCAGAGGAGTTGGGGGATGCCAGTGGTCTGGACACCTCTCCAGACCTTGGCATGCTGTCTCCTCCTACCGTGGCTACGGAGGAGGGTGCTTCTTTTTCTGTGGTGTTGCGTAGGGCAGCCGGGGCTCTCCACCTCGAGCTACCTACTGTGGCCGTCAGGACTAACCTCCTGACAGAAGTGCTTCAGCCAGCAGTCACCTCTGTGGAACCACTGCTGCCCTTTAATGATGCACTTTCGGACGTTCTTTTGGGCTCCTGGTCCAGGCCCAACACAGGGGCTCCTGTGGACAGGAACGTGGCCTGACGCCATCGCCCGGCCCCGGGCGACCCCATCTTCCTCTCCCAATACCCCACCCCTGAGAGCTTGGTTGTCCAAGCCTCCGCTTCCCCAAGCGCATTCCCTTCCGCCCCCCCGGACAGGGAATCCAAGAGACTGGAACAGTTTGGGAAGAAGGTTTTTTTCTTCCGCCAGTCTAGGGCTGCGGTCTGTGAACACCGCATGCCTCTTGGGCCGTTATTCTCACTCCCTGTGGGATACGGTGACGCAGGTGCTGCCTCAGTGTCCGGAGGAGGCTCGGACACTACTCTCCCAGGCTATTGCTGAGGGGAGGGATGCATCCAAGTTCACGATCCGTTGTGGCCTTGACACCGCCGACTCGCTGGGCAGGGCGATTTCCACGACAGTGGCGCTCCGCCGCCATGCCTGGCTGCGGACAACTGGCTTCTCGGGGAAGTCCAAAACACTTTGATGGACATGCCCTTTGATGGCATTCGCCTCTTTGGCAACAAGGCAGACAGTGCTTTGGAGAGATTTAAGGACTCACGGGCTACGGCCAAGTCCTTGGGCCTTTCGGCCACACGGCCTCCTCAGCCTTCTGCCTTTTGCTTCTTTCGTGCTCGCGGAAGGGGCAACCCACCACGTTCGCAACAGAGCCACAGGCCGGCGCAACAGTCCACGCGCGGCCGCGGGTACCAGCGGACGGGTCAGTCCACCACCACTCCAGCCACCACTGCCTCCAAACCTTCCTAGTCCGACCTTTCAGGCCCACCAATCGCCAGTGGGTGGCAGGCTTCGCCATCACCTGCCCCACTGGCACACCATCACGTCGGACAGGTGGGTTTTACAGATAGTCCGAAGGGGCTACTCCCTCCCCTTCGAGACTACCCCTCCAGCCATGCCACCTCAATACCACCGCATGTCGGGGGATCATTTGGCACTTCTGCAGCAGGAAGTTATGGCCCTCTTGGGCAAGGGGGCCATAGAGCGCGTTCCAACGCCAGAAGTAGGTCGTGGTTGTTATTCCCACTACTTTCTGATTCCAAAGAAGGACAAGGGCCTGCGTCCTATCTTGGACCTTCGGAACGTCAATCTCTTCCTCCGGAAGGAGAAGTTCAAGATGCTCACACTTGCTCAGGTCTTGTCTCCCTTAGACCCACAAGACTGGATTGTATCTTTGGACTTGCAGGACGCTTACTTTCATATCCCCGTCCTGCCAGCCCACCGGCGTTACCTGCGGTTCACGGTAGGCCACGAGCATTTTCAGTTCACCGTGCTTCCTTTGGGCCTTACCAGCGCCCCTCAGGTGTTCACGAAAGTGATGGCGGTGGTCGCAGCTCATCTGCGCGGATCAGGGGTTTCAGTCTTCCCCTATCTCGACGACTGGTTGTTGAAGGCGGGCTCGCCCCAGGCAGTCGTCTCCCACCTCCAGACTACGGCCGACCTCCTGCATTTGCTGGGGTTCTCCATCAACGTGTCGAAGTCTCACCTGATTCCCTCTCAGAAGCTCCTCTTCATCGGAGCAGTTCTGGACACAGCGCAATTTCGGGTCTATCCTCCCGAACAGCGAGTCCGGGATATTAGGGCTATGATTCCAATCTTTCAGCCCTTATCCTGGGTTTCGGTCAGGATGACCTTGAGGCTGCTGGGCCTCATGGCCTCCTGCATCCTGCTGATCAATCATGCCAGATGGCATATGCGGGCTCTGCAGTGGGACCTGAAGTTCCAGTGGGCGCAGCATCAGGGGAATGTGTCCGACTACGTCCAGATCTTGGAGGGCACTGCAAAACAGTTGCAGTGGTGGCTCGCGAACCAGCATTGGGTCAGCGGCTGATCCCTCTCCCTTCCCCAACCGGAGCACACAGTGGTGACGGGCGCGTCCCTCCTGGGATGGGGCGGCCACATGGGAGAGGCGGAGATCAGAGGCCTCTGGTCTCCGGCGGAGTCCAGGCTCCATATCAACCTTCTGGAGCTTCGGGCGATCCGACTTGCACTGAAGGCATTCCTTCCCTCTGTCAAGGGGAGAGTAGTGCAGGTGTTCACAGACAACACCACCGCCATGTGGTACTGCAACAAACAGGGCAGGGTGGGGTCGTGGAAACCTATGTCAGGAGGCTCTGCGCCTCTGGACATGGCTGGAACATCAGGGCATTTCCCTGGTGGTTCAACACCTGGCAGGTTCACTGAACGCCAGGGCGGACGAACTCAGCCGCAGGTGCCTAATGGATCACGAATGGCGTCTTCACTCGGACGTGGCGCAAGGTCTCTTTCAACAATGGGGAGAGCCATGGTTAGATCTATTCGCCACCGAAGAGAACGCGCAATGTCAGCAGTTCTGCGCGTTGGAATTTCCAAGGCGGCACTCGCTCGGCGACGCTTTTCGTCGCGAGTGGAGTTGCGGTCTATTGTACACTTTTCCACCTATAACACTTCTATCCAGAGTGTTGAAGATCAGACGCGACCGGGTCCAAGTCATTCTTGTGGCTCCGGACTGGGCTCGAAGAGTTTGGTATCCCAAGCTACTCAGTATGAGCGTGGATCCCCCGATTCGACTGCCTCTTCGGGAGGATCTTCTGTCGCAGCAGCAGGGGACGGTCCTCCACCCGAACCTGTCCAGCCTCCACCTCCTTGCGTGGAGATTGAGCGGCGACAGTTGATTCCATTTCACTTGCCTCCCGAAGTCTGTGATGTCATTCTGGCAGCCAGGCATCCCTCCACTAAATCGGTATACGCCTGCAGGTGGAACAAATTTGTGGCATGGTGCACAGCAAAGGCTGTGGATCCACTTTCTGCCCCTCTTTCTGAGGTCCTACTGTTCCTTCTTTCTTTAGCCCAGCAGGGCTCTGCTCTGGGCACTATCAAGGGCTACCTTTCTGCAATTTCAGCCTTTCTCAGGCTATCTGATCAGCCCTCTCTTTTCAAGTCCCCTCTTGTAAATAGATTTCTCAAAGGCATTACTCACCTTTTCCCTCCTATTCCGTTTGTGATGCCACAGTGGGACTTGAATCTGGTTCTTACTTATTTGATGTGCGCTCCCTTTGAGCCGCTTCACAACTGTCCTCTTCGTTTATTAACCTTGAAGACTGCTTTCCTGGTTGCCATCACCTCCGCTAGGCGTGAGTGAGCTCCAGGCTCTTTCATGTAAACCTCCTTTTCTGTCTGTTCATCCGGACAAGGTTGTGCTACGCACACGTCCATCCTTTTTGCCAAAGGTTGTTACTGCCTTCCATATCGGGCAAACTATCACCGTGCCCACTTTCTTTCCGCCTCCGCACCCTTCCAGAGAGGAAGAGAGGCTCCACCGTCTGGACCCAAAACGTGCGATCTCATTTTATCTCAACCGCACACAACAGTTCCGGGTGGATGACCAGCTCTTTGTTGGCTACGTAGGCGCCAAGAAAGGCCGAGGGTACACAAGAGGACTATCTCCCGCTGGGTTGTCTTGTGTATAAAAGCCTGCTATTCTCTGGCTAAAAAGGAGCCTCCGGTGGGGCTGCGCGCCCATTCTACCAGGGCAACAGCAGCTACTACTGCATTGGGACGTGGTGTCCACCTGCAAGACATCTGTCAGGCAGCCACGTGGGCCTCGCTGCACACTTTTACTAGGCATTATTGCCTTGACAGCCAAGTCTGGAGAGACGGCTTCTTTGGCCGTTCTGTTCTCCGTGACTTTCTGGTGTGATCTTGGTTCGCAGACCCACCACCGGGGTTGGTATTGCTGGGGTATCTATTCTAAGGTAAGGAATCTATCACTATGTGTTTCTTTCAGATGAACAAGTTACTTACCTTCGGTAACGTTATATCTGTAAGAAACAGTAGTGATAGATTCCTTACCGCCCCACCCATCCTCCCCGTTCTGCGAACTGATTTCTAGGGTTAAGGTCATCCCTTTCAGGGCCCTAGTTTCAATGCTCCAGTGGTCAGTATCTTGCATGGCTCTGCGTTCCTGGCGCGGAAAGTCGTGTACAGAACTGACGTCAGCGCGCGAGGGCGGCGTCTAAGTAGCTGCCGCGACGTCATCCCGGCGATCACGACGCCTACAACGGACGCGGAGCCGCACAACGCCACCTTCCGACGTGCAGGGGTACTGCTGATGAAAACTTTCCGGATCCAGACTGACGCCAGTGGATATTCTAAGGTAAGGAATCTATCACTACTAATGTTTCTTACAGATATATCGTTACCGAAGGTAAGTAACTTGTTCAATGGGATTAGTACATAGAAAATAAACTATTTTGCGGTTTCACACGTACATATTTTGCGAATCACAGCATTTGCAACCACACAATAGAGTTGTACATCAGGCCCAAAGTGATTTGCAGCATTTATTTATTAATTTAAGATACCAGGCCATTTGTTTTGCATTTTCACAGCAACTGCCAAAGTTTCTTGTCTGAGTAAGGTTTCAGTGAATTTAAAAGCTCTGGAGGTAGACTCCTTTCCAAAATCATTAACAGGAGTCATATTTTTGATGTACAGTCACTGACGTTGTCCCATAGATAGCCTTTCTTCTAAGCCAATTACCAAATACATTGTTCTCTTTTAATTAATGGAAAAATGCAAGTGTTTTTTTTATGTGTTTACTCCTATGTCTCTTGCACCCGTCAACACAGTGGCTTCAGTAAAGTGGTAGCTCTATCCTAGATTTACCTTGTAGTTATGCCATGCCCTGTAGCAGTAGTAAACAACTCACCATTAAGCTGTGTATTTCCCTGAAGAGACAGGACTGTTTTCGCTCTCCCCTTAAAGGATCCTCAAAGGACATGGCTATTGTTAACCTTCTTGGGTTCCAGGCTGTACACATCTGGGGATCTTTCTTCAAGACCTGTAAAAAATACACTGCACCCTGCTCAAAGGTCGATATATTTTCCAGTTAGACTGAAAAAAATGACCAGTCAAAGATCCGCATTTGAGTATTCGGTTCTTGTTATATACATTCAGCAATGCAGTCACTTAAGAGACATGAAACAATAACCTTCTTAAGGCTGCCTAAAAGGAAACATTTCACTCTAGTGTCATTTGCCCATCTTGATTGACCCGAGATTGCCATACAGTTTGGTTGGTGAAAATGTGTGGGGCTGGGAGGGGTAAGGGCGGGAGAGGTGAAGGTTTGGAAAAACCTCAAGGAAGCGGGTAAGGCTGATTTGTAACACTGAAGTCCTCTTCTTTCCAGGGTCTGTGAGACTGCTTTTACTTGAGGCATTGTTATCCACTGTACCTCATATAAATTCCTACCAGCAAGCGTCCTGTTAAAGCTTATTAATTCCAACATTACTAACTCATTCACATTATAGGGACCCTCTGCTTAACTGAAAGTAGAAACATGGGGATTGCTTCTTTATGGTCTAACTTGTATTGTCCTTTGGACTGATGTAGAGTTGAGTGGACTGCCAGTCAGTTTCCTCTATTTTCAAAATCAGTGGCTCTCTGAAAGTCCTGCAGTAGTTCCATCCTCTCAAATAATCAGCCATCTAAAAGCTAAGCAGTAGTCCTCTACAAACACTTACACAAATTCATAGAAAAATGTATATTCTCTTAGTAACACAAAATATATTAAAAAACAAGGGTGTTTCATTAGGTGAGTAATGACAGTGCAGTTCTCGTGAAGGTGAAGTGACAAGCAAACAAAAGATAGCAAATACACGTAAGCTTGCAAATGAAATCAAATACACTAAATATATGGTGACAAATAGTCAACTCAGTGTTATGCCCATTTGTAGATGAAAAAAGTTATGAAGGAATTGTAAATAAATACATGGGCCAGGAAAATTAATTCACTTGACCTGGTCATTCAAAAGATGATGGTTGAATAATCACAGACAAACTCCTGTTCTGTGAAACATTTGTAGATGAAGGCATCAAGCTAATATTTTAATAACATCATTTTATTCGTTTGAACAATTATCAGCAGCATCTACCAACAGTCGATTAACATCATCACACTGCATATCGGATATTGAAACAGAGTACAAATATCTGTAGACAACAACAGCATCACACCATTAGTCTATGATATGCCCAACACCCACCCCATATCTTATCATGTTTTTGGGGGCATCCCTGTGCTTCATAGATTGACTTCTCCTGCTGCACACCAGTCCACTCCCTTCCTCCATACTGCCAACGAAGGGGGTTCTGGCAGCCTCCAAGTGTAGGCAATGTCTCTTGGCCACCAATGTGGCTACTCCAATAAATGCCCTTTCTGATTGCTGCTTCCCAACTTCTTCCAGGAGACCCAGTAGGGTCATCCGACGACCAAGATCAATGTGGCAGCCCAGTACCTCAGAGATCTCCCACCATATCCCTCCCCAAAAGTCAGACAATGCCGGAGAAGACCAGACCATATGGAAAAAGTAAATAGGGTGGAGGGTGCACCTCGCACATGCTGCCTGGGCAGCAAAGCCCATCCGCTGCAATCTTTGGGGGGTCAAATATTTAGCATGGAGATAGTTTATTTGGACCATCTGAAGGCGTGAGGAAATTGCCAATTCTCTTGGGGCCAAGCACACTTCCCTCCAGTCATCATCATCCAATTCTCCTACCCAATCCTCCCACTTATGTTTTAGGAGGAGGAAGCGATCAGGTGCATTAATCATCGGGGAACGATAAAGCATGGAAATGGCTCCTTTGCCCAAGCTTCCCATCAGCAGTTTAGCTTCCAAAGGATTGTACTTGGGGATCTGGGGACCTACTGAGATGTGGACAAGCAGGGCATGACTTAATTGAAGGTAACAAAAGAATTGCATGTGGGAGAGGCGATAAAGTACTCGCAGCTCCTGAAACGACGTCAGTGTTCCCCCTCAGTAAAATATTCCAAATAAGTAATCCCTATTCTGGTCCACTATGTGAACCCCTGAAGACCCAACGCCTGCTGAAGCCATGTACCCTGCCACAACGGCGTCATTCCTGTAAGACGAAAATCCCAATGGATGAAACGCTGGGCTGCTCTCCAGCAGAGTAATGTCACTCCGGTCCAGGAAGGCAGAGCATCCGGTATCCGGCTACCATAGAGTAGACTTAGACTGAGGAGATCGTCAAGGCCCATGAGGTGTAACTCAACGCGGTAAGCGGGGTCGTCCCAACCTCTGGGAAACCCCTCATTCAATCAGGACCAGGTATGCAGCGAGGTAACACCCAAAAATGTCAGTCATTCCACGGCCTCTGTCAAAGGAGGACTTTCTCGCAGAGGTCGAGGCCACTCGGTGTGACCCTGATACCCCCCCGCCCCGCCCAGAAGAACGCCATAATCCTGGACGTGTGAGTGATTGAAACCCGGAGGATCGGCTGAGTTAAGTTTACCAGATCACAGAGGTAGCGAGGAAGGTGCATCATTTTAAATAAAGCTTGTTCGTGATTTGTTCTTTTTTGAACTTCACACTTTTTTTTTCCCCACAACTCAATTTTATTGTTGAAAGCCGATACAAATTCGACGTCATATGAAACACCAGTAAAAGATAATGACAAGCAGCATTGATTTCAACATTTTCCATAATAATATATCTGTGTTGATGTAAAAAACACATTAAAGAGAAAAGAAAAAATAAGATTTTAACAACAAACAATGGTGCCATAATTATATCGCTGGAGGCATCCAACGATCTAAGACTTGTAGATCGAAGCAATTTAGTACACATATAGATTAGGTCTTCATCCATAGCATAACACAATACAATTAACCCAACAATTCTTCGACAGCAGAGACAGAGGGGGGAGGTTCTAAATCTAGACCCCTGTAGTCCGCCAACCGCTTCCATATCTTATAATGTTTCTGGGGGCACCCTCTCGCTGTAAAGACCGGGATCTCTAGACCCATACAAAAGCCAAGTCCTTTCATCCAGGTCGCAACCAACGGCAGAGACTCACTCTTCCATACCCTAGCCACATCGCGCTTAGCCAGCGTGAGGCCTAGAAACAGCAAGTGGTGCTTATATCTATTGTCACCTAGTCCTTCAGTTATATGAAGCAAAAACAATCGAGGCATGGGTTGAATATCCCAACCCAGGACCTCCGAAAGGCACGCAGCAACCCCCCTCCAAAACTGCGATAAGGACTTACACTGCCATATTGTGTTGAAGAAGTTGCCCTCAGCCGCTCCACATCGCAAGCATCCAGGGGACGCAATCAGCCCCGCCCACCACAGCTTATATCTGGTGAAGTATACCCCATGCAGGTATTTTAATTGGATCAGCCGCAAGCGGGCAGCTATCACCACGCCACGTGGGGATTCGAGCGCCTCCACCCAATTATCCTCGTCAAGGGGCCCAAGGTCTAGCTGCCAGGCCTCCCGTGTTTTATGTAGTGTGGTGGGGGTGTTATTTATGAGCATACGGTAGATCTTGGTTATTTTGTGATCCCGAAGATCTCCCATAAAGACTTTGGCCTCAATGGGGTTAAATTCAGGTATAGTATTTTGTTGCGCCAAATAATGGGAGAGGGCATGTCTCAATTGTAAGTACTTGTAAAATTGTGTGTGAGGCATATTAAATTCTGTCTGTAATTCTTGAAAGGACTTCAGGCTACCTCTGTGCATAACTGCCCCTACTGTATCAATGCCAATGGCTTCCAAACCCCGAAACCCGTATAGCTGCATCACTTGGGATAGCTGACCATTGCGCCATAAGGGGGTTTCCCTCGTCAGTTTACCCCACCAGCCCATCGCACGCCGCGCTCGTTTCCACTCCGCAAAGACCGTCCTGGTCGCCGGCGGCAACGCTTTAAGCTGCGGACTGGAATATAAGATCTGGTGTAGCGACATGACCCCCATTCGCCAACGCTCCACTGCATATGCTGGGTCTCTGCGATCTCCATACCACCAGTCGTTGAGGACCAATATGTGTGAGGCTGAATGATAGGCCTGAACATCTGGAGTGGCAATGCCTCAACAATAAGTAGATTGACAACAAATTCTCAGAGCGATTTGCGCCGCTCCTCCCTCTCAAAGAAAGCGAGCGAGGATTGCGTTAAGCTGCCGGAACCAGGTCGGCCGTATGTAATAAGGGTGGTTTTGGAGCTGATAAAGTAGGCAGGGCAGGGACACTATTTTGAATATGGCAGATCTGCCAAGTAAGGAGAGCGGCAGGTGAGACCACACGCGGACCTGTTCCGCCGTCTGCGCCCATAGTGGGGCCAAATTCCTGTCCCACGAAGTAGATTGGGATGTGGATGGAACACCTCCAGATATTTAAAACTATCCTGAACTATGGTGACTTCTTGAGACCATGCGCCCAACTGATCACCCCCACGCAAAGGCCACACATACGATTTGCTTCTATTCATATAAAGGCCAGAGGTCTCCCCAAATATCTGCATAACTCTGAGGAGACGCGGGCCGGTCACATCCGGTCGGGTGAGAAAGAACAAAACGTCCGTGTATAGCGCGATGCAGTCGGAAATCTCTCTCGACCACTCAAAACCCCGGATCTGGGCATCGATCCTCACCCATGCCGCCAATGGCTCCATGGCCAAGGCGAACAAGTAGGGAGATAGGGGGCAGCCCTGACGAGTGCCCCGCTCGATAAAGCAACCCGAGATGGAATCCGCGATCCTAACAGACGCCGATAAATCGGTGTATAACAGCCGTATGAGTATTTGCAGGTCGAGGGCCAATGTTTAAGCAACTGAGCAGGGCGATAGATATACCCAGCTAAGTGAGTCGAAGGCTTTATCCATGTCGGCCAGAAGTAGTGCCGCAGGCTCCCCCAATTCGTCCACCGCCGCGATAGCATTGTGTGCTCTACGAATATTATGGCGTGTAGCCCGGCCGGGCATAAATCCCGCTGGTTCAGGATGTATAAAATCTGAAATTTACGGAACAAGGCGATTTGCGATTACCTTAGCCAAGAGCTTGGCCTCCACATTTAAGAGCGAGATCGGACGGTAGGACAAATGAAGTTCCGGTGGGTGACCTGGTTTGAGGAAGACTACTATCTCGGCGTGTCTCCAGTCCTGCGGGAGGCAACCGTCTTCAGCTGCTGCATTAAGGGCCGCAAGGTACGGTGCCATTAACTGGGACTGGTTATATTTGAGAAATTCGCAGGGGAAGCCATTGGGGCCTGGCGCCTTGCCCGAGTTCATGCCAACTAAGGCTGTTTGTATCTCATCTATCGACAGTGGGGCATCCAAGACGTCCCGTGCCGTGTCTGAGAGAGTTCGTGGGGGAAGATCGTCAATGAATTTATATAGAATGTCAGCAGACAACGTCTCCCGGGAAGCATATAGGGTGGTCAAATAGGAAGCACAGCTAGTTGCTATTTGCTGTGGATCTGTAAGTCACTCCCTCAGGGTCCTGTATCGTTGGGGTGGCCTGGGGCTGCATTGATTGCTGACACAAGCGATGTAGCATGGCACTCGACTTGTCGCCCCACTGGTAGATCCGGCTGCGTGTCGCGAGCCAGTAAAGCCATGCCTCATCCAGGAGCTCGCTAGCATATGTTTGTTGAGCACTGAGCCGCTGTCTGCGCACCGTGCTCACCCGGACCCTCGACTTCTACGTTCTAGTTCTATCAGTCTGGCCTCGGCCTGAATTAGTGTCTCCCGACGTTGTCTACGTCTCGCTGCGCAGGAGGCGATGTCTATCCCTCTAATCGTAGGCTTCATAGCCTCCCATAGTGTCATAGGGGATGAAACTGTCCCGGCGTTGAGTGAAAGGTAGTCGGTAATAGATGTGTGAATATGCAGCCGATACTGCTTATCCTGGAGGAGCCAGGGGGAGAGCCGCCAGCGGAACAAAGATTCCCTTGGGCCCAAGGTCAGCTGTATAGATACAGGTGAGTGATCCGATAGACCTCGTGGCAATATCTCGGCGGATTTTAATCTATGGGCATGAGTTTCTGATATAAATAAATAATCAATGCGCGAAAATGACTCGTGTACGCTGGAGAAATATGTGTATTCATGTGCAGTTGGATGCATAGCCCGCCAGGAGTCTGTCCAGCCCATGCCCTGAATCATGGGCAGCAATTTAGATTCCCGAGTCAACGGTGGCCTCCCTCCGCTGCGCCATCTATCTCGTGCCGGACACAGCACATCATTCCAATCACCTCCCACTACCGTGAATCCCGACGGGATCTCGGTCCATAGTGCTGTCAGTCTCTCTATCAAATTCCATGCCAATGGGGGGGACATACACGCTACCAAGGACAAGAGGTTCCCCATACAACGTTCCGGAGACCAGAATGTAACGCCCCTGGGGGTCAGACCATGACTTACTGTGGACAAAGGGAATGCTGCGATGAACAAGGATCGCTACACCTCGTGATCCCCCTGGTAAACCCAGAATGAAATGTCTGTACAAATCCGAAGCGCGCTAAGCACGGTGTCTTAGTGCCCAATAAGTGGGTCTCCTGCAGTAGCAGGACATCTGCTCTGTATCGTTTTGCTTGCCGCAATGCCGCCCCTCGCTTAATTTTGTCTAGGAGACCACGAATATTCCAACTGATGATTTTGAGTTCCCGGCCCTCGGGCAACCCCTGATTACGTGACGCACCTGGCATGGGAATCCCACAGGGACGTGTGGGCTATAGATGTGCTTGACCTGTCTAAAACCGTGTACAAGTGGATTGAGATGGCACTAACCCAAAATAGTTGCAACAAAAACTCCCAAATAAACCTCCCACCCCTCCTCCCCCCACCCCAATACCTCATGAACACAGAAGTATCTATTGCGGCATGCAGTGCAGCCGACCCCAAACGGGGTGGTAGCAACATGCAGCCAATGAATCCCCTGAAACAATCCCCTGCACATATTAGTGTCTTATAGCAGAGGTAAACTTGCAAGTAGTAGCCCAAGTGGTGGTGACATCCCAAGATGAGTTCAATTCGCGGGCATAGCAGACCAAAACAGCAATCAGGATGCAGCTGGCTCCGGTTGGTCCTCTGTCAGGCGCCGGCAAGACTGGCTACGATTCATGAAGCGCTTCTTGGAGCGCGAGCGGCGGCGCTGTTTTTCAACCGCCCCCAGAAAATCACGCCCACAGCCCCCGGAGGAAGAATCAGAGTCAAGTCTACGTGGGGTATGCGGCTTGGTTTTGATGGTCTCGTCGGTCCAGCGAAATACCTCTTCAGGTGTTTCAAAGAACTGCGTTCTTGACTGGTAGATCACTCTAGGGCGGGCAGGGAAGAACAGAGAGTATTGGATTTTAATGCCTCGGAGACGTGCCTTCGCCTCCGTGAACGATTGCCTGCGCTGCTGTACCAGTCTGGTGTAATCCGGAAAGATCATGATGCGTTGGGAATCGAATACCAGAGACTCTTTTAGGGGAGCTTGTCGCAGGATGATGTCTCGGTCTTTATAGTTAAGAAGTCGTAGAATTATCGGCTAGGGACGTGCACCAGGAGGCGGCTTCTGCATTAGCGCGCGATGTGCGCGCTCGATTATGAAGCAGGGAGAGACCGTGTCCGGGGGGAGCTAGTCCAGCAGCCATCTGATCAAAAAGTCCTCGATATTGCTGCCCTCGCAGCCTTCAGGGAACCCAATGAAACGGAGATTATTGCGGCGAGCCCGCCCTTCCGCGTCCTCCACTGTTGTCGCTAGGCCTTTCGTTAGTGTCTCGAGGGTGTGAACTTTCTTTTGAAGGCCGGTCACTGTGTCCTCTACAATGGAGATTCGGGACTCCGTCTCCGTAATCCGCTGCACAGCGTTCCTAAGGTCCTGTTGAAGGAGCATGACGTCGGAGCCAACGGCCCGATCTTGGCCTCGAGAGTCTCTCTGGACTGTGTGATTGCCGCTAGTAGCGCCGCATTGTTGAGCATAGCTGCGTCTGTATCCCCTTGGCCCGGCCCCTGCGATACTGCCCCGGTGAACTTGTCTATTGTACTTTGTTTGGATGCCATTCCGGTTGGTTTATCCTTGGCCATGCTGTGAGGATATGTGGGTCTCAGGACACCTGCACCGAAGTCCGGCAATTTTTCTTCCACGATATAATCCAAGGCGGGCCACTAGCACTTCACCACTCCTTTCCTTGAGGGAAGCGGCCAGTGGGGGCCCACCACGTCCACAAGCCGCACTGAGACTTATCCAGCCGCTTCCGTGAGCCGGGCACCCCCACCTCGCCTAACGGGTGCCACCTCACTCACACAGACTCGCCCGCCTCTGGCGGATGATTGCCCAAGGGTTCGGGGGGGGGAGGATTGGCTGAGTGCGTCCAGGCCACCTATGACACTCCTCCCGAGGCTGTAGTGGCCCAGCAGCCGCTCCGGTCAGTACCCCAATTCACAGGCACAGAAGAAGGTGGAGCACAGGTCCAATCCTCTTGTCTAAGGCTCGCGCCGGCAAGCGATACGACAGGGCCTGTTATCCCACCCCCTCCACAATCTCCTGCAGGAGGGGGGTCGGTGCGTCAGGCAAATTATGCAGGGAGGTGCCCCCCCGTTCTATCGACTCTTTAGCAGGGCACTGTGCAGGGGATAGCCCAATGTCCCGTCCACAGCCTCCAGAAATATGGGTGGGGCTGCCCGCAGCTCACAGCGGCAGTACTTTTGGGCACAATGCGGCTCAGGTCCGGGGGCTCAGGCAACGCTCCAGGGCCGTCCCAGCGTCGCCTGTCGCTCTACAATCCTGGCCGGCGGCACAGCAAGCAAGGCCGTCCAGCCATCCACCGAGGCCCGACCAGGCCGCCGGAGCACAGTCAGCCGGTGAGCGGCAGAGACAGGACTTCACAACCCGCTCAGCCCTCCACCACGGGCCCACAATGCAAATCTGTCCCGTGGGAGAAGGGGGAGGCCCAGGACCACGCGGATGGCCTCGCAGTCTAGGACCCAGGTGGCACCGGGCTTCCGCGGTCCGCAGGCCCACCGCGGCTCGAACCAGCTGCCGGGGCTTTTCAAGGTAGCGGAAATCAGGGTCACAGATGCCAGGGCCCCAAATCACTGCCGCAGGCCGCCCTGCCTGTCGGATCGCGACTCCGATTGCAGCGCCGGACGTCTCCCATAAATAGCGCACGAACCACTGCTCACCGGCCTCTTTACACGGGGAGCCGCCAGCCCCGCCCGCGTAGGCTGCACACCTCCGGTTCCCTCAGCGCCCGCCACGGACCTCGATCGCTACACCGGAGCCAGCAGCGAGTGTCGGTCACACGCTACATAGTCTCCTCCAGCGCAGAGCTTGGTCAAAGGTAGGAATTAGTCAGGATAAATAGAGGATTTTGGTCGGTCTACAGGGAGCTCGGCTACGGCACGTCCTCCATGTTAGACCGCCAAGCCACGCCCCCCTACTTCACACTTTTTGATGTATCTCTACGAACTTTGGCAGATATTTTATGAGGGTTAGGTTTCTGTTGGTTGTGACAAGCACACAGAGCGGAATAGGCATTTCCATGGGATTTTGGTGCATAACATAAAAAAACTTGAGATTCACTGGAAAAAAACCAATTAATGGTCAGTAGTAGTTAAGCGATCACAAGACTGAAAAGCTTATAAATTCACCAGTTATCATGTGCAGCACACATTGAACACCATAATTCACACTCGCGCATTGCTCAGTACACAGAGTAGGCGATGGTAAAAAGGCTGTCTTCAAAGAGCAAAACGTGGCAGTGGCATTAGTTATGGCGTGCATTGAACATCATAATTGGCAAATTTTATTGGGGGGGGGGCAGTTTTGTGTTTACTGAACCATAATTCTCCTTTAACTCGTTTTTTTCCAGTTATCATATTGTTATATATATTACGTTTTTGTTTTTATTGCACAAAATGCAATGGTATACAAACCAATATTTAACAGGAATTTAGGAAATGTTTTGCACATTTTGCGGAAATTATGACGACAGCCCTTACAGAGCTTTGCCATCACTAATTATTTAATTGGTAGTAACCTCTTCGTCAAAGCTAAAGCAAAACTGGAACAGTGAAATTGCAATCAGGGCCAATTGTTTGCCGAATATTGCAGGGCAAGCCTCCAACAGGCAGCCAGAAGAGTTTCACCAGTGCACATTGTTAGGTCTTGCCTACAGACAGCTTTTATCTGTTTGTTTGCAAAAGATCTCTTGGAGGAACGTACCAAAAACTTACAGTGGGCTTGGAGCCAATCCATTGCTTGCCGTTTGTTGTCCTTCTTGTCACTTTCATTTACTTTCCTCTTATTCATGGCCAGGGCCGGTTTTAGGGAGGTGGGACCCGTGCAGCCGCACTGGGCGCTGACCTGGAAGAGGGGCACTGACCTCAGGGGGGGGCGCTGTGTTTAGCAATAACTTAAGATTTAAAAGCACCTCCTGCAGAGTCTCTTGTGCTTCAGGCAGCAATAAAAATGTCAAGATAACTCATGTGATTAATGTTCCTGCTAGAGAGAGAGAGATCGGAGTTTTGTCTACTGGCAGTTTTGACTCCCATAAAGTAGCGCAGAGGGTTAATAGGCCTGCTGCAAAGAACAGATCAGTATTTTATGTGGATAGCTGTGTTGGTTATTAAAGCTAAAAACAAATAGAGAGTAACCCTTCAAACGAACAAAGGGAACTGGGTTCAAATAACCGGAAAAAACCTATCGTCCCCCTTGTGCTGATTCAATCAATCTTGTGGAACACCCCTATTGTTCTTCTATTATCACATTCATGCATACATACTCAAAATACATAAAACCTGTTTTTTGCAAAAGATGTCTCCTCCTTTATTAAAAAACGTTCCTTTTATATTCATGTAACACTGAATCACAGTAATTGATATTTATATACAGAGCCACAGACACAATGTCAATATTCCAGATAAATATTTAATAAAAAAATGTCATCGTTCAATCTTATACTAAGATGTAAAACAAAAACCGAAGGCCTCCTTTGGCATTCCTCCTATTTACACTTGTTTAAAAATCACAATATCTGAAAGAGACACACTAGTGACAGATTCCTTACCTTAGAATATCCCCAGGCGTCAGGCTGGATCCGGAAAGTTTTGCGTAGCAGTACCCGTGCGCGTCGGTAGGCGGCGTCGTGCGGCTCCGCGTCCGTCGTCGGCGTCGTGATCGCCGGGATGACATCGCGGCCAGTACTAAGACGCCGCCCATGCGCGCTGACGTCAGTTCTTTCTTTTTCCGCGCCAGTAAGCGCAGATCCGGATTGAGCAGTGCCCCAGTCATTTTTTGACTGAGTATTTTTGTGACTTTTTGTCCAAGTTTTTCGAGTCGTTCGACTCCAAAGGTGTCAGTAGGGATGCCCGGCTTCAAGCCATGCGGAGTCTGTAATCGCATGATGTCGATTACGGATCCGCACCGTGAGTGTCTCTTCTGCCTGGGGCACGGCCACGACACCCAGTCGTGCCCCGAGTGTCGGTCCCTCGCCCCGAAGGCTTTGTGAGAGCGGTCTCGAAAGCTCCTCGAGGCCCGGCACTCGGCTCCGCGCCGTTCGAGGTCCCGGTCCCGTGAGAGGTCGAGGGGCCGGTAGCGGAGCCGTCGTCATTCGTCGGGGTCGAAGTCTTCGTCCTCAGGTAAGGCGAAGCACAAGAGGTCTAAGAAGCGTCGCTCTAAGACCTCCCCTCGCCGGTCTCACGACCCGGCCGAGGGTCCAGACGGTGCCGGCTCCGGGGGTGCCCGCGCAGCCGACGCCGGCCTACTCCGGGTCCGACATCGACTCCGGCCGAGATACAGGAGTTCCTGTCGGCCATGGCCCGCCTCTTCGGGCCTAAGGGTTCCCCCGGTGCGCCTACGGGCCCCAGTGGGAGTCCTCCCTCGGCACCACCGGCGGCTCCGGCCCCGGTGTCTCCGGCGGCTCCGGCCCCGGCGCCACAGGACCCCCTCGGATCCAGGCCTGGATCCCGGTCGACGCCGGTTGACCTAACAACACCTCCACCGGCGCCGACCTCACCGGTACCGTTCACGGCGCCGTCCGAGGCCCCGGACGGCGCCGTCCCCAGATTCTCCCCGGCACCGGACACGGAGCCGGATCAACGTCGCTCGACGCGGATTCCGACGCCAATGGGACCCTTTTTCCCCTCATGTCCCTCCTCCTTACTTTTCACCTGTTTTGGAGGACGAGGAGGACTGGGAGGGGTCGGAAGACCCTCTCACAGCTCAGTGTGAGCCTTATCAGGACTGGGCTGAGGAACTAGGGGATGCCAGTGGTCTGGACACCTCTCCGGACCTTGGCATGCTGTCTCCTCCTTCCGTGGCTACGGAGGAGGGAGCAAATTATGCAACGGTGTTGCGTAGGGCGGCTGCGGCCTTGCGCCTCGAGCTCCCTACGGTGGCTGTCAGGACTAACCTCCTGACGGAAGTGCTTCAGCCGGCGGCTACCTCTTCGGAGCCACTGCTGCCGTTCAACGACGCACTTTCGGACGTTCTTTTGGGCACCTGGTCCGGGCCCACAACAGGGGCTCCTGTGGACAGGAACGTAGCCCGACGCCATCGCCCGGCCCCGGGCGATCCTCTGTTCCTCTCCCAACACCCCACCCCCGAGAGCTTGGTTGTCCAAGCCTCTGCCTCTCAGAGCGCCTTCCCTACGGCTCCGCCGGATAGGGAATCCAAAAAACTGGACCAATTTGGGAAGAAGGTTTTTTCTTCCTCCAGTGCTGGCTTGCGGTCCGTGAACACCGCTTGCCTTTTGGGCCGTTACTCCCACTCTCTGTGGGATTCGGTGGCGCAAGTGCTGCCCCAGTGTCCTGAGGAGGTCCAGACACTTCTCTCCCGCGCTATTGCAGAAGGGAGAGACGCAGCGAAGTTCACGATCAGATGTGGCCTAGACACCACTGACTCGCTAGGCAGATCGCTTGCTACGACAGTGGCGCTGCGCCGTCACGCCTGGCTGACGACCACTGGTTTCTCGGGCGATGTCCAAAACACCCTTATGGACATGCCCTTTGATGGTATCCGCCTTTTTGGCAATAAGGCAGACAGCGCGCTGGAGCGCTTTAAGGACTCGCGGGCTACGGCCAAGTCCTTGGGCCTCTCCGCCTCGCGCCCTCCGCAGCAGTCTGCTTTTCGCCCCTTTCGTGGCCACGGAAGAGGCGCCCAGTCACGTCCACTGCCCAGCCACCGGCCCGCACAGCAGACGCCTTCGCACGGCCGAGGACGTGGCTCCCGCCGAGGCGGGTCGGGTAACCAGCGAGCGGGTCAGGCCACCACCTCCGCCCCGTCCGCGGCCTCCAAACCCTCCTAGTCCGTCCTTTCCAGTCCACGGCACGCCAGTAGGGGGCAGGGTTCGCCATCACCTTCCCCACTGGCGCACCATTACATCGGACAGGTGGGTTTTGGACATTGTCCGAAGGGGCTACTCCCTCCCCTTCGAGACTACCCCTCCAGCCATGCCACCTCAGCACCACCGCATGTCGGGGGACCATTTGGCACTTCTTCGTCAGGAAGTTGCGGCCCTCTTGGCCAAGGGGGCCATCGAGCGCGTTCCGACCCCAGAAGTAGGGCGTGGTTGTTATTCCCACTACTTTCTGGTGCCCAAAAAGGACAAGGAGGACATGCGTCCTATCTTGGACCTCCAGAACGTCAATCGCTTCCTCCGGAAGGAGAAGTTCAAGATGCTCACCCTAGCTCAGGTCTTGACTGCCCTCGACCCTGGAGACTGGATGGTAGCATTGGACTTGCAGGACACATATTTTCACATCCCCGTCCTGCCGGCCCACCGGCGTTACCTGCGGTTCACGGTAGGCCTCGAGCACTTTCAGTTCACCGTGCTTCCCTTTGGCCTTACCAGCGCCCCTCGGGTGTTCACGAAGGTGATGGCGGTGGTCGCAGCTCATCAGCGCCGGTCAGGGGTTCCAGTCTTCCCCTACCTCGACGACTGGCTGCTGAAGGCGGGCTCTTCCCAGACAGTCGTCTCCCACCTCCAGACTAAGGCCGGACTCCTGCACTCGCTGGGGTTCTCCATCAATGTGCCGAAGTCGCACCTGGTTCCTTCTCCACAGCTCCTTTTCATCGGAGCGGTTCTGGACACAACGCTGTTTCGGGCCTATCCTCCCGAACGGCGAGTCCAGGATATTCAGGCTATGATTCCGATCTTTCAGCCTCTATCCTGGGTTTCGGTACGGATGACCCTGAGGCTGCTGGGCCTCATGGCCTCCTGCATCCTGCTGGTCGATCATGCCAGATGGCATATGCGGGCTCTGCAGTGGAACCCGAAGTTCCAGTGGGCGCAGCATCAGGGGAACCTGTCCGATTACGTCCAGATCTCGGAGGGCACTGCAAAACAGTTGCAGTGGTGGCTCTCGAACCGGCAATGGGTCACGGGCAGATCCCTCTCCCTTCCCCAGCCAGAGCACACGGTTGTGACGGATGCGTCCCTTCTGGGATGGGGCGGTCACATCGGAGAGTCGGAGATCAGAGGCCTCTGGTCTCCGGCGGAGTCCCAGCTCCATATCAACCTTCTGGAGCTCCGGGCGATCCGACTTGCACTAAAGGCATTCCTTCCCTCTGTCAAGGGGAAGGTAGTGCAGGTGTTCACAGACAACACCACCGCCATGTGGTACTGCAACAAACAAGGCGGGGTGGGGTCGTGGACCCTATGTCCGGAGGCTCTGCGTCTCTGGACATGGCTGGAACATCAGGGCATTTTCCTGATGGTTCAACACCTGGCAGGTTCCCTGAACGCCAGGGCGGACAAACTCAGGTGCATGATGGATCACGAATGGCGTCTTCACTCGGAGGTGGCGCAAGGACTCTTTCTACAGTGGGGAGAGCCTTGGTTAGATCTATCGCCACTGAAGAGAACGCGCAATGTCAGCAATTCTGCCCGTTGGAATTTCCAAGGCGGCACTCGCTCGGTGACGCTTTTCGTCGCGAGTGGAGTTGCAGTCTGTTGTACGCCTTTCTGCCTATACCACTTCTACCCAGAGTGTTGAAGAAGATTCGGCACGACCAGGCCCAAGTCATTCTTGTGGCTCCGGACTGGGCTCGAAGAGTTTGGTATCCCGAGCTACTCAGTATGAGCATCGATCCCCCGATCCGTCTGCCTCTTCGGGAGGATCTTCTGTCGCAGTAGCAGGGGACGGTCCTCCAACCGAACCTGTCCAGTCTCCACCTCCTTGCATGGAGATTGAGCGGCGGCAGTTGATTCCTTTCGACTTGCCTCCCGAAGTTTGTGATGTGATTCTGGCAGCCAGGCGTCCCTCCACCAAGGTGGTATACACCTGCAGGTGGAACAAGTTTGTGGCATGGTGCACAGCAAAGGCTGTGAATCCCCTTTCTGCCCCTCTTTCTGAGGTTCTTCTGTTCCTTCTTTCTCTGGCCCAACAGGGTTCTGCCCTGGGTACCATCAAGGGCTACCTTTGTGCAATCTCGGCCTTCCTCAGGCTTCCTGATCAGCCCTCTCTTTTCAAGTCCCCTGTTGTTAACAGGTTTCTTAAAGGCATTACACACCTTTTCCCTCCTGTTCCGTTTGTGATGCCTCAGTGGGACTTGAACTTGGTTCTTACTTTTTAATGTGCGCTCCCTTTGAGCCTCTCCATAACTGTCCTCTTTGTCTTCTCACTATGAAGACAGCCTTTCTGGTGGCTATCACCTCCGCTCGGCGGGTGAGTGAGCTCCAGGCTCTTTCTTGCAAGCCCCCCCTTTCTGTCTGTTCATCCAGACAAGGTTGTTCTTAGGACGCGTCCGTCCTTCTTGCCAAAGGTGGTTACTGCCTTCCACATTGGGCAGACCATCACTTTGCCCACCTTCTTTCCGCCTCCGCATCCTTCCAGAGAGGAAGAGAGGCTCCACCGTCTGGACCCAAAACGTGCGATTTCTTTCTATCTGAACCGCACACAACAGTTCCGGGTGGACGACCAGCTCTTTGTTGGCTACGTGGGCGCCAAAAAAGGTCAGACGGTACACAAGCCGACCATCTCCCGCTGGGTTGTCTTGTGTATCAAAGCCTGCTATTCTTTGCCTAAGAAGGAGCCCCCTGTTGGGCTACGTGCCCATTCCACCAGGGCGACTGCCGCCACCACGGCTTTGGGACGTGGTGTCCCATTGCAGGACATTTGTCAGGCAGCTACTTGGGCCTCGCTGCACACGTTTACCAAGCATTACTGCCTTGACACCCAAGTCCGGAGGGACGGCTTCTTTGGCCGTTCTGTTCTCCGAGACTTCCTCGTCTGATCTTTGTTCGCAGACTCACCACCGGGGTTGGTATTGCTGGGGTATCTATTCTAAGGTAAGGAATCTGTCACTAACGTGTCTCTTTCAGATGCACAAATTACTAACTTGTGTAACGATATATCTGTAAGAGACAGTAGTTAGTGACAGATTCCTACCGCCCAGCCATCCTCCCCGTTCTGCGAACTGATTTCTAGGGTTAAGGTCATCCCTTTCAGGGCCCTAGTTTTCAGGCACCAGTGTCAGTTTCTTGCATGGCTCTGCGTTTCTGGCGCGGAAAGTCGTGTACAGAACTGACGCCAGCGCGCATGGGCGGCGTCTAAGTACTGGCCGCGACGTCATCCCGGCGATCACGACGCCGACGACGGACGCGGAGCCGCACGACGCCGCCTACCGACGCGCAGGGGTACTGCTACGCAAAACTTTCCGGATACAGCCTGGGGATATTCTAAGGTAAGGAATCTGTCACTAACTACTGTCTCTTACAGATATATCGTTACACAAGTTAGTAACTTGTGCATTCATACATTGATTTTTATCTGTGAATCTCTGCACATGAATAACTCTTAATAAGCATTTCACATATTATCAAAATCCCATACAAACAATTTTTTAAAAACAGTGGATCAAACCAATGTTCATACAAGTATAGTAAAGAAAAGTGTTGACATAGTGCTTCGTGGACTCGTCTTATTCTGCTCACCTTCTTCAGGACAAGCTTTATTTCTAAAGATAGTTGTTCTCTTGAGGTATGTTGTCTTAGCCACAAATAGTAAATCCATTGTGGTAGGAAAACTCAGGAGATGGATGTACCGGTAGTTACTCCGATTATAATCCTTATTAGTTCCATTTTCACTGATTTACATCTTCCTTCATCAATGAGGAAGCGTGCGTTTATTTTGAACTTTCTGGTCACCGTATTTCAGTAATTTCCCAGAGTATTCAGTGACATATCATAGTTTCGGTGTGCTCGCTTCTATTCTTTAGTATCTCGAATGCGAGTTGCCAGAACAACTCTCATTCGAGGATACTTAAAGAATAGAAGCGAGACGGCTGCCGAAATCTATGATATGTCACTGAATACTATAGGAAATTACTGAAATACGGTGACCAGAAATTGTAAAATAACCGCACGATTCCTCATTGATGAAAGGAAAGTGTGTAAACCAGTGAAAATTGGAACTAATAAGGATTATAATCGGAAGTAACTACCGGTACATCCATCTCCTGGAGTTTTCCTACCACAATGAGATTTATTATTTGTGGCTAAGACAACATACCTCAAAGAGAACCCAACTGTCTTTTAGAAATAAAAGCTTGTCCTGAAGAAGGTGAGCAGAATAAGACCAGTCCACCGAAACGCTGTGTCGACACTTTTTCTTTTACTATACTTGTATGAACATTGGTTTGATTCACTGTTTTTAAAAAATTGTTTGTATGGGATTTTGATAATATGTGAAATGTTTATTAAGAGTTATTCATGTGCAGAGATTCACAGATAAAAATCAGTGTATGAATATTGTGATTTTTAAACAAGTGTAAATAGGAGGAATGACAAAGGAGGCCTTCTGTTTTTGTTTTACATCTTAGTATAAGATTGATCAATGAAAATGTTTTATTAAATATTTATTTGAAATATTGACATTGAGTCTGTGGCTCTGTATATAAATATCAATTACTGTGATTCAGTGTTACATGAATATAAAAGGAATTTTTTTATAAAGGAGGAGACATCTTTTGCAAAAAACAGGTTTTATATATTTTGAGTATGTATGCATGAATGTGATAATAGAAGAACAATAGTGGTGTTCCACAAGATTGATTGAATCAGCACAAGGGGGACGATAGTTTTTTTTCGGTTATTAAAGCTAGCCTTTACCAGCACTTTAAAACAAATGAAATGTATGTGAGAGAGGGGCACTTTTGTCTAGTGGGGGAATCAGAGGAGGAGGTCATGGGGGCGGGGGAGGCGACAAAAAGAATACATACCAGAGCTACTGAAGGCAGCTGGAAACGAAAAGGGGAGAAGCACCAAGTAGCCATGAATAATGAAAGTGGACTAGAGGAGAGCCGGGACGAAGCCGCCACATATATCATCCTCCCCATTAGTCACTGCTCATCCCACGGCCCTCTGCACGCAGGCCCCTGTAAAAATGCCTTGTCCACCTTAGACTAAAATAGCAGCTCTCCCAAAACAAGGCACGAAAAAAAAAAGCATGCGGGCGCCGTTAAATAAATAAAGGCGCACGGCGCGCGCTGCTCGATGCAGTTTGGGAGGTGGGAGTGCCGCCATTGTTACAAAAGTGAATACATAGAAAAAAAGAAGTTGTTTGTCTGCCATATTACTTTTACGTTTGCAAATCCAATAGCTCTGCATTTAACTAATGCGAGACCTATTGAATTGCAAATGCTTGTTAGCTCAGCCTTGCTGGCAGTAGCGTCAACCATCTCTGAGCATGAATACTGCAGGAGACGGACATCAATGATGTCTGCCTAAGATGCCTCAGTTCCAAACACGACTCTGCGTCATGTCCATGTTGCGCCAAGATGAATAAGAAAGCAATCAGCAACTGGTATTGCAAACTCACTGTCGCCGAACTTCGTTGATCAAAAAAGCACCCACAGTCAAAGCTGAGGGCACAGCAGTCCCAGTCGAAAATTTCGGATTTGCTCTGAAGGCCGCTCCTATCATCAGTCATCATCGAGATCACAGGGCTCAGGTAAGTCCAAAAAGTCACACCAAAAACAAACATCCCAAGCATGTGTCCTCTTCGTCCCACCACACCCACCACTCGGGGTCATACGACGCTCCAGGCACCTCTAGTCAGAGGAGTTGTTCCCCTCATGTGGAGCAGATTCCAATGCTAGTCCAGCTTCGTCCCTTTTTCAAATGGACTGAGATGCCACAGTAGCTAAAGCAACTAAAGGTAACCATGGAAGACATTTTTGGTGCTGTACCAGATCCCTCTAGGGGGGTGCCTCTGGGCCCCATGGATCTGAGGGGGCCACCAGCCCAGTTACTGCCTGCGAATCCTTTCTCGACACCTACTATTTTCCTTGACCTCACACGGAGGTCAACATCTTCCTTGGTGTCAGCGCTGCCAGCTCAGGTGCCACCCTCGAATCCACCTTCAGCACCACACTCAACACCACTTTCAACATTACAAACAACCCCACTGCCTCGGGTATCGATGCCAATACCGATGTCACAGACGCCAGCCATAGCGCCAATAGTTCTATCGGACTCAGAAACCTATGGCCTGCTGCCCAGGATTCAACATTATGCTGAACCAGACACTTATGCCCCACAATATGACACTGGAGGATACTGACTTTGACGGTGGTAACCAGTATGAGGATGATGGCAACATATTTGATGACTTCCAGAATGCCAGGGGTCTGGACACTTAGCCAGACATTGGTCTGTCTTCACCTAACACTAGGCTACTATAGAGTCAGCCTCCTTTGCAACAGTAATTTGAAGAGTGACTGAGGTGCTAGACCTTACTTTGATCACTCAAGAAGTCAAAACCAGCATGCTAACTGGGGTCCACATCCCAGCATAAGCCAGCCATGAGTCTCTAATCCCCTTTAATGAGGCACTGACTGATATGCTGGTGGGCTCCTGGGCCACACCAGGATCTTGCTCATCAGTTGCTGGACAAGTGGTGATGTGGCACAGGCCTGCTTCTGCCAGCCTCCTGAACCCCAATTCTTTCTCAACCACTTCTTCTGACAGGGAATCCTAAAGGATAGAAACATTTGGGGAATGAATGTTCTCCTCTTCCAGCCCTTACTTACACTCTATCAACAAATGCTTTATGTGATAGAGTGTCGGACATCTTGCCAGTTGTCCCAGATCAACCTTGCAGAGGCTTATTTTAGTCTGAAAGCGTGCTGCAAAATACTGAATTAAATCTGGTCTGGACAATACCGACTGCCTTTGTAGGGCAGTTGGCACCAGCGTGGTTCTTAGGCACCAAACCTGGATTCACTCAATGGGTTTCTAAACTGATGTTCATCAGCCCCTCATGGACATGCCTTTCGATGGCTCTAGGCTGTTCAGAGCAAAGGCAGACTTGGTCATTGAGAGATTTACGGAGAGTAAGGACAATCCCCACTCTCTGGGCTTAGCTCTGCCAGTCCAGCAGTTCCCTCAACAACAGTGCCCTTTTCATGGCTTTGGTAGGGGCTACCAGCAGAGGCAGAGATGATGTACACTTCACAGAGGTCCAGGCCGACAGCTTCCAAGACCCCAGGGGCAACAAGCTACCCAAAACCCAGCCACTCCCCTCCCCGTACAGTCGCTGCAAAACTACCTTAATTTCTTCTTGGAGGCCCAGGATCAACCAGTAGGAGGTCACATCACTTTTCCACCTCCCCAGCTGGTGGGGCATTACGTCTGATCAGGGGGTACTCCAGATCAAGTGAAACAGATACTCCCTACCCTACTCCCTGGACATGCCACCTGAACCACAACACCTCCTGGAGGACCACATGTCCATAGTACATGGAGAAGTTCAAGCTCTCATGGTCAAGGGAGCAATACAGAGGGTGCCAGCATCAGAGATCGGGACTGGCTGCTACTTCCGTTACTTTCTGGTGTTGAAGAAAGATGGGGACTTCTGCCCCATCCTAGAACTTCGCTCTCTGAACAACTTGCGTGAAGTTCAAAATGCTCACCCTGGCCCCAGCTCTGTCTGCCCTGGTTCTAGGAGACTGGATGGTAATGCTGGACTTGCAGGACACATTATTTCACCTCCCTGTCCTACAGTCCCGCAGACATTACCTGTGGTTTCAGGTAGACCAAGAGCACTTTCAGTTCATCGGCCCCCCTTTGGCCTTACCAGAGCACCTCGAGTGTTCACAAAGGTGATTGTGACGATCCCAGACCATCTGCAGATGTTGGGAATACTAGTCTTCCCATTCCTGTACAACTGGCTGCTGAAGGCGTGCTCGCCTGAAACAGTCGTAAGCCACCTCCAGATGACAGCCTTCCTGTTGACATCACTGGGATTTTCCCACCTGACTCCTTCACAACAGCTCTCCTTTGCTGGATCCATGGTGGACATGGTGCTTTTCCGAGACATCCCTCTGCCTCAACAAGTCCAGGACATTCAGGCTATGATCCTGATGTTTCTATCCTTGGCCTAGGTCTTAGTGAGACCGGATCTGATGCTTCTGGGCCTCTTGGCCTCCTGCATCGTGGTCGCGCACCACACCAGGTAAAGACATGACACATGCGGACACTGCAGTGGGATCTGAAGTCCCAGAGGGCTCAGCACTAACGGGACCTTTCAGAGTCCATCCAGGTGTTGAAGGAGACTGTGAAAGATTTCCAGTGGCAGTTGCTCAACTGCGATTGGGCTGACGGCAAACCTCTCTCCCTACGCCACCTGGGGCTAATAGTCATAACAGATGCATCTTTGTTGGGCTGGGGAGTTCATCTAGGAGAGGTGGAGGTCAGAGTACTTTGGTCTCCGTTGTTGGCTTGTCCCCATCTCAACTTGTTGGAGTTGCAAGCGATTTGCTTGGTAGTAAAAGCGTTCCTCGCAACCATCAAGAGACAACGGTACAGGTTCTCAGGGACAGCATGACCACCATGTGTCATTGCAACAAACAAGGCGGAGTGGTGTCATAGGTCCTGCGCCAAAAGGCCCTGCGCCTCTAGAAGTGGCTGAACTCTCAGGAGATCTCCCTGATTGTCCAGCACCTGGAAGGATCTTTAAACACCTTGGTGGATGAACTCAGCCAGCAGTGCCTAGCGGATCACGAATGACAGTTCTACTCAGAGAAGGCACAGGGCATCTTCCAGGAATGGGGAGAACCCCGACTCAATTTATTTGCCACCATAGAGAAGCTTAATGTCAAAACATTTATACGTTGGAGTTACCAAAGCAGTCATCCCTCGGAAACGCCTCCCAACAGCATTGGGGATTGGGACTCTTTTACACCTCCATAAGCCCCAACCTCCCTCCCCGAACTGCTGGCCATGAACATATGTTCCTTGATTTGGCTGCCCCTTCAGGAGTAACTCCTGTTGCAGCAGCAGGGTCGAGTCTTCCACCCAAGCTTGCACAACCTACACCTTTATTCATGGAGATTGAGCGGTGATAGTTGACGGAGTTCAACCTTTCTACTAAATCTGTCTGTCAGGATGCTGGGATAAGTTTGTTTTCTGGTGTTCCTCCCAAAAGATTCAACCCCTCAATGTAAAGTAACCACATATTCTCCTATTTTGTCTTGCTGTTTTAACAGTTAAAGGTTTCCTTTCGCCCTTCTTACGTTTACCTGATCAGCCATCCCTCCTCAAGTCAGCTGTTGTGATGCTTTTTCTGAAGCGGTTCATCCACATATTCCTGCCAATACCATTTGTGATGCTGCACTGGGGCCTTAATTTGGTACTCACGTACCTAATGTTCACTCCTTTTAACCGATACACAGGGTTGCTTGGTAAAGGTCTCAGCGTGGTAAAGACTGTGTGATAAAGGCACTTTGTGGTAAAGACTATGTGGTAAAGGCTGTGTTCGAGGCATGTGAGCTATAGAGCACATGCTATGCATAGATCGCCATCTAGTGTTGGGTCCGGATGTTTGCACTTTGTTTTTGTTCGAAGAAGTCTTTCCAGTCACGAGGTAGGTGACTCCTCCTTTCGGTGATAGTGCGCATGGGCATCGACTCCATCCTTAGATTGTTTTTTTCCGCCATCGGGTTCGGATGTGTATTGCTGCGCTCTGGTTCGGTACCGTTTTCGGACCCCTTCGCGCAATCCACTACACTCGACGGTATTGTTATCGATCGCGGTTCCCCATCGTCTCACTTGGGAAAATCTTCGATCGGGAAACTCGTGGCAGGCCGTCGGGCCTACCCGCGCCGACCGCGCTAGCAGTCGATGGAACGGACTCCCTTCAAGCTCTGTCCCGGCTGTCGTGCTAAGTTTCCACGCACCGACTTGCACGAAGTGTGCAACCTCTGCTTGTCCCCGGAACACGACGAGAACGACTGCGACGCGTGTCGATCGTTTCGATCGAAACAGACACTTTGTGACCGCCAGGCTCGACGACACGAGATGCAACACCAGAGCGGCTCCGCACCGGACATCTTCGGCGAAGATTCCGACACTGAACATCAATCTCAAGGAACCGAAGAAGAACAACATATCTCCGTGTCCGAAGCCGACTCCGTCATGGAAGAAGAGGAGCAGATTACTCCGGGTCAGCGTACCGTGAGTAAAGATACCCCTTTGCCCCCTCAACATAAAACAAAGGCTCCGGTCCCTCCTCTGCCCTCGGGCCAAGGTCGGCACCGACAAAAAGTTTCCGGCGCCCCGCCCTCGGGCCCGGCTCCGAAACAGAAAGAGAAGCCTTCCGTCTTGGGTTCGAGCCGGCCCCACTCTGGCGCCGAATTAATACCTTCGGCGCCGAAACACAAGTCCAAGTCTTTGACACTGAAAGGTTCGGAGCCGAAACCTTCGACGCCCAAAGGCTCGGAGCCGAAACCTTTGACGCCAAAACCGGCTCATAAAGGAAAAGACTGTCCCTCTAAAGAGCCTCGGCCCGATGCGCCGCCTTCGGATCCGAAGCAGAAAAAAATGGTGATCAACCCTGAAACAGGACATATTCATGCCACTCTTCCAAAAAAACGGAAGATTGACTTATCAGAGGACTACCACATTCCTCTCAAAAGGAAGAGTGTGGGTACTAACCCTTCTCCCCCTTATATTCCACTTCCTTCTTCCACTGATCCCAACTTGCTCATCTCACCAGGAAATTCACCACCACCACTTTCACCTGACCCACAGGATGAGTGGGATGGGGATGAGGATCAGGATAGGTTACAGGACACTGACCCGTGGGACGATTATCAGACAGACCCAATCACATGCAATGACCCTGATTTGTATCCCTCCAGACCCTCCCCACCTGACGACAACATTGGGTACATTGAGCTCCTTAACAGGGCCGCTCAATATCATGGGGTGGAGCTCCATAGGGAGCCTTTAGAAGAGGATTTCCTCTTTGAAACACTTACTTCTTCCCAAAGAGATACTCACACCTTACCAATCATAAAACACACGGATGAGGTATTTAAAGACCCTGTAAGGGCAAGGATAATTACACCTAGGGGGGACAAAAAATATAAACCTACTCCTACCGACCCTGTTTACATTAGAGGCCAGCTGCCCTTAGACTCTCTTGTAGTCTCCAACGCTCGCAAGAGAGCTAACTTACAAACTACAGGTGACGCCCCTCCTCCTGATAAGGAGTCTAAGCTGATTGATGCCTCGGGCAAAACAGTGGCTTCACAGGCAGCAAATCACTGGCGCATTGCCAACGCTCAAGCTCTGTTGGCAAGTTAGAGAAACTCATACAACATGTACCTGATGAATACAAATCTAAGGCTAATGACCTTATTCAGGAAGGTAAACTTATCACCAATACATCCATTAGGTGTGCCCTAGACGCAGCAGACACAGCAGCTCGTGCAGTCAACACCAGTGTACTATTACGCAGGCATGCTTGGCTGAGAATATCAGGCTTCAAGCCGGAGGTGCAAACCTCCATCCTTAACCAACCATTCGATAAGGAGCATCTCTTTGGCCCAGCTGTTGATACCTCGCTGGAAAAGATGAAGAAAGACACTGAGATCGCAAAGTCCATGGGGGCTTTGCAGTTACCTGGCACTAGGGGTTCCTTTTGCTGCTCCTTTTACAGGGGTGGTTCAAAAACTGTGTCCACCGAAAATCCCTCCTCCTCTTACAAGGGCAACAACCAATCTCCCTCTTCAAGAGGTTATTTCAGAGGAGGTTTTAGAGGAAACAATGGTAAGGGAAGAAGCAGAGCTAACTCTACCCGCACTTCCCCCACAAACAAACAGTGACTTCCTTCCGTTATCCCCCGATCATTCCACTCCTATCGGGGGACGGCTCTCCCAATTCCTGCCTGTCTGGAATTAAATCACCTCAGACAAGTGGGTACTACAAATTATCCAGTATGGTTACTGCCTGGAGCTTACAGACACTCCCCCAAATATTCTTCCAAGATCACATGCAATGTCACCAGAGCATCTCACCCTCCTAAAGCAAGAGGTTCTCTCTCTCTTGGAATAACACGCTATAGAGCCAGTCCCATTACAATACCAGGGGACCAGGGTATACTCCCTGTATTTTTTAATTCCCAAAAAGGACGACTCTCTCAGGCCTATACTAGACCTCAGAGAACTAAATCTGTACATTCAGTCGGACCACTTTCACATGGTCACACTCCAACAAGTGCTCCCACTCCTTCAGCAAGGCGACTTTTTGTCCACTTTGGACTTAAAGGACGCCTATTTCCATATTCCCATTCACCCTGCTCACCGGAAATACCTCAGGTTTGTGGTGGACAGACAACATTATCAATTCAAATTTCTCCCATTCGGAGTAACTACAGCACCCAGGGTTGTCACCAAGTATCTGGCAGTAGTCGCGGCTCATCTAAGAAGACAGCACATTCACATCTTTCCCTACCTAGACGACTGGCTAATAAAAGCCAGCTCGCAACAGAGCTGCCTACGACACACTCGGAAAACAGTCCAACTGCTTCACGACCTGGGGTTCACTGTAAACCTCTCCAAGTCTCATCTCCAACCATCCAACACACAAGTGTATCTGGGAGCCACAATAAACACTCAAAAAGCTCTAGCATGTCCCAACCCAGTCAGGATCCGCAACATGCAAACTCTAATAGCGCAGTTTCAGCCTCAACACTTATTACCAGCTCGAGTGTTCATGCAATTGCTAAGAATGATGGCATCTTGCATTTTAATCGTTCCTTGCGAGACTCCAAATGCGTCCCCTACAGGAATGCTTAGCACGTCAGTGGAACCAGGCTCAAGGTCAGTTCAGATCTAGTGTTGGTGGATGGCCGCACCCATCGCTCTCTGCAGTGGTGGAACATACAAAACCTTTCCAAGGCGCTGCCATTCATCGACCCGGTTCCACAGATAGTGCTAACAGCAGACGCATCGCTCACTGGTTGGGGAGCTCATCTTCAAAAACATACCATTCAGGGCATGTGGACTCTGCAACAAAAACAACTCCACATAAACCATCTAGAACTGCTAGCAATTTTTCTAGCATTGAAAGCCTTTCAACTTCATCTAGTAGGCAAAGCTGTCCTGATCCGCACTGACAACATGACAGCAATGTACTACATACAAAAACAGGGGGGGACACACTCTCTCCAGCTCTCACAGCTAGCCCAGAGCATCTGGAAATGGGCCATACCTCAAAAAATATATCTCCTTGCAGAACACCTTCCAGGAGTAAACAACCAGATTGCAGATCTGCTCAGAAGTCAACGACAGCAGATCCACAAATGGGAACTCCACCCTCAAGTTCTTCTCCCATTCTTCCAAATGTGGGGCTTCCCAGAGAGAGATCTGTTCGCCACCTACCTAAACGCAAAATGCCCAAACTTCGCATCCAGATATCCACACCCATTGTCCAAAAGCAATGCGCAATGGATGAATTGGTCAGGGATATTTGCTTACGCTTTTCCGCCTCTCCCACTCATTCCAAGAGTGGTTCGGAAGCTCAGACAGCAGTCCCTGACACTAATCCTAGTTCTCCCACATGGGCCCGTCAACCCTGGTTCACAACCCTGTTGGAGTTATCAATAGTTCCTCACCAAAAACTAAACCGTACTCCCAATCTTCTTACTCAGAACCATGGAGAGATAGAACATCCAGATCCCAGTCATCTCAACCTTGCGATCTGGCACCTGAAGTCCTAGAGTTTGGTTATCTTAATCTTCCGCCAGACTGCATGAATATTATCAAAGAGGCTAGGCGCCCTACCACAAGAGCTTGCTATGCAGCAAAGTGGAAGTTGTTTGTCACTTACTGTAACAACAATCAAATCAATCCGCTAGACGATTCAATCCAAAACATCATTTGCTATCTATTACATCTACAGCGTTCCAATTTAGCGTACACATCCATAAGTTTACATCTGGCTGCAATAGCTGCATATCTACAAAACAGACAGCATTTGTCTCTTTTAGAGTGCCTGCTATTAAAGCATTTATGGAAGGACTTAAAAGAATCATTCCCCCAGACTTCCACCTGCTCCAGTCTGGAATCTCACATAGTTCTTACAAGACTCATGGGTCCACCTTTTGAGCCATTGCACAAATGTGAACTACAATTTCTCACTTGGAAGGTAGCCTTCCTCATAGCCATCACATCTCTGAAAAGAATGGGTGAGCTTCAGGCACTAACCATAGAAGAGCCATTTTTACAAATGCACCAAAACAAAGTGGTTCTTGGGACTAACCCCAAATTTTTACCTAAAGTCATATCTGCCTTTCATATCAACCAATCTGTTGAGTTACCTGTGTTCTTACCTCAACCAGATTCAGTGGCAGAACGTGCTCTTCACACATTAGATGTCAAAAGAGCATTACTATACTACATTGAAAGAACAAAACCTTTCAGGAAAACAAAGCAACTTTTTGTTGCTTTTGCTCCACCACATAAAGGCAATCCAATATCAAAATTAGGTATTGCAAGGTGGATAGTTAAGTGCATTCAAATATGCTACATTAAAGCTAAACGCCCATTAACAATTCCCCCTAGAGCGCATTCCACTCGCAAACTAGGGGCCTCTATGGCATTTTTAGGAAATATACCCATAGATGACATCTGCAAAGCTGCAACATGGTCTACACCACACACCTTTACAAAACACTATTGCATAGATGTGTTAGCTAGACAACAGGCTAGTGTGGGCCAGGCAGTTTTACGTACACTATTTCAGACAGCTGCAACAGCTACAGGTTAGCCACCGCTTTGGGACATAACTGCTATATAGTCTATGCATAGCATGTGATCTACAGCTCACATGCCTCGAACGAAAAATGCTACTTACCACAGTATGCATCTGTTCTTGGCATGTAGAGCTGTAGAATCTCATGTGCCCGCCCGGGTACCTATACCTGTTGCAGTACTATCTTACTTGGATACAATATACATGGACATCTCTCTTTACTACTCTTACTAACTCCATCATCACCCTTTACGGCAAAACAATCTAAGGATGGAGTCGATGCCCATGCGCACTATCACCGAAAGGAGGAGTCACCTACCTCGTGACTGGAAAGACTTCTTCGAACAAAAACAAAGTGCAAACATCCGGACCCAACACTAGATGGCGATCTATGCATAGCATGAGATTCTACAGCTCTACATGCCAAGAACAGATGCATACTTTGGTAAGTAGCATTTTCCTTCCTGTCCTCTGAGATATACTTACCATCAAAACGGCATAGTTCAACCACATAACATCAGCCAGGTGAGTGAGTGAACTCAAGGCATTGTCATTAGTTCCACCATGCACATCCTTCTTTATGGATAAATTGGTCATTTGAACAAAAGCGGCATTCCTGCCCAAGATAATCACGCCTTTCCACATAGGGCAATCTATTACCATGTCTTCTTTCTATGCCTCTCCTCCGGTTAGAATTCTCTGTCAGAAGAACAAGTTACCTTTTCTGGTAGAGACTCTAACCACAGATTCCTCACCCACCCTGGTCCTCGTTCTGTGAAATGGACTCATATGGTCCATTAACAAGATCCCAATCTGAAAGTCTGCGCACTTACATATTCTGATTTTAATGGCTCTGCTTCTGCCGGCGCAGTCCCAGATCAGAAAGAAACTGACGTCCGCACGCAGAGGTGGCACAGATATACCGGCCTCAACATAATATCTGAAAGAAACAGTTAGTTATAGATTCCTTACCTTAGAATTACCCCCAGGCGTCAGACTGGATCCGGAAAGTTTTTCGTCAGCAGTACCTCTGCGCGTCGAAAGTTGGCGTTGGTCGGCTCCGCGTCCGGCGTTGGCGTCGTGGTCGCCCGGATGCCGTCGCTGTAGCTACTTAGACGCCGACCTCGCGCGCTGACGTCAGTTCTTTCTTTTTCTGCGCCAGCCAGCGCAGATCAAGAGAGAGAGGTACCTCCAGTCACTTTTTGACGACTTTTGTCGACACCCTTTTTGAGTCCTGGTGCACGTAGGGATGCCCGGCTTCAAGGCTTACGGTTCCTGTAACCGATTGATGTCGGTGACGGATCCGCACCGCATGTGCCTCTTTTGCCTGGAGCGCGACCACGACCCCAAGTCGTGCTCCGACTGCCGGTCCATGGCTCCGAAGGCTTTGCGGGAGCGGTCCCCAAAGCTTCTTGAGCGCCGGCAGTCGGCACCGCGCCGTTCGAGGTCCCGGTCGCGAGGGACGTCGAGGGACCGGTCGTGGAGCCATCACCACTCGTCGAAGTCTTCTAAGTCTTCGCACTCGGGGTCAGGTAAGTCGAAGAAGAAGAAGTCGAAAAAGCATCGTCGCTCTTTCACTTCTCCCCGTCGGTCGGCTGACGCGACGAGGGATGCGGGCGGTGCCCCTCCCGTGGCTCCGCGTGCGGAGCCTGCAGAGCTGACTCCGAGTTTCCCTCCCTTCCCGGGACCCTGAGCGACTCCTGCCCAGCTTCATAAGTTCTAAGAGGCGATGCACGCCATCTTTGGGCAGCCCGAACCCGCCGGTGCGCCTTCGGGCCCCGTGGCTGGGGGGCCTAGGCCTTCTCCACCGGCGGCTCTGGCCCCGGCGCCGCAGGCCCCCCTTGGATCCAGGCCTGGATCCGGATCGGCGCCGGTTGACCTCATTACGCCTCCACCGGCGCCGCTTCCACCGGCACCGCGTCCGCATTCAACGCCGGTCGGTCCCCCGGCCGGCGTCGACCCCGGCCTCCATCCTGATGTGGACACGGAGCCGGACCGACGTCGCCCGGCGCCGGCACCGAGTGGGGATTTTGTGCCCCTGTTCACTCCTGGGGTCCCTTTTAGACCAGATTGGCACCCAGAGAGGAGGACTGGGAGGGGTCAGGTGACCCTTTGACCGACCAGTTGGAGTATGACCCGGACTGGAGAGAGGACCTGGGGGATGCCAGTGGTCTTGATACATCTCCTGACCTTGGCATGTTGTCTCCTCCTACCATGGCTACGGAGGAGGGAGCGTCATACGCAGTGGTGTTGCGTAGGGCGGCCGAGGCTCTCAACCTCGAGCTTCCTACCGTGGCAGTCAGGACTAACCTCCTGACGGAGGTGCTTCAACCGCAAGCGAGCTCTTCGGAGCCCCTGCTTCCATTTAATGAGGCCCTCACCGACGTCCTTTTGGGCACCTGGTCCAGGCCCAACACGGGGGCTCCCGTGGATAGGATGATCGCCCGACGCCACCACCCGGCCCCGGGCGACCCCACCTTCCTCTCCCAACACCCCACCCCTGAGAGCTTGGTGGTCCAAGCCTCTACTTCCAAGGGCGCATTCCCTAACGCTCCACCAGATAGGGAATCCAAGAAGCTGGATCATCTTGGAAAGAAGATTTTTTCTTCTGCCAGCTTGGGACTGCGGTCGGTAAACACCGCATGTCTATTGGGCCGTTACTCCCACTCTGTGTGGAACACGGTTGTGCAAGTGCTGCCTCAGTGCCCGGAGGAGGCCCGGACAATACTCTCCCAGGCTGTCGCCGCCAGGGGGGACGCAGTCAAGTTTACCATCCGTTGTGGGCTGGACACCGCCGACTCTCTAGGCAGGACGATTTCCACGTCGGTAGCCCTTCGATGCTACGCCTGGATGAGATCGACTGGCTTTTCAGGGCATGTCCAGAATACTCTCATGGACATGCATTTTGATGGCTGTCGCCTTTTTGGCGACAAAGCAAACAACGCTCTAGAGCGTTTCAAGGACTCGCGGGCTACTGCCAAGTCCTTGGGCCTCTCCAGCCGCCCTGCGCAGTCTGCTTTTCGCCCCTTTCGTGGCTACGGAAGGGGTGCCCCACTACGTCCCGCCCAGAGCCACAGGCCGGCGCAAGCTCCCCAACCTTCGCGCAGCCGGGGACCTGGGAACCACCATCGTGGTTCAGGGGGCCAGTGGGCGGGCCAGTCCACCAACCCCCCCTCTGCAGCAGCCTCCAAACCTTCCTAGTCCAACATTTCAGGCCATTGTATGTCGGAGGATCATTTGGGCCTTCTCCAACAGGAAGTTACGGCTCTCTTGGCCAAGGGAGCCATCGAGCGTGTTCCTGCCCTAGAAGTAGGTCGTGGTTGTTACTCCCACTACTTTCTGGTACCCAAGAAGGACAAGGGCCTGCGTCATATCTTGGATCTCAGGGACGTCAACCGCTTCCTCCAGAAGGAGAAGTTCAAGATGTTGACGCTCGCTCAGGTCTTGTCTGCCCTCGACCCTGGAGACTGGTTGGTAGCGTTGGACTTACTTTCACATCCCCGTCCTGCCGGCCCACCGGCGTTACCTGCGGTTCACAGAAGGCCAAGAGCATTTTCAGTTTACCGTGCTCCCCTTTGGCCGTACCAGCGCCCCTCGGGTGTTCACGAAAGTGATGGCGGTGGTCGCAGCTCACCTGCGCAGATCAGGTGTTCCAGTCTTCCCCTATCTCGACGACTGGCTGTTGAAGGCGGGCTCGCCCCAGGCTGTCGTCTCCCACCTCCAGACTACGGCCGACCTCCTGCATTCGCTGGGGTTCTCCATCAACGTGCCGAAGTCACACCTGATCCCCTCTCAGAAGCTCCTCTTCATCGGAGCGGTTCTGGACACGGCGCGGTTTCGGGTTTATCCTCCCAAACAGCGAGTCTGGGATATTCGGGCTATGATTCCGATCTTTCAGCCTCTATCCCGGGTTTCGGTCAGGATGACCCTGAGACATCTGGGTCTCATGGCCTCCTGCATCCTGCTGGTCGATCGTGCCAGGTGGCACATGCGGGCTCTGCAGTGGGACCTGAAGTTCCAGTGGGCGCAGCATCAGGGAAATCTGTCCGATTGCGTCCAGATCTCGGAGGGCAATGCTTATCAACTGCAGTGGTGGCTCAGGAACCTGGATTGGGTCAACGGCAGATCCCTCTCCCTTCCCCAACCAGACCACACAGTGGTGACGGACGCATCCCTTCTGGGATTGGGCGGCCATATGGGAGAGGCGGAGATCAGAGGCCTCTGGTCTCCGGCGGAGTCCGAGCTCCACATCAACCTTCTGGAGCTTTGTCTTGCACTCAAGGCATTCCTTCCCTCTGTCCGGGGGAGAGTAGTGCAGGTGTTCACGGACAACACCACCGCCATGTGGTACTGCAACAAACAAGGCGGGGTGGGGTCGTGGACCCTATGTCAAGAGGCCCTCCGCCTCTGGACATAGCTGGAACATCAGGGCATATCCCTGGTGGTTCAACACCTGGCAGGTTCACTGAACGCCAGGGCGGACGAACTCAGCCACAGGTGCATGATGGATCACGAATGGCGTCTTCACTCGGAGGTGGTGCAAGGTCTCTTTCAGCAGTGGGGAGAGCCTTGGTTAGATCTATTCGCCACCGAAGAGAACGCGCAATGTCAGCAATTCTGCGCGTTGGAATTTCCAAGGCGGCACTCGCTAGGCGACGCTTTTCATCGCGAGTGGAGTTGCGGTCTGTTGTACGCCTTTCCGCCTATACCACTTCTGCCCAGAGTGCTGAAGAAGATCAAGCGCGACCGGGCCCAAGTCATTCTTGGGCCCGGTCGAAGAGTTTGGTATCCCGAGCTGCTCAACATGGCCATGTATCCTCCGGCCAGACTGCCTCTTCGGGAGGATCTTCTGTCGCAGCAGCAGGGGACGGTCCTCCACCCGAACCTGTCCAGCCTCCACCTTGCGTGGAGTTTGAGCGGCGGCATTTGACGTCATTCGACTTGCCTCCCGAAGTCTGTGATGTAATCTTGGCAGCCAGGCGTCCCTCCACTAAGACGGTATACGCCTGCCAGTGGAACAAATTTGTGGCATGGTGCGCAGCAAAGGCTGTGGATCCCCTTTCTGCCCCTCTTTCTGAGGTTCTCTTGTTCCTTCTTTCCATGGCCCAGCAGGGCTCTGCTCTGGGCACTATCCAGGGCTATCTTTCGGCTATTTCTGCCTTTCTAAGGCTTCCTGATCAGCCTTCTCTCTTCAAGTCCCCAGTTGTAAATCTTTTCTTAAAAGGCATAACTCATCTCTTTCCTCCTATTCCCTTCATTATGCCTCAGTCGGACTTGAATCTAGACTTAACATATTTGATGTGCGCTCCCTTTGAGCCACTTCACAACTGTCCTTTAAGACTTTTAACTCTTAAAACTGCTTTCTAGCCATCACATCTGCCAGAAGAGTGAGTGAGCTCCAGGCTCTTCCATCTAAACCTCCTTTTCTGGCTGTACACCCGGACAAAGTTGTCCTACGAACTCGTCCATCCTTTCTTCCCAAGGTGGTCACTTCTTTTCACATCGGGCAAACCATCACTTTGCCCACCTTCTTTCCGCCTCCGCAAAGAGGAAGAAAGGCTCCACGTCTGGACCCAAAACGTGCGCTTTCCTTCTACCTGGATCGCACAAAACAGTTCCGGGTGGATGACCAACTCTTTGTTGGCTACATAGGCGCCAAGAAAGGTCGGGCCGTACACAAGCGGACCATCTCTAAATGGGGTCTTTTTGTGTATTAAAGCCTGCTATTCTTTGGCTAAAAAAGAGCCTCCAGTGGGGCTACGCGCCCATTCCACCAGGGCGACGGCAGCCACTACTGCTTTGGGACGAGGAGTTCCTCTGAATGACATCTGTCAGGCAGTTACGTGGGCATCGCTGCACACGTTCACCAAACACTACTGCCTGGACAGCCAAGTCCGGAGGGACGGCTTCTTTGGCCCTTCTGTTCTCCGGGACTTTCTGGTGTGACATTGGTTCACAGACCCACCTCCGAGGTTGGTATTGCTGGGGTATCTATTCTAAGGTAAGGAATCTATAACTAACTGTTTCTTTCAGATGAACAAGTTACTTACCTTTTGTTACGATATATCTGTAAGAAACATAGGTTAGTTATAGATTCCTTACCGCCCCACCCATCCTCCCCATTCTGCGAACTGATTTCTAGGGTTAAGGTCATCCTTTCAGGGCCCTAAGTTTGTGCACCAGTGGTCAGTGTCTTGCATGGCTCTGCGTTTCTGGCGCGGAAAGTTGTGTACAGAACTGACGTCAGCGCGCGAGGGCGGCGTTTAAGTAGCTACCGCGACGTCATCCCGGCGACCACGACGCCAACGACGGACGCGGAGCCAACCGACGCCACCTTTCGACGCGCAGAGGTACTGCTGATGAAAAACTTTCCGGATCCAGTCTGACGCCTGGGGGTATTTCTAAGGTGAGGAATCTATAACTAACCTATATTTCTTACAGATATATCGTTACCGAAGGTAAGTAACTTGTTCGTCTGGGACGTACCCGACGTGGAGCCGACCCCTCCCAGCTCTCCTGGTCCTCCTCCGGTTGAAAATAAGGAGGAGGAGGGACGTCCGGGACCCAAGGTCTCATGGACGCCGGAGCCGGCGTCGGGCGACGCCGGTCCGACGCCGCGTCCGGATCCGGAGAGAACCGGGAACGACGCCGCCCGGAGCCCCGGGCGGCGTCAGGAACGGCACCGGGGACATCGGCGTCGTTAGGTCAACCGGCGTCGATGGGGGTTGAGGTACCACCGAGGCCGGGGCCGAAGCCGGGGCCGGGAGCGAGACTGGTGGGACAGGCAGCGCCGGGACCGGTGTCGTCGGCGGCGCCGGGGCAAACCCATTAGGGCCTTCGGGCCGATATACCCACTCCCTGTGGGATTCGGTGGCAGCTGTTTTGCCGCAGTGTTCTGAGGAGGTCCAGACACTGCTTACCCGCGCCATTACGGAAGGGCGAGATGCGGCTAAATACACCATACGTTGTGGCCTTGATACCGCCGACTCGCTGGGCAGATCGCTTGCGACGACGGTGGCGCTACGTCGCCAAGCCTGGCTGAGAACAACTGGTTTCTCGGGTGATGTCCAGAATACACTCATGGACATGCCCTTTGATGGAGTCGGTCTTTTTGGTTCAAAGGCAGACCATGCGCTGGAGCGTTTTAAGGACTCACGGGCTACTGCCAAGACCCTGGGCCTTTCTGTTGTACGCCCTCCGCTAACCTCTGCTTTTCGCCCCTTTCGTGGCCACGGAAGGGGCGCCCAGTCACGTCAGCTGCCCAGCCACCGGCCCGCGCAGCAAGCGTCTTCGCGTGGCCGAGGACGTGGATACCACCGTGGCGGTTCGGGCAACCAGCGTGCGGGTCAGGCCACCACCTCCAACCCGTCCGCGGCCTCCAAGCCCTCCTAGTCCCTCCTTTCAGGTGCACAGCACGCCAGTAGGGGGCAGGGTCCGCCATCACCTTCACCACTGGCGTCCCATCACCTCGGACAGGTGGGTCTTGGACATTGTCCGAAGGGGCTACTCCTCCCCTTCGAGACCGCCCCCAGCCATGCCACCTCAATTCCACCGCATGTCAGGGGATCACTTGGTGCTTCTGCAGAAGGAAGTCACGGCCCTCTTGGCCAAGAGGGCCATCAAGCATGTTGCGACCCCAGAAGTAGGGACGTGGTTGCTACTCCCACTACTTTCTGGTGCCCAAAAAGGACAAGGAGGACATGCGTCCTATCTTGGACCTCCGGAACGTCAATCGCTTCCTCCGGAAGGAGAAGTTCAAGATGCTCACCCTAGCTCAGGTCTTGACTGCCCTCGACCCTGGAGACTGGTTGGTAGCGTTGGACTTGCAGGACGCTTATTTCCACATCCCCGTCCTGCCGGCGCACCGGCGTTACCTACGGTTCACGGTAGGCCTCGAGAAGGACAAGGGCCTGCGTCATATCTTGGATCTCAGGGACGTCAACCGCTTCCTCCAGAAGGAGAAGTTCAAGATGTTGACGCTCGCTCAGGTCTTGTCTGCCCTCGACCCTGGAGACTGGTTGGTAGCGTTGGACTTACTTTCACATCCCCGTCCTGCCGGCCCAACGGCGTTACCTGCGGTTCACAGTAGGCCAAGAGCATTTTCAGTTTACCGTGCTCCCCTTTGGCCTTACAAGTGCCCCTCGGGTGTTCACGAAAGTGATGGCGGTGGTCGCAGCTCATCTGCGCCGGGCAGGGGTTCCAGTCTTCCCCTACCTCGACGACTGGCTGCTGAAGGCGGGCTCGTCCCAGGCAGTCGTCTCCCACCTCCAGACTACGGCCGAACTCCTGCACTCGCTGGTGTTCTCCATCAATGTGCCGAACTCGCCTCTGATTCCTTCTCCACAGCTCCTTTTCATCGGAGCAGTCTGGACACGACGCAGTTTCGGGCCTATCCTCCCGAACGGCGAGTCCGGGATATTCAGGCTATGATTCCAATCTTTCAGCCTTTATCCTGGGTTTCGGTACGGATGACCCTGAGGCTGCTGGGCCTCATGGCCTCCTGCATCCTGCTGGTCAATCATGCCAGATGGCATATGCGGGCTCTGCAGTGGGACCTGAAGTTCCAGTGGGCGCAGCACCAGGGCAACCTGTCCGATCACGTCCAGATCTCGGAGGGGGCTGCAAAACAGTTGCAGTGGTGGCTCTCGAACCGGCAATGGGTCATGGGCAGATCCCTCTCCCTTCCCCAGCCAGAGCACACAGTTGTGACGGACGCGTCCCTTCTGGGATGGGGCGGTCACATGGGAGAGGCGGAGATCAGAGGCCTCTGGTCTCCGGGCGGAGTCCCGGCTCCATATCAACATTCTGGAGCTCCGGGCGATCCGACTTGCACTCAAGGCATTCCTTCCCTCTGTCAAAGGGAAGGTAGTGCAGGTGTTCACAGACAACACCACCGCCATGTGGTACTGCAATAAACAAGGCGGGGTGGGGTCGTGGACCCTCTGTCAGGAGGCTCTGCGCCTCTGGACATGGCTGGAACATCAGGGCATGTTCCTGATGGTTCAACACCTGGCAGGTTCCCTGAACGCCAGGGCGGACGAACCTCAGCCGCAGGTGCATGATGGATCACGAATGGCGTCTTCACTCGGAAGTGGCGCAAGGTCTCTTTCTGCAGTGGGGAGAGCCTTGGTTAGATCTATTCGCCACCGAAGAGAACGCGCAATGTCATCAGTTCTGCGCGTTGGAATTTCCAAGGCGGCACTCGCTCGGCGACGCTTTTCGTCGCGAGTGGAGTTGGGGTCTGTTGTACGCCTTTCCGCCTATACCACTTCTACCCAGAGTGTTGAAGAAGATTCGGCACGACCGGGCCCAAGTCATTCTTGTGGCTCCGGACTGGGCTCGAAGAGTTTGGTATCACGAGCTACTCAGTATGAGCGTAGATCCCCCGATCAGTCTGCCTCTTCGGGAGGATCTTCTGTCGCAGCAGCAGGGGACGGTCCTCCACCCGAACCTGTCCAGCCTCCACCTGCTTGCGTGGAGATTGAGCGGCGGCAGTTGATTCCTTTCGACTTGCCTCCCGAAGTTTGTGATGTAATTCTGGCAGCCAGGCGTCCCTCCACTAAGGTTGTATACGCCTGCAGGTGGAACAAGTTTGTGGCATGGTGCACAGCAAAGGCTGTGAATCCCCTTTCTGCCCCTCTTTCTGAGGTTCTTCTGTTCCTTCTTTCCCTGGCCCAACAGGGTTCTGTCCTGGGTACCATCAAGGGTTATCTTTGTGCCATCTCGGCCTTCCTCAGGCTTCCTGATCAGCCCTCCCTTTTCAAGTCCCCTGTTGTTAACAGGTTTCTAAAAGGCATTACACACCTCTTCCCTCCTGTTCCGTTTGTGATGCCTCAGTGGGACTTGAACTTGGTTCTTACCTTTCTTATGTGCGCTCCCTTTGAGCCTCTACATAACTGTCCTCTTCGTCTTCTGACTCTGAAGACAGCCTTTCTGGTGGCCATCACCTCCGCTCGGCGGGTGAGTGAGCTCCAGGCTCTATCATGCAAACCTCCCTTTCTGTCTGTCCATCCAGACAAGGTTGTTCTTCGGACGCGTCCGTCCTTCTTGCCAAAGGTGGTTACTGCCTTCCACATTGGGCAGACCATCACTTTGCCCACCTTCTTTCCGCATCCTTCCAGACAGGAAGAGAGGCTCCACCGTCTGGACCCAAAACGTGCGCTTTCCTTTTATATCAACCGCACACAACACTTCCGGGTGGATGACCAGCTCTTTGTTGGCTACGTGGGCGCCAAAAAAGGTCGGGCGGTGCACAAGAGAACCATCTCCCGCTGGGTAACCTTGTGTATCAAAGCCTGCTATTCTTTGGCTAAGAAGGAGCCTCCTGTTGGGCTGCGTGCCCATTCCACCAGGGCAACGGCTGCTACCACGGCTTTAGGCCGCGGTGTTCCGCTGCAGGATATCTGTCAGGCAGCTACGTGGGCCTCGCTGCACACGTTTACCAAGCATTACTGCCTTGACAGTCCGGTCCGGAGGGACGGCTTCTTTGGCCGTTCTGTCCTCCGGGACTTCCTTGTCTGATCTTTGTTCGCAGACCCACCACCGGGGTTGGTATTGCTGGGGTATCTATTCTAAGGTAAGGAATCTGTCACTAACGTGTCTCTTTCAGATGCACAAGTTACTAACTTGTGTAACGATATATCTGTAAGAGACAGTAGTTAGTGACAGATTCCTTACCGCCCCACCCATCCTCCCCGTTCCTCGAACTGATTTCTAGGGTTAAGGACATCCCTTTCAGGGCCCTAGTATTTTTCAGACACCTTTGTCAGCTTCTTGCATGGCTCTGCGTTCCTGGCGCGGAAAGTCGTGTACAGAACTGACGTCAGCGCGCAGGGGCAGCGTCTAAGTACTGCCCGCGACGTCATTCCGGCGGTCCCGACGCCGGACGCGGAGCCGCACGACGCCGCCTACCGACGCGCAAGGGTACTGCTACGCAAAAACTTTCCGGATCCAGCCTGACGCCTGGGGATATTCTAAGGTAAGGAATCTGTCACTAACTACTGTATCTTACAGATATATCGTTACACAAGTTAGTAACTTGTGCGTTTGCATGGTAAGAAGAGAAACGACCAATCCACCCTGTCAAAGGCCTTCTCGGCGTCTAAACCCACCAATATCGCCGGGATTTTAAATTTAGAGACTTTTTTAATCAAGTGTATTGTCCTCCGGATATTATCATGCGTCTGTCTACCTTTTATGGAGCCGGATTTATCACGGTGGATTAGTGCGGGCATTACGTTTTCTAATCGTGTAGCCAATATGGCAGAGAAAATGTTTGCATCTAAGTTCAGCAACGCGATAGGCCTATAAGAGGCACAGCTCTGGGGGGTTTTCCCTTGTTTAGGAATAACCGTGACCACAGCTTCAGCCATAGAGGTCGATACCATGGAGTCCTCTGCTATAGCATTAAAACAACGAGGTGAGGTGTGGGAGAAGCTCTGTCGCAAAAGTTTTATAAAAGTGCGCCGTCAGGCCATCGGGTCCATGGGATTTGTGGATTTTAAGTTTCGAGATTGCTTGCCCTACTTCTTCGGCCGTGATTGGCCAGTTTAAATGGTCATTCTCCGCTGGCGAGATTTGGGGGAGTTCTAGAGAATCTAGGTATTGTTGTTGCATAGCTACATCTGGGGATGAGCCTGTGTAAAGATCTCCATAAAACCTTCTGAAAATGCAGACTTTTGCATCGCCTGAGTGGATTAGTAGACCTTCCTTATCTTGTATGCCCCCTATGTATTCTCGCTCCCTTTTTTTGCGCAACTGTCTCGCTAAGTGAGACCCCACTTTACCCCCTGGGTGTAGGATATCTGCCTGAGCCTCAATAACGTGTATTCAGCTCTATTTGTATATATCGCCTTCATTTTCCCCTTCAGTGCACCAAGCTGACGCTGCAGTACTCGGGATAGAGTTTCCTTATGTGCCTTCTCTACCCTCTCCAATTCCTTCTCCAACTCCTCTCTTTCCTTAGCCCTTCGTTTATTCAGTGTTGCATTCAGTTGAATACATTTGCCTCTGAGGACAGCTTTGAACGCGTCCCAGTTATTCTGAGGTGATGTGGCTTGGGGTTGATTTAGGTCGAAGTATTCCGAAATGGAGGCCCTCCACTCATCTTGCAGAATCCTGTCCCTAGTTACCGAGACTGGGAAGTACCATCTATGAGTGCCTGGCCCATTGCATCCCCAAGAAAGGCTGATGGTCACTAGGCTGTGGTCTGAAATCGTAATTGGGAGCATCTTTGCCGCCTGTAAGGATCCTAGCAGAGATTGGCTTATAAATATGTGATCTAGCCTAGAGTAGGTCAAGTGTACGTGTGAGAAAAAAGAATAGTCTTTAGTGGTGGGGTAGAGCGTTCGCCATGCATCTCTCAGACCCAGGGTCTGTATTTTCTGTTTGAGTCCCTTTGGGAAATTGCTGGTGGCTGCCCTGTGTGGGTGGATGCTGTCTAACTCGGCATGCCATGTCAGGTTAAAATCTCCCATAAGCACTACGGGACCCTCTGCAAACTCGTATATCAGATCTAGGAGGGAGGTCAAAAACGACGCTTGTCCAGTATTGGGGGCGTATGTGGAGATAAGCGTGCAGAGTCTACCTCTCAGTTTCCCCTTCACCATAATTATCCTACCTTCCTGGTCTGCCTTTATAGCCTCAGTTTGAAATTTTGCCGAACTATGGAATAGGAGTGCGACCCTCCTCTGTTTGGAGTTGGCGGACGATCTGTAAATTAAAGGATAATTTCTGTGACGGAGTCTAAGTTCTTCGGTTTTTTAAAGGTGCGATTCCTGCAGCGCTACCTCTTCGAACTGGTGGTCAGTAAGGTACTTCCAGACTTTTTGCCGCTTAAGAGGTGAGTTTAATTTTTTCACATTCCATGAGGCTATTGAGACCATTTTATAGATGTGTGTTCCCTTTGCATCTCAAGTCTACTCCTCGTGAACCTTGCCGTCCCTCAAGCTCCTCTTTCCCCCTCATGCCATTGTGTCCTAGTTGACTCTGGAGGGAATGCTCGCATTCCCATCGCGTATGAAGTGCCCGATTGTCCCTTGGCCCCTCCACCAGGTGCCCTCCCCCCTCAAAAAAGAAAAAACAAAAGCCCCTAGAAACCTTAAGCTGTGGCGCCAACGGCCTCATAACGAGATCAGTCTTGAAGAAGAAAAACATGGTAACGGGCGTCATGCACAGAGCCCGATACCCCGACTACCGGTTGCTTCGTGTAGCAAGTAACTTCTGGAAGTGTTGTGAACTGAGGTCCACTGCATCAAGTGAATTGAATTGGAAGTGTACGGGCACTCCCGGCCGCCGTTCGTCCCTTTTCGCAGTTATACAGCTGTAGTGCTACCCCAGAGTTAAAGAGGAAGTCCTCTCTCTTGGAGATCGTTCATAGTTATTAAGCCTTCATTTTGAGCTAGGTTTGCCTTTGGAGATCGTGCGCCAATGTCGAGTAGATTTTTGTGTTGCACCCATTCCTTTTGTAGAGCCTTGACTGCCATCATCTTCAGGAATCGGTAGACCCAAAACGTGAAGACCCTCTTCCTGATCCGAGAGGTGTTGTGGTTTGTTGTTGAGTTCAAAAGCAAGACCGAAGGGAAAGGTCCATCTGTAGCGGATGTTGTCCTCTCGCAGTTTCGTCGTTATCGGTCGTAACTCCTGTCTGCATGCCAGCGTGGAGGGGGCCAGGTCTTGGAAAGCGTGCATTTATAACCTTGGAAAGAGGTCTCCTCTTTTTTCCTTCCAGCCTGTAGAATCACTTCCTTCGTCTTAAAGGAGTGCAGCTTGACGAGAACGTCTCGTGTGCGTCTCCGCTCTCCCGTCTGCTGATTCCCCACACGATGTACCCTGTCAATCTCGATCTTCATCTGACACGGGCTCAATATCTCAGCGAAGAGGCCCTCCACAAAGGCCCCCAAGTCTGGCCCCTCCGCGCCCTCCTCCAGGTCCCGAATTCGAATGTTCTCTCGTCTGGACCTATTTTCTAGGTCTTCCGCTTTCCGGGGGACCTGGTGAAGTTGCGACTGACAATCTTGCTGTTTTTCCTGCATCGCAGACGTGCAGGTTTCTAGTTCTTGTGCCTGGTCTTCTAATTCCAGCACCCTGGACCCTACGGCGTCTACATCTTGCTGGAGGGTTGAGATGCGGTCGGTGAGGTCTGCCTTCAATTGATCTATAGAGGTCTGTATGTCATGCTTGATCTCCGAGCATATTTCAGTTTTAAAGTCTCTAAGCGCAGCCACTAGGTCATCTCTAGTAAGCACCATCGTGGTAGCCTGCCCCCCTTCGTCGTGCGCCTGTCCCTTCTCTGCGGATGTGAAGTAGTTGGAGACCTTGTTCGATACTTTTTTTGCTGGCATAAAGGCTGCGTTGTTAGCCTTTCTTGCGCGGCGCGATACTCCCCCTCTGGCTTGTGGGCACCTCGTGGAGATTCTAGTGCGACTATGGCTTTCTATTGGGCTGCAGCTGGGCCAGAGGTAATGCTCTCAAGAATCAGTCGGGGGTCCATCTTGGAGTCAGGCAGTTAGAATGTTCATGCGCATGGCTTTGCAGCGCTCCGCCGCCTTATCACATGGCTCTCTGGGTGGGGGTGATTCTGGAGTAAAGCTTTGAGCAAGTTGCTCCCCCTTCCAGACGTTAGCGCTTTCGGTGCCCCCTTTCCTTTAGAAAGACCCTGGGCCGGGCGCCATCTTGAAGTCAGGCGCTGCCTCTGACTTTCAGCCCCATACGAGGCCCAGGCCTCTTCAGCCCCACAGAGGAAGGCTTTGCAGATGGAGGCACCCCCTGGGCTACCTCAGCGCTCCATTCCGTTGAGCCCTCAGCGCCCCGCTCACCTCCTTATCACATCGGTGATTCCCGGGCGTCCCTGCTGCGCGTGTTTCCTCTCCGCGGCGGCTTGCCCCCTCGCACACCCCAGAGCAGCGTCGCGGGGGGCGAATCCTGCCTTGCACACCTTCCTCCCCAAGCGGAGCCCGACAAACGGTTCTCACCGCCGCTGCCACACTCATGGGTCTAGGCAGTCCCCGGGCCCCGCTCGGGCAATGACGTCGCCATCTTGCGTCCGCTCTCCGCTTCAGGCGATGGAGAAAACCTCGCTCCTTTCACCTCGCTGCACCTGAACTGTGCCCCGATCATCCCACGGCCTCATGCCACCTTCATGGGCCGATTCAGGTAGGTTTCGGTCCTCTAACTTAGAGAAATCTCAGTCCGGCAGTTATGGGGCTCCGGAGCTGGAGTGGATCACGTCCACCCAGCCATCGTGCCTGGCCACGCCCCCGCATTGCACATTTTAGCATGGTTTCTTGTTTCTCTCTATGCAGCTTGAGATAAAAATCTGTCCTTCAGCATTTAGTAAAATACTCTTAATTTAAGCAGTTTTACTGTCCTGTTTTTACTTGCATCGTTAAAATGCATTCTTTGTGTTTCTGGAGGAAGGAGCAGGCCTGACTGTATCTTTACAAGGCTACTTTCTCTGGCTAGCAGAGGTTGTGTGTGTAATTTCAAATGTGCCTTTGTTTTCACAATACAGGGTTATTAATTAGTAGTAGTGCAAAAGTCATTTTCCATGTGATGTGTTTACTGTTACCACTAGATATTGTGTTGTAATATTTATTTCACAAGCCGACAGTGCGATTTCTCGGTTTGAAAAACTATGTAACATGCTGTTTTTGGAATGTTTCCCGAGACCTTCTTTGCTTTCATTAGAGAACAGACTCCACATTAGTCTGTTTATGTACTCGGTACTTAGAGGTTTTTCAGGATTTTTCTCTTGCCTTTGAACTGAGCAGAGTTATGCATTATTTGCCCTGTGCTAGATAGGTTTTGGTTCAGCCTTTATAATTAGAATAGAGACTGAAAACATGCTTTTATTTCCATTTTGATTTGATCTGACATTTTGCATTATGGAATGATTCTAATATTTAAATAAACCTTCATGGTTTGGGCTTTGAACCCAGTCTGGTGAAAGTCGATTAGGCCTAATTGATCTCTTTTCTGGCGGTCATCTTCTTTTGCACCTACACAAGGCCCCCCTATCCACAAAAGAGCACTTGAGAAATAATTATTTGGCACCGATATAACAAAATAGACCCAACAACACCCTGGCGAAATATATTATGGTACTCTAGCCATTCATACCCTGATAAAGGATCAAGGTGTAATCCAGAAGGTTCTCTTGGACACCAGGCTTGCCTGTGTGGAAAATATTAGTAAATGAACCATGCATAGAGCATGACCGCAGAGCATTCCCTTTGTACATGCCCACATGATATGGCCATAAAATTTTAATTGTGGGTGCCGCATTTGTATATTGTGTGCACAGGGCATCCTGCCTACATTCTCCATTGATTGCATGGTGAAGGCGATGCCCTGCTTGGCCTTTACTGTATGTAGTGCCCAAAGGGCATGAACGAAGGTACCCTTCAAACCCTTATGTTTTACATAAAATCTTGCATTAATAATATATTTTGTTTGTTACACAGCTTGATAAGATCCGAACTGTAGCAGGTAGTGTAAGTTGCATTATTTTTATACCCTAACACACTTGTCTCTTGATTTCATGCTGGGGTCAGAAATGAAATTATCGATTAAATCATATGACAAAACTACAATTATTTAAAGAGGGCATGAGGAATTCTAAATAATTGGTACTTTAATATGAACTCCACTATTTTTAGAACCCATATAAAAGAAGCAGCTAACAAACAAAAGGAGACTTTTAAAAATCTGAAAGAACTATCCAGCTCTAAGAGGTTCACTCTGGCTGGAATTGGAGCCTCCCGAGGAACTGTGTGACTCCTTAAATACTTTCTTCATTGATAAAGTCAAGCTAATTAAGCAACCCATTACCGTTAATTCTTTCGTCTATCAGATGGATGTATTAGAGGGGAGTAGTGACGGGAATATTTAACCCCTGGTCCACTACTCTTCACTACAGAAAGACACTCATCTCTCTTATGCATAATGTAAATTCAGGATCCTCTAAGGATCTCTGCCCTCCGACCTCCATGCTAGCCTTGTCTGAAGTTGTTGTCGAACCATTACTTGAACTACAGAACAAGTCACTATTCCAGGGAGATGTCCTGACCACACTTAATATTTTTAGCGAACAAGGGAACCCCAACGGTACGACCTGGGGTGGTATACGTATTTTTAAAGAACAGTGGTCAAGATGAGGCCAGAAAGGTCCTCGGGTAGCCAGAGCTACTATTTAGTCAAGATAATGCTTTCGTCTGAGCTCTCGTGTTACAAGAGAGGAGGAAGAAAAACAGCGTATGGCGGGACACAGGGTTGTAGGGATGACAAGACATTTATTACATCATAAACGCATATCATCACACGTATTTTAGGATCTAGTCCTGGTGCTCACACATCGGGTGAAGTTGCGTGAAAAGTGCTGGTGACTTAAAATTACATCACATTGACAACAAAAGCAAAACTCAAGTGAATTTTTACAGTTGGAGTTTTGGTTGTAATGGTCGACGAGCGTTCGATCTCTATAATTTAGAGACCATCATCAGGACGAGTAACCGTGTGAGCAAGTAGAATCTGAAGGGCGGTGAACCGCTACGTTCGAGTGAATACTTTAAGGGTTCCGGGCAGTGTGTCCCGTAATTTGGTAGGTAATTAGATTGAGGGCAGAGTACCGGGTCTCCTCCGGTGATTTCGAGCAGGTACTCTGCCCTCAATCTAATTACCTACCAAATTACGGGACACACTGCCCGGAACCCTTAAAGTATTCACCCGAACGTAGCGGTTCACCGCCCTTCAGATTCTACTTGCTCACACGGTTACTCGTCCTGATGATGGTCTCTAAATTATAGAGATCGAAACGCCGTCGACCTATTACAACCAAAACTCCAACTGTAAAAATTCACTTGAGTTTTGCTTTTGTTGTCAATGTGATGTAATTTTAAGTCACCAGCACTTTTTCACGCAACTTCACCCGATGTGTGAGCACCAGGACTAGATCCTAAAATACGTGTGGATGATATAGCGTTTATGATGTAATAAATGTCTTGTCATCCCTACAACCCTGTGTCCCGCCATACGCTGTTTTTCTCTTCCTCCTCTCTTGTAACACGAGAGCTCAGACGAAAGCATTATCTTGACTAAATAGTAGCTCTGGCTACCCGAGGACCTTTCTGGCCTCATCTTGACCACTGTTCTTTAAAAATACGCTGACCACACTTAAAACAGCAGTGTTTCTCCCGTTGTTGAAGAAGCCAGGAAATAATCTTAAGTTTTTGAAGAATTTCTGCCCCATATCTCTCCTTTCCTACTCGGCCAAAATTCTGGAAACATATGTCGCCCAGGAGCTGCATAATTGTTTTTATGCCTCTAACTCCTTACACCGCGGCAAGCTGGTTTTCGCTCAGGCCACAGTATTGAAGTAGTGATGCTAGAGGCCGATGTGGGTTGGGTCACAGCTTCGGTCCTCCCGACCTCTCTGCTGCCTTTGATAGGGTCGACCATGCGAGTTTTGTTGGACCATCTGGTGCGGCAGGCCTTTCAGGTCTGGCTCTAAACTGGGTATCTTCCTTCATGAGGGATTTGCACACAGGAAGTCCAGCTCAGCCCTTTCACTTCTTCCAGTTCTCAACTTACCTGCAGTGTACCTCAGAGTGCGTCATTTTCGCAATTGCTGTTTAATGTTTACATTAGACCTTTAATTCTACGTCTTTCTCAGCCCGGCTGCAGACTCTATAATTACACGATTCACAACGTCTCCATTGGCTCAAAGGCACTCCTAATTCCCACCAGGAATTCCAATCTGAAGTTCATCTGGAACTGGATGGGTATCTGTAGCTAAAGAATTATGTATCTGAAAGAGACTATTAGTTATAGATTCCTTACCTTAGAATTACACCCATGCGTCAGACGCGTAGGTGGCGTCGGTCGACTCCGCGTCCGTCGTCGGCATCGTGGTCGCTGGGATGACGTCGCGGTGTGTACTTTGTCAATGTCCGTTCTTTCTTTTTCCGCGCCAGCCAGCGCAGATCCGGAGAGACCTTGCCCCTTAGTTGCTTTTTGACTAACTTTTATTGACTTTTTGTCAACGTCTTTTGAGTCTTCAACTCCTGGTGCACGAGGGATGTTCAGCCGTCGGCCCGGTTTCAAGCCCTGTGACTCCTGTCACAAGTTGATGTCGGTTACCGATCCGCACCTCGTGTCCCTTTGGTGCCTGGAGCGCGACCACGACCCGAAGTCGTGCTCTGACTGCCGGGCCCTGAACCCGCAGACTTAGTGGGAGCAGTCCCGAAAGCTTTTGGAGGCCCGGCAGTCTGCTCCGCGCCGCTCGAGGTCCCGGTCGAGGGAAAGGTCTCGGGACCGGTCGCGGAGCCATCACCATTCGTCATCGAAGGCTTCACACTCCTCAGGTAAGTCGAAGCACAAGAAGAAGGTGAAGAAGCATCATCGCTCTTCGCCCCATCCGTCGGCCGACGTGATGCGGGACCCGGAGCGTGGTCGCTCTCCGGCTCCTTCCTCAGAGCCCGCTGGGACGGCTCCGCGGTTTCCTCCCTTTCCCGGAGCCGGAGTGTCCCCTGCCCAGCTTCGTCACATTTACGAAGCGCTGCACAGCATCTTTGGGCAGTCCAACTCTGCAGGTGCGCCGTCGGGCCCCACAGACTCGGCTGGGGGCCCTAGGCCTTCGATGCCGGCAGCTCCGGCCCGCAGGGTCCCCAAGGATCCAGACCTGGATCCGGATCGGTGCTGGTCGACCTCACGGTACCTTCCCCGGTGCCGATTCCAGTGGCGACGCCCCCGACGCCGGTTGTGCCCCCAACTTGCGTCGACCCCAGCCTCACCCCCGATGTGGACATAGTGCCAGACCGACATTAACCGACGTCGGCGCCGGACCAACGTCGGTACCGGCGCCGGAGGGTACTTTTGTACCGCTGTTCATTCCCGGCGTTCCCTACTGCCCTGAGTGGCAGCCAGAGGAGGGTGAGGAGGACTGGGAGGGTCTATTGACCCTCTAGCAGACCAACTTGAGGAGCCGGACTGGCGAGAGGAGTTGGGTGATGCCAGTGGTCTAGATACCTCCCCAGACCTTGGTATGATTTCTCCCCCTACCGTGGCTACGGAGGAGGGAGCCTCCTGTGATGTGGTGTTGCGTCGGGTGGCTGAGGCCTTGGGCCTCGAGCTTCCTACGGTGGCTGTCAGGACTAACCTCCTGACAGAGGTGCTTCAGCCGGCAGCAGCCTCTTCGGAGCCCCTGCTGCCTTTTAATGAGGCCCTCACTGACATCCTTCTGGGCACTTGGTCCAAGTCCAGCGGCTCCTGTCGACAGGATGATTGCCCAATGCCACAGTCAGGCGAACCACTTTTCCTCTCCCAACACCCTACCCCTGAGAGCTTGGTGGTCCAAGCCTCATCCTCAAAGGGCGCATTCCCTACTGCTCCCCCAGATAGGGAATCCAAGTAGCTGGACCATCTTGGGAAGAAGATGTTTTCTTCCGCCAACCTAGGACTACGGTCGGTGAACACTGCATGTCTCTTGGGCCGTTACACACGGTGTGGGATACGGTTGCGCAAGTGCTGCCGCAGTGCTCGCAGGAGGCCCAGGCTGTGCTCACCCGCGCCGTTGCTGAGGGTCGAGACGCAGCAAAAGTCACCATCCGGTTTGGGCTGGATACCGCCGACTCGCTGGCTAGAACGGTTTCCACGCCGGTAGTCCTGAGGCGCTACGCCTGGCTGAGAATGTCTGGTTTCTCTCGGGATGTCCAATCTACCCTTTTGGACATGCCATGTTTGGTGACAAGGCGGACAACGCGCTTGAGCGTTTCAAGGGGTCTAGGGCTGCGGCCAGATCCTTGGGCCTCGCGACAACTTCTCGCCCCATGCAGTCTGCCTTTCGTGGCTACGGAAGGGGTGCCCCACCACGTCCCACCCAGAGCCACGGGTCTGCGCAAGCTACCCAACCTCTGCGTGGTCGGGACGTGGGACCCAGCGTTGTGGGTCTGGGGGCCAGCGGACAGGCTAGTCCACCAAAGCCCCCCCTGCAGCAGCCTCCAAACCTTCCTAGTCCGACTTTCCAGGGCCACCAGTTGCCAGTGGGTGGCAGGATCTGCCATCACCTCCCCCAATGGCACAACATCACGTCAGACAGGTGGGTTTTGCAGATAGTCTGAAGGGGCTACTCCCTCCCCTTCGAGACTACCCATCCCTCCATGCCACCTACACTCCATCGCATGTCGGAGGATCATTTGGCCCTTCTCCGCCAGGAGGTTACGGCTCTCTTGGCCAAGGGAGCTATCGAACGCGTCCCTGTGCCAGAAGTAGGTCGTAGTTGCTACTCCCGCTACTTCTTGGTACCCAAGAAGGACAAAGGTCAGCATCCTAACTTAGACCTCAGGGACGTCAACCGCTTCCTCCGGAAGGAGAAGTTCAAGATGTTAACCTTGGCTCAGGTCTTGTCTGCCCTCGACCCTGGAGACTGGATGGTAGCGTTGGACTTGAAGGACGCTTACTTTCACATCCCCGTCTTGCCTGCCTACGGTTCACGGTAGGCCACGAGCATTTTCAGTTTACCGTGCTCCCCTTTGGCCTTACCAGCGCCCCTCGGGTGTTCACGAAAGTGATGGCGGTGGTCGCAGCTCATCTGTGCAGATCGGGGGTTCCAGTCTCCCCCTATCTCGACGACTGGCTGTTGAAGGCGGGCTAGCCCCAGGCTATCGTCTCCCACCTCCAGACTACGGCCGACCTCCTTCATTCGCTGGGGTTCACAGTAAACGTGCCAAAGTCGCACCGGATTCCCTCCCAGAAGCAGCTCCTTTTCATCGGAGCGATTCTGGGCACAGCGCAGTTTCGGGTCTATCCTCCCGAGCAGCAAGTCTGGGATATTCGGGCTATGATACCAATGTTTAAGCCTCTATCCCGGATTTCAGTGAGAATGACCCTGAGGCTGCTGGGCCTCATGACCTCCTGCATCCTGCTGGTGGATCATGCCAGATGGCATATGAGGGCTCTTCAGTGGGACCTGAAGTTCCAGTGGGCGCAGCACCAGGGACATCTTTCTGATGTTCAGATCTCAGAGGGGACTGCAAGTCACTTGCAGTGGTCGCTCACGAACCAGGATAGGGTCAACGGCAGATCCCTCTTCCTTCCCCAACCAGAGTTCACAATAGTGACGGATGCGTCACTCCTGGGATGGGGCAGCCATATAGGAGAGGCGGATATCAGAGGCCTCTGGTCTCCGGCGCAGTCCGGGCTCCAAATCAACCTTCTGGAGCTCCGGGCGATTCATCTTGCACTGAAGGCATTCCTCCCTTCTGTCAAAGGAAGAGTGGTGCAGGTGTTCACGGACAACACCACCACCATGTGGTACTGCAACAAACAGGGTGGGGTGGGGTCGTGGACCCTATGTCAGGAGGCTCTTTGCCTTTGGACATGGCTGGAACATCAGGGCATATCTCTGGTGGTTCAACACCTGGCAGATTCCCTGAACGCCAGGGAAGCCGAACTCAGCCGCCGGTGCATGATGGATCACGAATGGCGTCTTCACTCAGAGGTGGTGCAAGGTCTCTTTCAGCAGTGGGGAGAGCCTTGGTTAGATCTATTCGCCACTGAAGAGAACGTGAAATGTCAGCAGTTCTGCGTGTTGGAGTTTCCAAGGCGGCTCTCGCTCGGCAACGCTTTTCGTCGCGAGTGGAGTTGCGGCCTCCTGTACGCCTTTCCGCCTGTACCACTTCTGCCCAAAGTGCTAAAGAAGATCAAGCGCGACCGGGCCCAAGTCATTCTTGTGGCTCCGTACTGGGCATGAAGAGTCTGGTACCCTGAGCTCTTGAGCATGGCCATCGATCCTCCGATCAGACTGCCTCTTCGGGACGATCTCTGTCGCAGTAGGAGGGGACGGTCCTCCATCCGAACCTGTCCAGTCTCCACCTCCTTGCGTGGAGATTGAGCGGTGACAGTTGACAGCTTTCGACCTTCCTCCCGAAGTCTGTAATGTCATTTTGGCAGCCAGGCGTCCCTCCACTAAAACGGTATACGCCTGTAGATGGAACGGATTTGTGGCATGGTGCACAGCAAAGACTGTGGATCCCCTTTCTGCCCCTCTTTCAGAGGTTCTCCTCTTAATTCTTTCTTTGGCCCAGCAGGGCTCTGCTCTGGGCACTCTTAAAGGCTATCTTTCAGCCTTTCTTCGCCTTCCTGATTAGCCTTCTCTTTTCAAGTTCCCTATCATTAACAGATTTCTGAAGGGCATTACTCATCTCTCTCCTCCTTCTCCTTTCGTAATGCCCCAGTGGGACTTGAATCTTGTCCTCACTTATCTTATGTAGACTCCCTTTGAGCCCCTATATAATTGTCCTCTTCGCCTCCTTACTTTGAAGACTGCTTTCTTGCTTGCCATCACCTCTGCTCGCAGGGTGAGTGAGCTTCAGGCCTTATTTTCCAGACCTCCCTTTCTTGCTGTCCATCCGGACAAAGTAGTCCTCCGTACTAGGCCCTCTTTTCTGCCCAAAGTGGTTACCTCTTTCCACATAGGTCAGACCATCACATTGCCCACCTTCTTCCTGCCTCCGCACCCTTTCAAAGAAGAGGAGAGACTCCACCGTCTGGACCCAAAACGTGCGCTGTCTTTCTACCTTGACCGCACTAAAGACTTCCGGGTGAACGATCAACTCTTCGTGGATTATGTGGGTGCCAAGAAAGGTCGGGCAGTGCACAAACGTTCCATCTCTCGATGGGTCGTCCTATGCATCAAGATCTGTTATTCTTTGGCTAAAAAGGAACCACCAGTAGGACTGCGCGCCCACTCTACCAAGGGCGACGGCTGCCACTACTGCTTTGGGACGTGGAGTTCCGCTGGTTGACATCTGCCAGGCAGCCACGTGGGCATCCCTGCACACGTTTACTAAGCATTACTGCCTGGACAGCCAAGTCCGGAGAGTCTGCATTTTCGGCCGTTCTGTTCTCCAGGACTTCCTGGTGTGAACTTAGTTTGCAGACCCACCTCCGGGTTGGTATTGCTGGGGTATCTATTCTAAGGTAAGGAATCTATAACTAATAATCTCTTTCAGATGAACAAGTTACTCTTCGGTAAAGATGTATCTGTAGGAGACATATATGAGTTATAGATTCCTTACCGCCCCACCCATCCTCCCCGTTCTGCGAACTGACTTCTAAGGATAGGGACTCCCTTGCAGGGCCATAGTTTTGTGCACCAGTGGTCAGTGCCTTGCATGGCTCTGCGCTTCTGTAGTGGAAAGTCGTGTCAGAACTGACGTCAGCGCGCAGGGGCTGTGTCTAAGTAGACACCGCGACGTCATGCCGGTGACTCCGACGACGGACGCGGAGTCGACCGACGCCACCTACCGACACGCAGGGGTACTGCTAAAAAAACAATTCTCTGGAATACAGTCTGACACCTGGGGGTAATTCTAAGGTAAGGAATCTATAACTAATATATGTTAGGTAAGTAACTTGTTCTTTTCTTCAGCATGCCATACCTTTTCTTTACCATTTGTGGATGTCGCATGCAGCTGGCAGAACCTTCATGCAAGGTTTACAATGGCCAGACCTTGCTCTGTTTGGACTTGAATACAGTGGCCATATGACATGCCCAAAGTATATTCCCAGTTGGTGCAACATACAGGGCACAGCATCAGGTTCCATCAATAAAATTGCAAAATGGATGGAATTCATAGAAAAAAGCTTCAGAAATGTAATGGCTATAAAATTAGAATTCAAAACCCCAAACTGTATGAAATTTTCCAGTTCCAGTTGGCAGTGTAAATATATCCCAAACATACCATTCACAATAACATCATTGATGGTGTTACATATCACAAATGATAGATCTGTGGATCTGTAAATTTATAATCCCTTTATCACTGCGACATTGGCATTTCTTTACCTTTGGCAGTCATAATTTCTAATAAGTATATGTGCACAAAACAGCCTTATAATGACACACTTATGAGTCAGTTATAGCCTGAACTTTTCACATTTTAAAACTTTGTGATAAGGTATGTATTAGCAGTTTAAACATCGGAAACATTGTTTTCTGGTTGATCCATCCCCCTCATACAGGTTTCCACTCACCTCCCTTTTCTCTGGGATGCTATTGCATTATTAATTTCCACCGCTCTCCAGTTGCTATTGCTATGATGTGGGGAAATTGTTGGAGGCCTAGTTAAAGGGGTAAGTGTTGTTTCATTTAGATATATGCTGAATATGTCCTTTCCACTGTCAAGTAGCACCTTTTATCATGGAGATGCAGGGACTCTGGTGCCCTTTTCAACTGCAGATTTCTGAATCTAGTCTACTTTCTGGAGGGATCTCAAAAGATGAGGAATTTGCAGAAGGATGAATATATCTGGAAAAAACATAGGAAACACTTACCGTTTTAAAGAAAAACACTACACCGACAGCATTTTGGATTGCCCTATCACCATTTGTCTTTTGCTCTAAAAAATACCACAGATAAAATTGCTTACATTTGAGATCTGATAGAAACTTCTGTTCGCAGATTCCTTATTTTAGAATATCCCCAGGCGTCAGACTGGATCCGGAACATTTTCATGAGCAGTACCCCTGTGCGCCGGGAGGTGGCGTCTTTTGTCTCTGCATGGCGTTGTCCGTGTCAGAAGTGTGGTGCGCGGTGCCGATATATAGGAGCCACCGCAGCGTGCTGACGTTAGTTATTTTTTTTACGCGCCAGTTAGTACAGATCTGGAGACAGCTACCCCCAGTCAATTTTTGACTTACCTTTTTCGACTTTTTGTTGAAGCCTTTTTGAGATTTTTCTCCTGGTGTGGCAGGATGTCAACTGGGAAGGCCGGCTTAAGGCCCTGTGGTGCTTGTCACCGGCAGATGTCGGACCCGCACCTTGTTTGCTTCTGGTGCCTTGAGTGTGACCACGAAGCGTCGACCTACATCGACTGCTGCGCCATGCACCCCTAGGCCTTGAGGCTCTGCTCTCTCAAGCTACTTGCCACCCGATGAGCGACTCCACAATAGTCTCGATCCCGCTTAAGAGGAAGGTCCCAAGATCGGTTGCGGAGCCCAAGATCCTTGTCGCCCTCCAAGACATCTTTGGGTAAGTCCCACAAGAAGAGTAAGAAGTCGATGAGGTCTTCGACTTCACCTGCCTGTGGAAGTCATCCAACATGATGAGGGAGTGTTGTCATTTGAGGCAGACTCCTCGCCTCCCCGATTTTCAGGGAACTAGAGCGACCCCCGCCCAACTTCGTGCGTTCTACTAAGCTGTGAAACTCATATTTGGGCAGCCTGCTTGTGCTTCTTGAGCCCCTTGGGTTCGGGAGGGGCCCCCACTGGTTCTACACAGGCGGTTCCACCCCCAGCTCCAGTCGGGCCCCTTGAATCCACATATGGATCCGTACTGGTGGTGGTCGTGCCACCTCGGCCTTCCCTGCCGCCAGTCCCGATGTTGACACTCCCGATGCCTACGGCGGCGTAGTCCCCATTCTCATCCTCAACTCCGTCATGGAGCCAGAGAGGCGTCCGACTCTTGTGCCGACTGGAGCCATGCCTTCCAGGCCGGAGTCCCAGCCCTATTCTTATGGACTGAGACTCAGGGAGGATTCGAAGGGGATGCTGGACCTTGAACACCAGCCCCTAGGCCACAACTTGGACTGGTGTGAGGAATTGGCGGACACCAGCGGACTGGACATCTCTCTGCACAGGGACTCCTGTGAACAAGACGATTGCCCGCTACCATTGCCCTGCCCCAGGGGACCACAACTTCTTCAAGCAACACACTACCCCAGAGAGCTTGATGGTCCAAACCTCCACCTCCCTTGTAAATCCTGGTGCATTCCCTACCACTCCACTGGATAGCGAATCCGAGAGCCTGAACATCTTAGGAAAGAAAATGTTTTCTTCCACCAGCTTGGCGCAGCAGTCTGTGAACACTTCATGCCTTTTGGGACATTACTTCCATGCCCTGTGGAATTTCGTTGCACAGGTGCTGTCCATGGTCCCAGAGGAGGCCCGGGTCATTCTTTCCTGAAGTAGGTCTGACAGGAGAAATGCAACGAAGTTCACGATTCGATATGAGCTGGACACTTCTGACTCGCTGGGCAGGGCGGTTTCTTCGTTGGTCACCTTACAGCACCACACCTGGCTGAGAACAACTGGCTTTTCTGGGGATATCCAAGCATAGCTTATCGACATGCCCTTTGATAGCTCCTGTCTTTTCGGAGACAAGGTCTGCTCATCGGTCCTTGGGCCTTTCCATGGCCCACGCCAACTCCAGGCTGCCTTCACTCCTTTCGTGGCCATTGAAGGGGCTTCCAGCCACGTCTTTATCAGCCCAGCCATCACAGCACACAAGCTTCCCAGCCTCTGCGTGGCAGAGGACATGGTACCCACAGACCCCATGGGTCGGGCAGTTAGCGGTCGGGCCAGTTCACCACTCCCCCATAAGCCGCAGCCTCCAAACCCCTTTAGTTTGCCCTATTACCATCATGGGCACCCAGTGGGAGGCTGGGTTCTTCATATTGTCAGAAGGGGCTACTCTCTCACCAGGTGACTGCTCCTCCCCCCATGCCACTGACTTGGGACAGGCTGACGGAGGACCATCTTCCCTTGCTCTTCCAGGACGTAACAGCTCTCTTGGCCAAGGGAGCCATAGAGCAGGTGCCAACGGCAGAAGTAGACTGTGGTTGTTTTTCCTGCTACTTTCTGGTGTCTAAGAAGGACGGGGGCTTTCAACCTATCCTAGACCTGCGCCCTCTCCATTTTTTCCTCAAGAAGGAGAAATTCGAAATGCTCACGCTCGCCTAAGTCATGTCTGTCCTGGACCCGGGAGGCAGGATGGTAGCGTTGGACTTGCAGGACACATACTTACACATTCCCGTCCTGCCTGCGAGCACTTTTAGTTTGCCGTTCTTTCTTTTGGCCTTACCAGCGCCCCTCAGGTGTTCACCAAGGTGAAGGCGGTGGTTGCAGCTCATCTGAGATCAAGGGTGCCAGTCTTCCCCTATCTCGACGACTGGCTGTTGAAGGTGGGCTCGCCCCAGGCTGTCAACTCCGACCATCAGACTACGGCAGACTCCCTACACTCACTGCAGTTCACTATCAACATGCTGAAGTCACACCTGACTTCCTCTCAGATGCTCCCTTTCATCAGACCTGTTCTGGATACTGTGCAGTTTTGGGCCTATCCTCCTGAACAGCGAGTCCAGGATATTCAGGCTATGATACCGATGTTTCAGCTTCTATCCTGGATGAGACTGACTCTGAAGCTGCTCTGCCTCATGGCCTCCTGAATCCAGCTTGTGACTCATGTCCACTGGCATATGCGGGCTCTGCAGTGGGACTTGAAGTTCCAGGGGAACCTCTCCGACATGGTCCAGATCTCAGAGGGAACTGCAAAAGATCTGCAGTGGTGGCTAATGAACCGCAATTGGGATAACGACAGACCACTCTCCCTTCCCCAACCAGATCTGACGGTGGTGACAAATGGGTCACTCCCGGGATGAGCCGGCCATCTGGGAGAGGTGGAGATTAGAGGACTCTGGTCTCTGATGGAATCCGGACTACACATCAGCCTCCTAGATCTCTGGGCTATCCGGCTGGCATTAAAAGCCTTTTTCCTCAATCAAGGTAAGGCTAGTGCAGGTGTTCACAGACAACACCACCGCCATGTGGAACTGCAACAAACAGGGTGAGTTGGGGTCATGGACCCTTTGTCAAGAGCCCCTGCATCTCTGGACATGGCTGGAACATCAGGGCATATCCCTGGTGGTTCAGCACCTGGTAGGCTCTCTGAATGCCAGGGCAGACAAACTCAGCCAAAGATGCCTTGCGAATCACAAATGGTTTCTCCATCTGGAGGTGGTACAAGGGATCTTTCAGAAGTGGGGAGAGGCTTGGTTAGATTTGTTCGTCACCGCCGAGAACATGCAATGTCAGCAGTTCAACACACTGTAGTTTACAAGGTGGCTCTCTTTCTGAAACTCTTTTCGTCTCGAGTGGAGCTCAGGCCTCATGTACGTCTTTCCGTTCATACCACTGCTGCCCAGAGTTCTCAAGAAGATCAGGAATAACCTGTCCCAAATCATCCTTGTGGCTCCAGATTGCGTTCGGCGAATATGGTATCCCGAGCTGTTGAGCATGGCCCTCGGTCCTTCGATCAGGTTGCCCTTTTCGGGAGGATCTTCTGTCGCAGCAGCAGGGGAGGGTTCTCCACCAGAACCAATCAACGCTCCGCCTTCATGCGTGGAGATTGAGCAGCGACAGTTGACAGCTTTCGACCTTCTGCCTGAAGTCTGCACTGTCATTTTAGCAGCTAGGTGTCCCTCCATCAAGACTGTATACGCCTGTCATTGGGGCATGTTTGTGGCATGGTGTTCAGAGAAACAGGTTGACCCTCTTTTTGCTCCCCTCTCTCAGGTCCTTCTCTTTATCCTTTCTCTTGTCCAGCAGGGCTCTGCTCTCGGGCACTTTAAAGGGCCATCTTTCTGCCATCTCAGCATTTCTGCGGTTGCCTGATCAGCCATCCCTCTTCAAATCCCCTGTTGTAAATAGGTTCTTGAAAGGTTTGCAACACGCCTCAGTGAGACTGTAATCTGGTCTTAACTTTTCTGATGTGCGCTCCCTTTGAGCCATTGCACAATGGTCCTCTCAGGCACCTATTTATCAAGACGTCCTTCCTCTTGACATTAACATCTGCCCGGAGAGTCAGTTAGCGTTAGGTTTTGTCATCCAAACCTCCTTATCTGAACATCTACACAGAAAAGCTGGTTCTTCACGTGAGAGATTCTTTTGTGCCGAAAGTTGCCACTCCGTTTCATGTAGAGCAGTCTATCACCCTGCCTACTTTTACACTCCGCCACATCCTCCTAAGAAAGTAGAGTGACTTCAACGACTGGGCCCAAAAAGAGCGTTGTCGTTCTACCTTGACCGCATGACAGAGTTCCTGGTGGACGACCAACTCTTCGTGGGGTTTGTTGGAGCGAAGAAGGGAAAGACCATGCTGAAATGGACCATCTCTCGATGGATTGTTCTCTGCATTAAGATCTATTACTGATTGGCTAAGAAGGAACCCCTAGAGGGTTGGCGTGCTCATTCCACCAGAGCTAAGGTTGTGACCACTATGTTAGCACTCGGAGTTCCGGTCCTGGATATCTGCCAGGCGGCAACGTTGGCTTCGCTACACACATTCACAAAGCACTACTGCCTGGTCAGTCTGGTCCTTCGGGACAGACACTTTGCTCATTCGGTCCTGCAGGACTTTCTAGTATGAAATAGTTTTGCAGACCCACCTCCGGGGAGGTATTGCTTGGGTATCTATTCTAAAGTAAGGAATCTGTCTCTGGGCCTTATTATGACTACGGCGGTCCATTGGATTGCCGTAGTCGTGGTGCCGGTCCGTGGACCGGCAGAGTGGCGGTTCCACCCACCATATTTCGACTTTGGCAGTCAGCCCGTCACAGACCTACTGCTACTGCCAGGGATTTCGCAATTCATGGCGGTCTTACAGCGGTGTGAGGCTGGTAGTATGCTGGCAGTGGCAGTTTCCTCACTGCCACAATTTTCATAGCGGTGCGACCGCCATGAAAAGTGTGGCAGTTAGGAAACTAAGGGGGCTCTACAGTGCCCCCTGTTGCCTTTGCGCCAAAGGATGCATGCACTCCTAGTTCCTGCAGGGCATGGATTTAACAGTCCATGCCTTGCAGGTACGTGCAATGGCTTCCCATTGCGGTGCCTTGCTAAGACTAACGTATGAGCCTTAGCACTGCACTGCCGTGGGCCAGCCACCGCAGGACTGCCCAACCTGGATTTCAGTAGGAATCCGGCGGGCGTCACAATATGGGTTTGGCGGGTTGGAGCGGGGTGCTGGCGTGGCGGGCCGCTCCAAGACTGCCAAACTCATAATAAGGCCCTCTATCAGAAGAACAAGTTACTTACCTTCGGTAACACATTATCTGGTAGAGACTGCATCTAGCCCCAGATTCCTTACCGACCCACCCATCCTTTCCGCTATGCGAACAGATTGCTAGGGACAGGGCTGTTCTCCTTTTCGGGGCCCTAGTTTTACACACCAGTGATCAGTGTTTTTCGAGGCTCCGCGCTCCTGGCGTGGAAAGTCGCTAAAAGAAACTAACGTCAGCGTGCTGGGGATGCGCCTATACAGGCACCGCACACATCACTTCTGCACTCACGATGGCACACGGAGTGCGAACGACACCACCTACTGGCACGCAGGGGGACTGCTCACGAACAATTTCCGGATCCAGTCTTACACCTGGGGATAATTGTAAAGTAAGGAATCTGTGGCTAGATAGTCGCTACCAGTTAAGGAGTTACAGAAGGTAAGTAACTGGTTCTTTAGTTCAGTAATATACTTATGTTTGTACTGTGTTAAATATTTATTCTGTTTTATAGAGTAATGTCTGCAGCTGTTTTTTTTTTTTTTTCCAATAACCCAGTGCAGTGATACATTGCGCCATGTGTGTTTGTGTTAAGGGCACCTCACAGTTGTGTTTAAGTAGAAAAGTGTGTCCTTAACGAAAACGGAAACTTCTCACAAATAAATAGATAGTTTTTACTAAAGGTGTTGATTCTTTTCTCTGTTTCCAAGGCTGCACCTGACCAGTTCAGATCACAATTTGTGATCATGTCAGATTTTGTGTAGCCATTTCATGAAATTTGTCAAATTTATAATGCAAAGGAAAGTCAAATCAAATGTTCTCCATACTTCACATACAATGCTCAGTGTGGTCAAGCGTTCTGTGTGCTGCATTTGATCAACATTACTCCAGGATTTGAAAAATAGTGGTAATTTTCATTATATGAAAGTGTAGTGTAATCTTATTTTATGTAAGATTCTGACCATGCTTTTTCTGTTTAAGGATGATGATCCATTTGGCAAAGATGCACCATCAGCTGTACCCATCCATCAGCAAGGGGTGAAAAGAAAAGCTGAGTCTCCACTTGGATTCCCAGTGGAACCTGGTCAGGTAGCGGAGAAACATTATGACAGCAGGAACACCAAGCCTAAAATCAGTATTTCTTATGCAGCATTAGACTTTAGTCCACATACAATTATTGTAAAGACATATTTACATTTAAGTTGACATTTTTCCAGAATCCAGACAGACATGATCTTTTCTGGTAAGATTATATTTTTTCAAACGCAAACACTCTCCTTTCCTTCCTCAAACTTAGATTTTGAGATCTGTTTCTTCCCTACTACAACAGACTCATCTGACTCAGGAATCCTTTTGTCAATGTGTTTTACTCAATTAAAACAACTCACATACTTCACTATTTTAATACTTTAGACTGGTGCATTATATAACAGAATCACTGTGGATTTTGTTTGAAGTACGACCCATTTTGAAACTCAGCAAAAATGAATACAGACATAGAAAATTTAACACATTTGTGGATGAAGTTCATTAAACTGATAAAATGTAATAAGCATGGGGACATTGCTGTAGTTTTCTTTGTCTTTGAGGAGCAACACAGCTTAATAATTTAAAATATTGTATTAGATGTTTACTGTGAGAGCCTCCAAGAATGATTTCCAGATCAAAAACTAACATGATGTTCATTTTAAAGCTTGTTGTTTCTTTAGTAGGCATTACAGTCTGTTATATTTTGGGTTGTTTGTGGAATAATATTTATACAGCATCCTTAATGCTCTTCTGTGTTTTCTCAAGAACCTTTTTAAAGGTTCAAACACAACAAACGCTTGTGTTACTCTGTGCTTGACATCCCAATAGTTCAGATTCGATAACCGCCAAACTGAACAGCCATATACACACTGCTTCTCCCATTACACATACATTCTGTGGCATTTCATTTCATCCTACGTACTTCGGTTTATCTTCAATAAGAGAGCACACATCTGCTGTTCCAAAGGGTGGGAGTGGAAGGACCTGCCTACTCTTGGTTGCGTTTGGAGCCTACCTGTTCAATTTCATCATCACCCCTACCATGAACACTCCCATTCCGATTGAGTTGCTTGCTGTTGGCCACAGTATCTGCAATGTGTGACCTAAACTTTACCACTGTTGAGGGAGTGTAGCACGCTTTCCTATCATTGTGCAATTCCAGATCTTGTTACAGCTTAAAAAAAAGGCTGGATGCATCACCTGAACCCATCTAAGCTCTGTAAGGCTCTTCGGCCATGATAGTTCTCAACTATCTTATGTAAAGTTTGCCATGATTTACCAATGAGCAGAAGTTGAGCGACTTAGAAAGATTGCCAGCTTTATTTTAAATCAACATTTCATGTGTTCTTTGACACTGATGCACAATATTTTAATTATTTTACCTTTCAGTTTTTTCTTTCCTTTAGTAGGTTGTGTTTAGACTACCATTCAGATGCTCTCACCTTTTCCGTTAGTCTAGCTTTATTCAATGACATAGCCATAAAAAAAGATTAAATAAACTGTACTGCTGTCAAATGGAGTCCATATGGCTTGCCCAGCACATATGTTTAATTTATGTATTACCTTTTAAAATTTCATTATTTCTTGTAATGCTGCATTTTTAACATCAATATTTGTATTCAGCTATTCTGCAAGGTTTTTGCACTCTATCCCTCACTTTTTTCCTACAACACTTCTGTATAGTGTGTATGACCGATTCCTGTTCAATGTCCCCTCTTCCCTTTCCGTATTTCTTATGTTTTAGATTAGGTTTGTGTGTGTGTTGACTTGCATCAACTTTTTTCTGGGTTGACAGGGAGCCAGTCCATAACCTTCTGAAAATATGAAAATAAAAAGATATCTTACTTCTTTCAGTCATACAGAGTTGTGCCAGAAGATCCTGCTACCCTCTCAACATCTGTTCATGTTGGCTACTGACATGAGAGTCTCTGTAGCTTTCTCAGCTGTAACTAAAAGAACTGCATCTATTTGGTTCTGTTTGGTTGGAAACCACCACATCCTCCACCCATCCCACCACCTGCAAAGAAATAAAGTTTCACCTCACGTTTATCAAAACTTGTTTCTAATTACTTAACTTGTTATTTCATCATTCAACCACTCATCTTTCCTGCTCTCCCCTAAAATGTATTGTCATTTCCCTGATCACTAACTCGCCAGAACTTTAAAAAGACATTTGGTTTGCCTGGTAAAACATAGTACAAGCTGATTATTGGCAAAGTGTCTTCTGTGGAACACTTCACCAATTCCTCACTAAAGATACATGTGGCCCTGATACATATTTAAAGCATGGCTATCTTTTTATGTTTTTGCTGAAATCCTTTGTTTTTCCTCACTAATGATGCAAATGGACACAAAGCAGAGCTCTTGGTGCCTCTCACATTTTGTTGCATTGGCTGAGCAAGACAAAATTTTGTATTCCTGAACGTGACCTAAACAAGCCATGTTTGTTAGCTGTGTGCTTATTCAATCATTCAAGAAATCGCCTTTCAGATAACTTCATTGTTTCAGTTGTACTACGGTTGTATTTCCCCCCTCTGTTCATCAGTACACTGACTCGATTCTCCACAAGATGATCTGTTGGAGGTGGCAGTGTTTTTCTTCACTTACATTGCTTTTTATTGGAAATTGACAAGGACAATAGCAAGATTTGCAGAGAAAGTATGGGAGATTTTTCTGTTTTGCACATTTTTTGCTGAAAAATAATCTCATCATTCTGAATAGAAAGTGAAGTCTGTCTGCGATAGTCTCTTTTTTAAATTTACAAATTCACTGTTCTAACTTGTGTTTCTTAGTTTTCAAACTCTCAAGAAGAAGAGGAGATTGATATGGATACAGTTCATGACAGTCAAGCTTTCATCTACCATCATCTGAATATTCCAGAAAGACCGCAGACCCCAGGTAAGTACTCTTAGGTAGTCATTTATCTTTGATAGCCATACAAGCCAATATGTATTTTGTAAATTAAATGTCTCATGTATCGACGCAAACTAGCAACAGGGTAGCATAGAGAAGTACAATAGGCTAGTATAAAGGAGAAGGAATGTAGCACATTGTTCAACAATTGCAGAATGTTAGTTTGTGGCATTGTATCCAATGTTAAAATTTTCTAATAAACCTATACTGCTATATCGTACAAAGGGAAATGCTTGTAATGTGTAATGCAAACTCAACACACTGCTTGTTTCATCTTACATGTTGTGATCCATTAAACATGTTTTTTTTATTTCACCTCTAATTTATAATGTTTGTACGTTTTGCATGTTATTCTTGAGTTCTAAAATGTCTAGGGGATGGCAAAAATGATGTCATATTTACCTTTCAGCGACACTCCTCCAGTTAAAATCCCTATAATTTTTTTTAAAGACAATAAGTGTGAATATATTCTATATTATATAAAGCATACAAGAGATCAAGTGAGGTGTGCTTGATAATCTAATTCTATTTCCCAGATAACATATTAAATGTGTACTCCTCACAGCGAAGAGAGTTTAGCAGTAAGGTTCTAAATAGAGAATCTTTATATACTTGTACTTTGTGCACTACTTTTCAGTCCCAGCAGAGGTTTTAGAAGGAGTTCTATTTTTTCTGGACAAGGAATACTTGAATGCAAAAAGTTATTCATAGGTAAAACAGGCTTTCCGAGCACTGGAACTTTCGGGGCAAATGCTCTACCCTGTGCTTACCAACCACTGAAATTTTTAGGAGCCCATTCCTGACCCCAGGCTGTGGGTTCTGCATACTGAGTATCATTTTGCATTTTTGTAAATTGTTGTCTCTCTATGCATAAGCATGTAGTGTAACACTGTCATGTTCATTCTGGAGGCACTCAGGCTAGGAGGAAGCCCACATCTTGAGATTTTCCCAAAAGAAAAAACATAACAAGGCAACACATCCTTGCCACAAACTTTCCAATTAATTCAACACCATATCACTGAAACTTAATAGAAACAGAAAAAAGTCCTCCTCGTTTAATGCGAACATATGACTAAGATACACACACTCACCAAGTTAAGGGCCTGATTTTAATTATAGCCCAGTTCTGTACAACGAGGGCACAGAATCCACCAATGTAGGCAACGTGGCTATATTAACTAGCAATTGAGAATCCTGGAACCTCTGTTAGATTACTACCTCCTTCAATCAGTTGTCCACAAAATATCTTTCTTTTAGTAAAATTCGCAGCTGCCTACAGCCTACACTCCTAAAGAAAACTCTACAAGGACAACAGTCCACACAGACTGGTGCATTGAAAAAAAGGAAAGAGATCTTATCTTACGTTCCTGAAGATTTTTGATTGGCTGCTCCTGCCTCAGTGCATCTTCTTTACAATGTTTATGTCACTTTAGAAAGTTGGCCAACTAGCTTGTCCTTTCTACTCTCAATACACATTCCTGAAAAGGCCTGTGTGCTCATTGAAAATGTTTTAATCATTCCTTCTGGCTCTACTGCTGGAAATGGAAATCCATCTTTGTTAGCACAACCCAACTGTGCAATGATATAGAAATGTAGACTTCAGAAACCCTGTGTTTCAAGAAAATGATGTTTAGAAATGCACATCTTCTTAAGTTGGTCCATAGATAGGCGGCTAGCCTAGGGTTCTTAAAACATCATCCGATGAGCTAACCAGCATTTACAATTACATAAAACTGCAGGAGTACAAAAGAACATCACAATTATACAATCCTTGCTGGTTTCTGACATATTTTAAACCATTTAAAAGGAGTGGCCCTTACAAAATATGAGCTCTTAGTAATTCTGAGATCTGAAAGAGACACGTTAGTGACAGATTCCTTACCTTAGAATATCCCAAGGCGTCAGGCTGGATCCGGAAAGTCTTTGCGTAGCAGTACCCTTGCGCGTCGGTAGGCGGCGTCGTGCGGCTCCGCGTCCGTCGTCGGCGTCGGGACCGCCGGGATGACGTCGCGGGCAGTACTTAGACGCCGCCCCTGCGCGCTGACGTCAGTTCTTCTTTTTTCCGCGCCAGTAAGCGCAGATCCGGGAAGAGCAGTGCCCTAGTCATTTTTTGACTAACTTTTGGTGATTTTTCACTGTTTTCTTCGAGTCATCTCGGCTCCACGGTGTCGGTAGGGATGCCCGGCTTCAAGCCATGCGACGCCTGTGGTCGAATGATGTCGATCACAGACCCGCACTTAGTGTCTCTACTGTCTCGGCCGCGACCACGACACGAAGTCGTGTTCCGACTGCCGAGCCTTGCACCCGAAGGCTTTGCGAGAGCGGTCTCGAAAGCTCCTCGAGGTCCGGCAGTCGGCTCCGCGCCGCACCAAGCCCCGGTCACGGGATAGGTCGAGGGGCCGGTCGCCTAGTCCTCGCCCGTCATCGGAGTCCAAGTCTTCGCACTCCTCGGGTAAGTCGAAGTACAAAAAGTCTAAGAAGCACCATCGCTCTAAGACTTCGCCTCGCCGGTCTCGCGACTCGGATGAGGCCCCTGTCGGCACCGTCCCCGCCGCTCCGGATGTGCCTGTGGGGCTGCCCCAGCATTACCCGTCCTTCCCGGGTTCGGGGGCGACTCCGGCCGAAATACAGGAATTCCTGTTGGCCATGGCCTGCCTCTTCGGGCCTCAAGGCCCCTCCGGTGCGCCTTCGGGCCCCGCGGGCCCTAATGGGATTGCCCCGGCGTTGCCGACGACTCCGGTCCCTGCGCCGCCTGTCCCACCAGCCTCGCTCCCGGCTTCGGCCCCGGCCTCGATCCCGGCTCCGGTGGTACCGCAACCCCCATCGACGCCGGTTGACCTAACTCCGCCTCCGCCGATGTCCCCAGGCGGCGTCGTTCCCCAGTTATCTCCGGATCCGGACGCGGCGTCGGACCGACGTCGCCCCACGCCGGCGCCGATGAGACCTTGGGTCCCGGACGTCCCTCCTCCTCCTTATTTTCAACCTGAGGAGGACCAGGAGAGATGGGAGGGGTCGGATGACCATCTCACACAGCAGTGTGACTATGATCAGGACTGGGCAGAGGAACTTGGGGATGCCAGTGGTCTGGACACTTCCCCTGACACTGGCATGCTGTCTCCTCCTTTCCGTGGCTACGGAGGAGGGAGCAAATTTCGCAACAGTGTTGCGTAGAGCAGCTGGAGCCTTACACCTCCAATTGCCTACAGTGGCTGTCAGGACTAACCTCCTGACGGAAGTGCTTCAGCCGGCAGCTACCTCCTCAGAGCCATTGCTGCCGTTTAATGATGCACTTTCTGACGTTCTTTTGGGCACCTGGTCCAAGCCCGCCACAGGGGCTCCTGTGGATAGGAACGTGGCCCGACGCCATCGCCCTGCTCCGGGCGACCCCTTGTTTCTCTCTCAACATCCCACCCCCGAGAGCTTGGTTGTCCAATCCTCTGCCTCCCAAACCGCCTTCCCTACCGCCCCTCCGGATAGGGAATCCAAACGCCTGGATCAATTTGGGAAGAAGGCCTTTTCTTCCTCCAGTGCTGGCTTGCGGTCCGTCAACACCGCTTGCCTTTTGGGCCGATACTCCCACTCTCTGTGGGATTCGGTGGCGCTCGTTTTGCCCCAGTGTCCTGAGGAGGTCCAGACACTGTCCAGACACTGCTTTCCCGCGCCATTGCGGAAGGAAGGGATGCGGCAAAGTACACCATCCGTTGTGACCTTGATACCGCCGACTCACTGGGCAGATCGCTTGCAACGACAGTGCCGCTGCATCGCCACGCCTGGCTGAGGACGACTGGTTTCTCGGGTGATGTCCAAAACACACTCATGGACATGCCCTTTGATGGAGTCGGTCTTTTTGGTACCAAAGCAGACCATGCGCTGGAGCGTTTTAAGGACTCACGGGCTACTGCCAAGTCCCTGGGCCTTTCTGCTGTGCGCCCTCCGCTAACCTCTGCTTTTCGCCCCTTTCGTGGCCACGGAAGAGGCGCCCAGTCCCGTCCGCTGCCCAGCCACCGGCCCGTGCAGCAAGCGTCTTCGCGTGGCCGAGGACGTGGCTCCCGCTGTGGTGGGTCAGGCAACCAGCGTGCGGGTCAGGCCACCAACCCCGCCCCGTCCGCGGCCTCCAAGCCCTCCTAGTCCTTCCTTTCAGGTGCACAGCACGCCAGTAGGGGGCAGGGTCTGCCATCACCTTCACCACTGGCGTGCCATCACCTCGGACAGGTGGGTTTTGGACATTGTCCGAAGGGGCTACTCCCTCCCCTTCGAGACCACCCACCCCAGCCATGCCACCTCAATTCCACCGCATGTCAGGGGATCACTTGGTGCTTCTGCAGAAGGAAGTCACGGCCCTCTTGGCCAAGAGGGCCATCGAGCATGTTCCGACCCCAGAAGTAGGACGTGGTTGCTACTCCCACTACTTTCTGGTGCCCAAGAAGGACAAGGAGGACATGCGTCCTATCTTGGACCTCCCGGAACGTCAATCGCTTCCTCCGGAAGGAGAAGTTCAAGATGCTCACCCTAGCTCAGGTCTTGACTGCTCTCGACCCTGGAGACTGGATGGTAGCGTTGGACTTGCAGGACGCATATTTCCACATCCTCGTCCTGCCGGCCCACCGGCGTTACCTGCGGTTCACGGTAGGCCTCGAGCATTTTCAGTTCACCGTGCTCCCTTTGGCCTTACCAGCGCCCTCGGGTGTTCACAAAAGTGATGGCGGTGGTCGCAGCCCATCTGCGCCGGGCAGGGGTTCCAGTCTTCCCCTACCTCGACGACTGGCTGCTGAAGGCGGGCTCGTCCTAGGCAGTCGTCTCCCACCTCCAGACAACGGCCGAACTCCTGCACTCGCTGGGGTTCTCCATCAATGTGCCGAAGTCGCATCTGATTCCTTCTCCACAGCTCCTTTTCATCGGGGCAGTTCTGGACACAACGCAGTTTCGGGCCTATCCTCCCGAACGGCGAGTCCGGGATATTCAGGCTATGATTCCGATCTTTCAGCCTCTATCCTGGGTTTCGGTACGGATGACCCTGAGGCTGCTGGGCCTATTGGCCTCCTGCATCCTGCTGGTCGATCATGCCAGATGGCATATGCGGGCTCTGCAGTGGGACCTGAAGTTCCAGTGGGCGCAGCACCAGGGCAACCTGTCCGATCACGTCCAGATCTCGGAGGGGACTGCAAAACAGTTGCAGTGGTGGCTCTCGAACCGGCAATGGGTCATGGGCAGATCCCTCTCCCTTCCCCAGCCAGAGCACACAGTTGTCACGGACGCGTCCCTTCTGGGATGGGGCGGTCACATGGGAGAGGCGGAGATCAGAGGCCTCTGGTCTCCGGGCGGAGTCCCGGCTCCATATCAACATTCTGGAGCTCCGGGCGATCCGACTTGCACTCAAGGCATTCCTTCCCTCTGTCAAAGGGAAGGTAGTGCAGGTGTTCACAGACAACACCACCGCCATGTGGTATTGCAACAAACAGGGCGGGGTGGGGTCGTGGACCCTATGTCAGGAGGCTCTGCGCCTCTGGACATGGCTGGAACATCAGGGCATATTCCTGATGGTTCCTCACCTGGCAGGTTCCCTGAACGCCAGGGCGAACGAACTCAGCCGCAGGTGCATGATGGATCACGAATGGAGTCTTCACTCGGAGGTGGCGCAAGGTCTCTTTCAGCAGTGGGGAGAGCCTTGGTTAGATCTGTTCGCCACCGAAGAGAACGCGCAATGTCAGCAGTTCTGCGCGTTGGAATTTCCAAGGCGGCACTCGCTCGGCGACGCTTTTCGTCGCGAGTGGAGTTGCGGTCTGTTGTACGCCTTTCCGCCTATACCACTTCTACCCAGAGTGTTGAAGAAGATTCGGCGCGACCGGGCCCAAGTCATCCTTGTGGCTCCGGACTGGGCTCGAAGAGTTTGGTATCCCGAGCTACTCAGTATGAGCGTCGATCCCCGATCCGTCTGCCTCTTCGGGAGGATCTTCTGTCGCAGCAGCAGGAGACGGTCCTCCACCCGAACCTGTCCAGTCTCCACCTGCTTGCGTGGAGATTGAGCGGCGGCAGTTGATTCCTTTCGACTTGCCTCCCGAACTTTGTGATGTGATTCTGGCAGCCAGGCGTCCCTCCACTAAGGTGGTATACGCCTGCAGGTGGAACAAGTTTGTGGCATGGTGCACAGCAAAGGCTGTGAATCCCCTCTCTGCCCCTCTTTCTGAGGTTCTTCTGTTCCTTCTTTCTCTGGCCCAACAGGGTTCTGCCCTGGGTACCATCAAGGGCTATCTTTGTGCTATCTCTGCCTTCCTCAGGCTTCCTGATCAGCCCTCCCTTTTCAAGTCCCCTGTTGTTAACAGGTTCCTAAAAGGCATTACACACCTCTTCCCTCCTGTTCCGTTTGTGATGCCTCAGTGGGACTTGAACTTGGTTCTTACCTTTCTCATGTGCGCTCCCTTTGAGCCTCTACATAACTGTCCTCTTCGTCTTCTGACTCTGAAGACAGCCTTTCTGGTGGCCATCACCTCCGCTCGGCGGGTGAGTGAGCTCCAGGCTCTATCATGCAAACCTCCCTTTCTGTCTGTCCATCCAGACAAGGTTGTTCTTCGGACGCGTCCGTCCTTCTTGCCAAAGGTGGTTACTGCCTTCCACATTGGGCGGACCATCACTTTACCCACCTTCTTTCCGCCTCCGCATCCTTCCAGAGAGGAAGAGAGGCTCCACCGTCTGGACCCAAAACGTGCGCTTTCCTTTTATATCAACCGCACACAACACTTCCGGGTGGATGACCAGCTCTTTGTTGGCTACGTGGGCGCCAAAAAAGGTCGGGCGGTGCACAAGAGAACCATTTCCCGCTGGGTCACCTTGTGTATCAAAGCCTGCTATTCTTTGGCTAAGAAGGAGCCTCCTGTTGGGCTGCGTGCCCATTCCACCAGGGCAACGGCTGCTACCACGGCCTTAGGCCGCGGTGTTCCGCTGCAGGATATCTGTCAGGCAGCTACGTGGGCCTCGCTGCACACGTTTACCAAGCATTACTGCCTTGACAGTCAGGTCCGGAGGGACGGCTTCTTTGGCCGTTCTGTCCTCCGGGACTTCCTTGTCTGATCTTTGTTCGCAGACCCACCACCGGGGTTGGTATTGCTGGGGTATCTATTCTAAGGTAAGGAATCTGTCACTAACGTGTCTCTTTCAGATGCACAAGTTACTAACTTGTGTAACGATATATCTGTAAGAGACAGTAGTTAGTGACAGATTCCTACCGCCCCACCCATCCTCCCCGTTCTGCGAACTGATTTCTAGGGTTAAGGACCCTTTCAGGGCCCTAGTATTTTTCAGACACCTATGTCAGCTTCTTGCATGGCTCTGCGTTCCTGGCGCGGAAAGTCGTGTACAGAACTGACGTCCGCGCGCAGGGGCGGCGTCTAAGTACTGCCCGCGACGTCATCCCGGCGGTCCCGACGACGGACGCGGAGCCGCACGACGCCGCCTACTGACGCGCAAGGGTACTGCTACGCAAAAACTTTACGGATCCATCCTGACGCCTGGGGATATTCTAAGGTAAGGAATCTGTCACTAACTACTGTCTCTTACAGATATATCGTTACACAAGTTAGTAACTTGTGCTTATAGCTCGCAGTGCGTGTTACTCCAAATCCTGTTTTCTTTGTAAATGCTGACTCATACCAATTGCTATTTTCTTGTTATCTTATTTGAAAATGGTCCCCAGCATATTGGGCAATTTTCTTGCATACTGTCAATGTTTGGAGAATTAGGTGTTTGAGTGTTTTTGAAGCCTTTTTAAGTCAGGGGATCATGTTATAGTAGCAAATGTAATTGGCATACAGAGGCAAGTAATCTTGTTGTTTTCTTTTACACCCACCTTTTCCTGCTCCTTTTCCTTATCTGTGCAGGAACAACTAACCAGCAGCTAGGATATACACTGATTGTACTGATCGCTTTAGAAGAAACTTCTACTTGCGTTTTAAGAACATGTACAGCATTTACAGATTTTCCACTGTGTAGTATAGGTATAAATAAAATGATATTGTCCAAGTGTGTAACAGTTATAAGCTACATTAGTAGTCCCAAAATACTCAAAATTGTAGTCGTCAAAAATGAATTTATTTCTCAGCTTTCAGCCAATAGTAGTCAGATGATACTCAAAACTATAGTACTAAAATATAAGGTTCTTTAGCGATCAGTTTTTAGCAAGGCAATTGTTATGTCCACCAAACTCTTATAGGCAACTTCCATGTAAATGTTCTTAGTATTAAAAACATGCTTATTCTCTGTGAACTGGTCCAATATGCCTTTTGATGTATTGAAATATCTACTAAAGCGTCCTCGCTTTTCTTGCATTTTGTGTTCGTGCATATTTTACTCCTTTACAACCAACAATTCTTCAATTATGGCTATGGCAAGGAATACAGTGGGTGAAGATGAGTTTCCTTCTCCTCGTCACTATGTGTACGTTGCAGCCATGTTAAGATCTTTAGCTTTTCAACACTTGACAGTTTAAGAAAAATTATCTCAGATATGAATGGTCACGTTGCTCTAATTCAGTGAAAGTGCCCAATGAAATAGTTGCATTTACTTGTTAGTATTTTAGGCCACCATTTGGTAAGTGTACCAAATTGACTAGCCAAGCTCAGAGAGGAGTACAGACAAAAAACATTTATATGCCGTGATAATCTGAAGTACTGTATAAATGTCCTTGTGTCGCCTCTTAGCAGCGAAGTCGAAGGTCAAGAGATACTGTGGGTGTAAAGATCAGCTATTCAAATAAGCAATAGATTTTTATAAATTACTAATGTAGGACAAACTGAGTATATTAATTAAAATAAATGACATCACAAAATATTCAAAGATAAACTAAAGCTAGAAGAAATGGATTTAGCAAGTCGATGGCATTCACATTTAACATGGAATTTTGACAAAACCGATGTTACCTAATGAAGAAAGGTGACTAGCAACAGTCTCTTTATAGATCTTTTCAGCTTGACAAAATTCAAATGGGATCTGACTCTTAAGTGCAAGTGGCTGATAGAGCTTGCAGACATACCCCTGTGAAGATTATTACCTTTGTATTATAGACATCATTTTTCACAGCATGGAGGGTCCCAAGGCGTCATCTTGATTGGGATGGAGGGACGGTGCATTAGGTTGATTTACCTGCATTGAAGAAAATATTAAAAATTGTAAACATTTGAAGGTGTCTTTTGAAGGCCAGTGGTTGGTGCCAGGCCTTGCAATGGCATTGATGACCTTTTCCATCGTTTTACTTTTGCACATGGAAATTCCCTTCTTTAGGAAGGGCCAGCAACTTTTTTCTATGCAGTACTGAACAATATTATCTGTAAATACGCAGTTGCTGTTTTTGTAGACTTGATTTCCACTAATCCGGCAATGAGCATTAGGCAATTGACTCATGTCATCTATACTCACACAGGCGTAGGGCAGCAGGGAAACAACTTCCATGAGTGTGTACTGCAGTCTGGCTTTTGCATTCTCCTCAGCCTTCCACAGATACCAGACAAAATGCCACTGTCAAGCACTTGAGGACTCCCAGAGGAATCCAACAGGGCTAGTTGCAGATGGACCATTCTGCTAATTCAAATGTAGTGGCCCATCTTGAGCATGGCAAGATGTTTTATGAAGGCCCATTAATATGGATACTTTCATTCAAGTCAAACCCAAGCATGCCAATGTGTGTAAGGACTGACTGAACTAAACTTCTTTTTAAAAATCACAAAATGCTTTCTTCTCCAATTACTTCCCTTTATAACATTTCTGATCAGTGAGTTGGAGGGTAAATGTGAATCACGGTAGCAGTTCTAGTCATAGATGCAGCTACTTTACTTACTTTACCATGTTTCCTCAGCCCGTCTAGTGTCAGAGGGAGATCATTCAAAATTTTAGTAGGCAAATGAGAGTAGTGTTTGATACAAATCCCACCCTTTTCTTTGTTAGAACTGCAACTATTGGCTTAATTTTAGCACACCTGATGGGCAGTTATTGAGAAGAACCAACATCTTATATAAGTAAGGTGTGGAAAGAACAAACCTCATAATGAAAAAATATAATTTTGAACGGTTTGAAAATTAGTTGAGTAGCTTAAAGGCATCTGGCTAGTGTCAAAAACAAGTCTGTGGTGATTTGTAAATGTGCATAATGTACTGCAATAAATACATGACAAAAGTATAGTCTTATGTATGTCCTTTTCTTTGCCCTTATCAATTACATTCTGGCAGTCCAAAACACATTGTCAACATAGCTGTTCCACATAGCTGCTGCCTCTGCATTTGTGTAGTATGTATTCTTTCTTGTAATCAAATGAATGAGAAAACATGAAAAATAATACATCTTACAGGTTCACTATTCATTTTTAAGCAAGTCTGGAAAACGCATTTCAGCCCCTGAAATCATGTACATTCAGGTTTCACACATGAAAAACAGTATCTCTTTTTATTTGCCCTAACTTATCTAGACCAACGGGATAGCTCCACCCTCCCGTCTTCAGATTTCCAAAAGAAACTGCTAAGCCGAGATCTGCCTTTACTTTCATGTCAAATTCAAGGTGCATCAGAAACTGCTTACATGAACCTTCTAAACAGGATCGGAAAGTCTACACCGCATGGTGAACGTGGTAAGAGTCAGAGAAGTTGAATATGTAATATCAGTGAATTATACAAGTCCGAATTATTTCTCTTTTTAATTCTGCTCCAGGAGACCTATAACTAGTCTGCCAGGTTGATCTGAGAAAACAGGATGTGATAAAAAATAAACAAGCTAATGCCCCCTCTCCCAGCGTCACAAATGAATTGTTACATGTTGGGTTATAAATTAGTTTCATGCTGTTTCAATAATCTCCTGGCTGCAGGCAGAGGATTCTGCAACATTCAGAAGTACGTTTCACTTAAACAGCTTCTCAAAGTCATAAGGAGTGATCTTTTTGGTTTTCAGTCCTAAAGCTGTCAATGTGCTCCTGTCCTCTGGCCTTGCTCATAATACTCTCAGTACTATTTTCTGCTTCTACAGGGATATCCCGGGAAACTGCTAAGTTTTTAGATTTTCTCTCTCTTTTTATGTACTGCAGGAGCCATGCAAGAAGCACTACCAATATCTGCAAAGCATAAAGACATTTATTACTATTAACATTGGGTTGTAGAGACAAGATACCATGGCCGAGAAAATAAGAAGAGCTTGTGGTCTTTTCCCCTTCTGTTGTGAAGTGAGGAGCTATAGGATCAAATGCCTACGCTTACCATTCCTTCTCATTCAGAATGCTGTGTTCTTTACTTCTGATTGGGGATGTGCTTATTCTACCACTAAAATAGATTAATTTGCTCAAAAAGCATAGTTTGTTTACTCAGCATAGACAGAGTTGTATTGAAGAGCTCTTCAACCAGCAAGACATTATACTGTTTGCTGTTAGGAGTATATTCTTTCAATAAGTAGAAGGTAAAACCTCAAAAATCTTGTGCAGCCAACCTCAAAATCTTCTCACTGATGGCTCTAAACACATTTAAATTTCTTGACACTGTAGGAAATATCAGCCACTTTTTTATCTCTTGGATTTCTGATTTTAAAAGATACTCATCAACGGAAACTGAGAGACAAGTGTCCACTTGTGTGGTGACTGCATGACACCAAATGAATAACTTTGACAAGATTGTAATGTAATATTCACCCACATCAAAGATGATGGAACCTTTCCATTTTGAATCTTCCTTACCCCCAGAAACCAAAAGTTGGTGGAATTGATCCATACAGCACCTGCAACAACTACAATGTACTTGTCTTTCTTTGACTATGTGTTTCAACTATTACATTTTTCATTGCCAAATAATGGTATTGCATTCTCTGCAGTAGTCTTGCATGCTGCTGACTGACAACTGCAATCTACTCTTATAAACATGGCTAGGCTAAAATGTTCTTTTTGCAATTTGACTTCATCTCCTCCATGGTCTGTTTCTTTCTAGTGACTTTGCCTCTGTCAGATGGCTTTCACTTCCACCACACCTTTAGAGCAGAAGTCGGAATGGATTGAGTAAAATGATATGTATTATTATCAACTTAACTTTAGAAAAACAAACATTTCAATCCATTTCAACTGTTAGCTTAAAGCTCTTTGGACAGGATTGGCATAATAGGGTTCAGCTATCTCTGGATAGGACTCAGCTAATCAAGTACTCTAGAAAACCAGGAAATACCAGGCAGGACAATATTCAGGTGCTGTCCTCTCTAGAGCCACATCAGTCAATGATCAGTTGACTTCACAATTCCTTATCCTTTCCCTGAGTGAAACAGTTTCCACTATTTCTATCTTCCGGTTTGATCAAAGCAAAACCAGTCCAAACAGATTGGCACAGCACATTCACTAAAGGGATGTAGCCTGCTATTAACAACAAAGACAGGGGCGTGGCCAAGCAAGATGCCTGAACGCACGCTTTAGCTGAAAGCTCCACAGACCCTCCCCACCCCCCTGTAATCCGTTAACATCCTGGTCCCCCGCTGCAGGTTGATGGCCCGCGGAGGTTGGAGGAACCCCAAAGAGGCTGGAGAAGTGCCCAAAAGACGACGGCGTGGGACCCTGGGGTCCCGATAAGCACTCAAAGCGGAGAGCTAGGCCCGAGTTAAAAAACAAGATGTTGGCTGATAGTGAGATGCGGGTGGCCTGGGCTCCAGGCCGCCCACTGTGGACTTACGAACAGTGTGGAGCTCCCCTCCTGCCCTACCGATGAGCCTGGTATGCCCCATAAAGTCGTTGCAGTGTGGAGCGTCTCCCGAGCTGGGCAAAGTGGCGAGTAATTCGGTGACACGCGCCCATGCTCCCTCAAGATGGCAGCCAGCGGGGAGTGACGGTAGGCCCCTGACGCAGTGGATTTGTGCCGCGACTTCGCAGGCAGGTGAGTGGCCTGCTAATATCCCCTGACGGCGGAAGCAGAGGGGAGTGCCTTGGACCCATGGCCGCAGTGGCTGAGACTGCATTGGATGCGGGTGGAGCTGCACTGCAGGCAGCGAGGTGCAGTCAGCTTCTGCAATGAGGAGTACACAGGGCGAAGCGGCTGCCAGCTGTAACCGAGAAGCAGGCTGATTGGGGAGCCACACTTTGGGCTTGACGCAGTGGAAGCCTCCTTGATTGAGACTCTCACCTGATTAGTGGCCTCCTTCTCTAGTGACAGTCTCTGGCTGGTGAAGCGGACAGGCCCACTAAATCTTACTAAGTGGACTGCAGGGAGTGGGAACCACTATGCAGAGACAACTGGGAGCTGATGTTTTTGAGCTCTCACTCTGAGAACTGAATGCTGACACCAGTCTAGAGGGGAAGAATGGCTTCAGCCAGATAAGGAGCAATGCAGACCTTACTGGACATATCGCGACATACGAGCACAGGTACGATCCTCCCTGGTGTCCTGAGGTGGAAGCTTTTGTGTCAGGAGGGAGGTTGTGCTAGACATTGGGCTCTTTTGCCCTCGAGGAGAACTGGAGCTGGACTGGTGAAAGGGAGTGCGCAATACAATGGGGTGTGATCGGAGCGCCAAGCAGACGTAGCAGACCGCATGGACGAATTTACGGGAGCAGCTAAGGGCACGGCCCAGCAGGAGAATGAACATTTGCCCCCGACTCAGCTGGAACCTGCTGGCACCCAGATTTTGGCCGCTATTGAACGATCAAAGCAGACGCTGGAGCAAAAAGTTTACTCTCGAGATGAACATGCTCTGAGCAGGCTTGAGGAAAGTTGCAGACTGCTCACTAGAGAATGAGAAAAAAAGTGGAGAGCCTGACTAAGGAGGTGCGCGACCTACAGACTACAGTCCGCGTGCTGTCAGGAAAGGCTCAATTCCAGGATGCCCAAGTAGAGGACGCTGAGGGCCGAGCGCAGAGGTGTAACCTCGATTTCTGAGTTTCCTAGAGTGACAGGAGGGGAATAAGCCCAAAGCTTTCTTGGAGACCTGGCTTAAAGCAGTAGTGGATCCGGATCTATTGTTGCCCTTTTTTGTCATCAAGAGGGCCCACTGAGCACTGGTCCCGCATCCCCTCTGGGGGGCGCCCGCATGCGATTATTGTGAAGCTAATTAACTACACTGACCGTGATGATTTGCTTAAAAGGGCCCGCAATCATGGAGATCCCGATTTGGGGTCCAAACTATTAGGTTTTTTCTGGACTATGCACACAGAGTGCAGGAACAACGTCGATCCTACCTGTCAGTAAAACGGAAGCTGTGCAGTTTCATGTGAAATATATGTTACTTTACCCTGCCAAGCTCAAGATGCTGCACGGGGGACATGCCCACTTTTTTGAACGACTCGAGGATGTGTGGGAATAGATAGAGACCTGGGCGGGAACAGATGGATCAGAGCAGAGAAAATCTACACAGCCTGCCACACGAGAGAGTAGAAAATGGAAGTTGAGGACACAGAGTGTGTCGAGCCCAGACCCTTGGGGGTCTCTTCCCTGTCCCCCCATTGACTGATGGCTGATACTGCCTGGGATCTAGAGGGGTAATGTTGAGCTGTAGTCTGCCCACCTGGCAGGCAAGAAGACATGACTGAGGGGAGGGGGAAGGTTCAGGTGTGGGGGGAGAGCCTGCTGGCGTGTGAGAGGCTGCATACTGACCAAAAAGAGGAGTATACTGCAGCGGTTATTAGAAGACGAGGGTACGCAACTGGAGTGGGGTGACATAACATGCATCATCTTTGTTGTCGGTGCTCTACCTACCCCCATCTATATCTTATTTCTGTTGTCCTCCTATCTATTGTTGCTGCACCTGTGAACTTTGAGTAACCAACAGGTGCAATACTGAGCTCTTTGGTGGGATTTCCAGGATCACCTGCTCTTCACGCTCTGGTCAGGGCTTTTTTAGCCCGGGACGAGAGCAAAGGCACCTGGGTAGCTCTCACATTTTGCTATTTTTTCTTATTAGTTTCAGCTGGTGGTGGGTTCCGCCAGCTAGTTCAGGGTTGATTCAGGGGGAAAAGGAGCATGTCACTAGTGAAAGGGAGAGTTTAAGGTGGATTAAATTGTGGCGCTGCTTATGGGTAAAAAGCACGCACATGTTTTTGGGGGTGTTTACCCAGGAAAGGTGGGGGTGGGTTGGTTACACAAGATCATTTAAATAACATATTGACGAGACAGGAGTGCAGGGCATGAGCAGAACATCTGGGCGCATGCGAGACGATGTGGGGGGACGGGGAACGCTGGCTCATGGGGGCCTAGTGCCTCCAGCCTTCCTGAGAGAGAGGGACAGGTTCACTGTAGCTATATGGTTGGGAAAATGCAATTAGTGTCCTGGAATGTGAGAGGACTGCATGACTACACAAAGCCAAGGGGTATAGGGTTCATACTTGCGTAAGTCGGTACAAGGTGGGCATTGCACTCCTCCAAGATACCCATTTGATGGCTGCAGAGGTGAAGAAGCTCTGAAAGAAGTTCCGGGAGTTCCCTTTAGATTTCAGGAAACCCATGCTGATGTAGAGGTCTGATATCTATTGCTGACAAGACAGACAGTAGAGATGGATCTCTCCTTAATGTCCACTCACCAAACTGCGATGACAGGGCGTTCTTTTAGAAGGTGCTGGATGTGTTGGCACCGCATACAGCTGGCACCCTAATCTGGGTGGGCGATTTTAACTACATCCTAGATGGAGAGCTGGATCGCTCACCCCCGAGATTCCACACTAAATCTGATACGACGAGCGCCCTGACAGGGGTCATGTCGCAGTTGGACTGTGTAGATCTATGGAGAGTCTTTCACTCCAGAGACTGACAAAACACCTTTCACTCCTCTACTCACAATATGTGTAGCAGGCTTGACAGGATCCTGCTGTCCAGCTCGCTAAGTGGTCTTGTGCAGAAAGTTGCCCTTCTGGGCCGTTACTTACAGGACCCCTCCCCGGTCCTAATGGACTACATTTGGACCTGGGAGCCACATTTGGTGCCATCCTGACTTCTCAATCCGGAGGTCTTGCGGGGCCCTGTGTTCCGCACTGAGGTGGGGGAGGCATTAGATCGCTATCTAGAGACAAGCTTGGGGGACAGCGACCATGAGGTCCATGGAGTGGGAAGCGCTTAAGGTGGTAGTTCGTGGGGTGTGTATGTCCTAGACATATGGCTTAGCCTGACCGTTGCATCAGGAGCTTCACGAGGAGGAATTGGCACAGCTTCCGCGTCATGATTGGCCGGAAGGTGGTGGAACTGCTGAACTGGAAGCCTGGCGCAAAGTAGGGGAGACACGACAAATTCACAAAGGATTACAGACAGCTGCTTCATAAGGAGGGAGAGAAGCCAGGAAAACTGTTAGCCTGGCTGCTGCGTCAGGAATGCCCTTCTGGTTCTTTTATTGTGCCGGAAGATGGCGAGTGCGAGAGGCCGACAAACCAGACTGCCCTCAACACTGTGCTTAGGCACTACCTGACCACTTTGTACAGAGGGGAAAGGGCCCGCCTGAAAGGTTAGAGGAGTTTTTAGGGCTGCTGCGACTGCCCAGAATCACAGGAGATCAGCTAGAGACATTGGAGAGGGACTTGTCAAGGGAGGAAATACTTGAATTCATAAAGGATATGCCCATGGGAAACTCACCAGGACTGGATGGCCTGCCCTCTGAATGTTATTATACATTTATGGGAATCATAGCGGACACACTACTGGAAGTATTCCAGGAAGCTGGAGAACGGGGGGCACGCCCACCGACCATGTGCGAGGCAGTCATCGTAATGGTCCAAAAACCGGATCTAAATCCGAGCCTGGTGGCATACCGCCCTTTGTCTATGATGAAGACAGATTTAAAAGTGTTGGCTATGCTGCTGGCAAATAGATTGAAGGGTGCGGTGGGCTCCTTGATTCACGAGGATCATGGCAGGTTTATTCCTGCTAGAAGCGCCCTGATTAATATCAGACAGTTGACGCATATCATGAATTTGGTGCGGGGGACAAAGGAAGTTGTAGCGCTGATAGCTTTAGATATCGAAAAGGCGTTCGATACAGTATGCTGGGACTATATGCGGGCAATCTTAATCAAACTGGGCTTTGGCCCCAAGTTCTTAGGTTGTCCAACTATTATACAAGGGACCGAATGCTCGAGTCCGGTTGGGAGGATATACCTCGGAAAAATGGGATATTGAGCAGACCACTCACTAGGGATGCACCTCTCCTATTTGCGCTAGCTATGGAACCAGTGGCGGAACACCTACATGTTGTGCTGGATGACTGGGGATGTGAGTGGGAACATGGGTGCACATGGATGATGCTCTTGTATATGTGCGTAGTCCTGATGTGCCTGTGCCACTATTAATATAGGAGTTGCAGAGATATGAGAGGGTCTCAAGCTTAAAAATCAATACGGACTGAAGGATAGGTTGCTGGAGCTGCTTCCAGCGCTAGAGGTATGGTGGGAACTGGACAAGTGCCATTGCTTGGGCATTCTTGTGGCCCACACACCGGATAAACAATATGACTACAACATAAGGAGGGTCCTCATGGGCTTGAGGGGATCACTGATGTTTTGGAATAAACTGCCGTTATCCGTAGCTGGCCTAGTGGCACTTGCAAAAATGGTGGTGGTCCCTAGATGTTTGGATGCCCTGCAGAACATGCAGTGCGGGATACCGAGGAGCCTTTTAAAAAAACTTGGCAGTTTCCCCATAGCGCTAGTATGGGCGGGCAAGCGCAGTAGAGAGGGGCTTCAGGTTCTGAAGAGAGACCTGGACCTTGGTGGATTGGGACTTCCGGACCTCGAGCTCTATTACCTCGTGGCGCAGCTACAACACATGGCCGCTTGGTGCACAGTGGATGAAAACTGGGAGCGGAGATTGTTGGTAGGAGACCCTGGGGCAGACAGCCTGGCAGTTAATTTGATGGCAAGACCGCAGCTAGACTCATCAAGCCTGCATGGTCTGTATGGTAGTAAGGGTGTGGGAACATGTGATCCGGATGGTACTGTGCAAACCCCCCTTCTCCCGGCGGGTGCCGATCTGGTGGCTACCACCCTTCTTGGACATAGACAAACGTATGTTCATGGCGAGATGGCAAGCCGGGGGATGCAAACTCTTTTACTTAAACACATTTATCAATCCAAGAACAAGTCACGTATCTGATTGTATTACAATGACACTCAGAGGAACATCAGGCATTATCCGTATCATAAGTACAGTTAAAATAAACATTGCGTGTCTGCTATGCAACCGAGCAGATAGTTTCATTAAATATGCATTATGAGAATGTAGTTGACAATCCAAAATGAGTTATTACACGGTTTTTCAAAACAAACCCCTCTCCCCCCAACAAACCTCTCAAAGAAAATAAGCGTGCGTCATGACCATTGTTCCCTCTAATTTTTGTAAGGTAAGGTCTATGTGCACTGCAGCCACGGCTATGTGCGCCAGTAACCAACCCGTGTGTGTGGGTGCCGCACCAAATATCACTCCAAACTTTTGCTGAAAAAAGTGAAGACAGTGCATTTCCACACATACAGTGCCAGTGAAGGGTCTTAAGGTACAATACAGTTTTAAAAGCACCTGCTGCCGCGTTCCTTGTCGCCAGCAATTTTCAGGCAACCATAAAAATGTCAAGGTAACTCTGGAGATTGATGGACCTGCTACTGAGAGATCGGAGTTTTGTCTAGTGGAAGTTTTAACTCATCATCATAAAGTAGCGCAGTAGGTTAAATGCCTGATGCAAAGCAGGTAAACCATGCAGATCAGAAATTGCATACAATGTAAATAGGTCGGTGCGTTACTGCTTCTGTCAGAGAGCCCCTTTTGTTACTTGCTGTTTATGGGTTTAAATCCTAATACAGAACAGTGAGCTATTAACTATCATCAAAGATCTGCATGCAAACTGCAAGATATAGATTAGAGCATTATGATTTTCCCCCCCAGTCTTTCATTATCCTAATGTTGCAAAAAGGTTTCACTTGGGTAGAAATCAATTCTTATTAGTAAAGCCAACCCCCCACCATGGTGTTAGGTTTTAAATTCTCAGTGTGTGCTTCTTCTGACCAAGCATTTTTAAACTATATTGTCTACCAGTATGGATGACTTGTGACTCCTACACCTTGTAGTCCTGTGTCTGATGTAACATTTCCTATACATTGATTTACACACTATGATTCAGTGTCTCTGTGTAATGTGTATGTGATGTAAAGTGCTTACACCTTACACTGGTATGAGTGGCGCTATTAAACAAAATAAATGCATCAGAGAGAGAGAGAGGTTATGAAGACTTGAGGGGCACTGTTAAAGGGTGGTAATTAGGGTATCCGTGGCAGAGGTGGTCGCGCCAGCAAACATTGTCGCATCGGGCGCCACCAGCACTAAACCCGGTCCTGTTCAAATGTCACTCATAATCAGGGCTTTAAGTGGGCCAGGTCTTGCCGGTTCTCAGCACCCGTAGTTCAAAAAAGCAGGTGCTAAGATGGGTCCCTATCGGGCTCTGTGTTTCGGCCATGACACAATGGCTACTCACTGCATGCCGGTGCCTTTGCTGCGCTGTGGTTCGGTAAAGACACACATTCAATTGCTTGAAGCCTGCAGCTGGTTTGTAAAACTCCTGATCTGTTAGTTCTGTTTACTTCACACTTGACGACCTGTCCGTGGGCTAGGCTTGTGGGATGAGTGGTAATCCCAAGAAAGGATTCCTAATTAATGTATAGTCAGTCATTGATGGAATAATTCTGTGCATAAAACCTAATCGTCATTTGAATCTGTCGCTGCAATGGCAGAACACACAATATTCCCTCCTTAGTCTTAAAGCGCTTTACCCAGATTGCGACAAACCTATTTATTATCCCAAAATTATCGCATCTTTACGAGAGACAAATACTAGCCACTTGTTAACATTTTAATTTGGTGTAAAGATCAGACATGATACTGAATTAGCACTTTAAACAAAATAATCTGTTTTCATTTTTAACGTCACCTCAAAGGCTAGGGTGCAGGTGCACAGGAACACATACTGTCCATGCAGAGAAACCTCAGGCCTACTTTTGAAAGGATGCTAGTAGTACCACGTGGGAACTGCTGGTGCCATCTGTGCATATACTGCCCTGTAGGCATTCATTGCAAAGTCAGATCGACCACTGTCCCCTCTCCCTGAGCCCCCAAGTGCTCCCACCCAGAGAGGACTCACTAATTTTGTCATCTACTCAGTGGTGTTCAGCAGGGGAGCTCTAAAATGGTAAACTGACTTATTACTTCATGCATTTTTCCAGTCTATACAAAATGCCTTGATAGGCAGAGTTTAGGCCACACCCTTAATTTTGTTGGCCACGCCACTTTTAGAGACTCCCCAGTTTTGTCATCCCACTTAAAGCCCTGCTCATAATTACACTGTAAAGGTGTAAAATTACGAACATGAATCAATAGCATCCGCGTAATCTTGCCACATATCTCTGATTTACATTTTGGTACAGTACACTGTATGTATCCAGCTGAGAGCTTTATAAGTTTTCAGTTAGATTGGATCACCCCATTTCATATTTGTGATAGAACCTGTGTGTATATCCTTTGATGCAGATGATACTGTGTACCTGAATGATGAGCGAGAAAGGGAAGAATATGTCAATTCAAAATTGCCCGGTAATTTGTACACTAAAATTATAAAAACGTCCTACATAGCAATATGAAACCTTGGCAGCTATGTTGCTGCATTTCTATTCTTAATAGAGCTGGGCTGCAGGGTGATTGTGTGCCTTCGTTAAAGTTTTCATGTTAATCGCAGCACCCATCATGAGCTGCAATTAACATGAAAACTTCAACAAATGCACACAATCACCCCGCAGCCCAGCTCTATTCAGAAAAGCAGCAAGTCTACAAACACGGCGTGTGCTTTCAGGTGATTCTGAAAGCACACGCCGTATTTGTAGACTTGCTGCATTTCGTTTGTTACTAAAGCGCGGCTGCGGGGCAGATTGTGTGCTTTAGTGAAAATGTTCATGTTAATTGCAGCTCGTGACGGGCACTGCAATTAACATGAATACTTAAACAAAAGCACATAATCTGCCCCGCAGCCGCGCTCCAGAAACAAAAGAATTCAGCAAGAGCCACTTGCTGGTGAATGCATGCCCGCCATAATCCAACAAGCCGCAAGAGACCACTTACCTGCAGCTCCCTCGTGTCCTCTTCACTGTGGCATCTCCCTTCGCAACCAGGAAATGCCCATTTTTCAGGCCGCTCGCCTGTTAAAAGCAGCGGCACAAACGCTCTTGTGGGGTGTTCTGTGTGTGTGCGCTGCACACACAGCACTGGGCGCTTGGGGGGACAGAGGTGCACGCCCGCGTCCACCTTACAGGGAACAGTGGTCATGACGTAGTTATTCAATTATTAGCAATAAGAGTAGTGGAGGTCCCTGTGTTGGAATAGTCAAGGCAAATATACAACTTGTCAATGTTGTTCGGCATGGGAAAGATGGTGGAAACGTCAGGAGTGGGAGATCGGATCTGGGCAGCCACCAATCCACAGCAGCCCAGCAGTCAATGTCTTCTCCTTGAGCCCTAAAGAGCTCCAGCACTGCATTCCATGCCATGGCTACGGGTTGTTTGCGCAGCACTCAGTATTCTTCCCTGCGTAGCAATGTGCTTTCAGCAGAGTCCCATCTCCAGACCTCATCTCGCCAACTACCCATCAGGGGCGCAGTAGAAGACTTCCTGCGGCGTGTGATCTACCGCTTGGCCAGCAGAAGCGCCAAGTCCACAAAACATATTTCAGTCTTTAATGATTTGGGGCTTGGGCAGAGTCCTAATATACAGTGCTACACTGTGTCAAGTGTATTTGTCCTGTAAGGGACTCAAGGGATTCTCTAACTTTCTCCCAATAAGGGAGCTGTATGGGGCATGACCCCAACATATGTAATAAGTTTGCTTCGTCAGTGCCACAGCACGGGCACAAAGATGGGAGTGTAGGGAAGATCTTTTGTAATTTGGAGGGTGTCAGATATGTCCAGTGCAACAGTGAAAGTGAAAACTGGATGAACTTGAACCGCGTGTTGTGGGGTATTAAACTTCGGATTTTCTCACAAAAAACGACTTTCCTTGTCATGGAGTATGCGGCCAAGGTCTGTTTCCCACTGAGTCCTCTGTGGAATAAGTGAAACGTGCAAGTGGGAGCGCAAGCCCATATAGACCCATTTGACCAAGTGTCTACCAGTTCTCATATCGTGTACTGCTTGAACAAATGCATGTGTGGCGGGCTCCAAGACTGCCGGTGACCAGTGTGAACGGACATAGCCTATAATGTTTGCGTATGTAATGAAGAGAGTCCCGGGCAGCCCATAGAGCTGTATAAAGTCCTGATGGCACAAAAGCAGGCCGTCTTCAAAGAGATCACCAACTATGGTAACCCCCACCGCCTCCCACGGTGCCAATCTCGCCAACGATGGTTCTGCCCAGTGGGGTAGGCAGTCCGTACAAAGGCACATTAGCGGCATAACATACAATGAAAATACTTCCTCAGGGCCTATATTTCTGTTATCATAAGAACTGAATCATTTATGGGCTCAATAATCAATTACATCATGTAATTGATTATTGAGCCCATAAATGATTCAGTTCTTATGATAACAGAAATATAGGCCCTGGGGAGTATTTTCATTGTATGTCGTGTCTTTTCCCCTCTCCTCCCTGGCCTTAAATGAATTTTTCTTAGAGGGGGTCCCCATTTATGCAGTAACATTAGCAGCATAAGACATAGTGTTTTGTGTGGTACGGAGCGCAGCCTTCCAATACAGTAGGGCGTTACGTAGAAGTAGCAAAAGTGCGGGCAAACATGCAACTCCTGGCAGCAGCAGTTTATGTAACTGGCCAGTGCACAATGTAGACGGTGTATAGCCGATTTCCTGTAAATGTATCCCCCAAGCCAGGGGGAGAGCGATTGCAATTGGGCTGCAAAACAGTAAGACCGAAAGTCAGGGGCTCCCAGTCTGCCACCGTCCGTAGGTAGTTGTTATTTTTGAAGGCTAACACGCCGTCTACCTGGGCCCCAAATTAGGTCGAGTAAGAGGGAATTGAGGACTTTAAAAACCCTGCTTGGAATAAGTACCTATAGATTAACAAAATAATAAAGCAGTTTGGGCAGCATAAACAAATAGTGGGACCCAAAACTTTGCCTGCACCCTAAGCGCGTAAATAGCCTTAAGTAGGTTCCCTTCCAATAGGTCAGTAGGAGAGCTATAGACTCGAATGCCCAAATAGCGGAATGTATGTCGTACAAGTGGTACGGTCCGCGCACCCATGTCAATGGTGTCATGCTGGATAGTCTCCTGAAAGGAGAATGCATAGGATTTTGTATGGTTGATTTGGAGGCCGGACAAGGCCCCCGAATGACCGCAGTGATCGGCGTAAGATCCATAATTCAGGGTATGGGTATTGACAAGCATGTTGTTGGCGTATAAGGAGATTGTATGTGCCTGGGGGCCTCTAACAAGGCCTCATGCCGACGTTATTGTGCCAGAGGCTCCATAGTTAGCATGAACAACAACGGTGACAATGGGCACCCCTGGAGTGTACCTCTACCTATGGTATACTCCATGGAAATGTATGCACCTGTTTTGTCCCTTGCCGTGGGAACTGCATGTAATAGTTTAACCCAGTTAAAGACGGAGGTATATTGTAGATCTGCAGAACTGTAAACATATACTCCCAATCTAAAAAATCAAAATCCTGTTGGAGATCCAAAGACAGACAGCCAGCGTTGGGGAAGATATTGTGTGCCGTTTCCATTACCTGATATAGTCGTCCAATATTAAGTGATGTGCTCCGGCTTGGGACAAAGCCACATTGATCTACATGGATCAGGCCTGAAAGCAAAGGGAGTAGTCTGTGTGCCAATACTGTGCTAAGAATTTTATATTTAGTAGTTAGAAGGGAGAGTGATCTATACGAGGACAGATCATCACAGGCTCAGCTAGGCTTAAGCAGGGGGGTGACAAGGGCTTGTTTGGTGGTCGGAGGCAATGTTCCTGCCTCCATGGAAGCACTATTTAATTTTTCAAGTTTCGGAACCAGTTGGTAGAGTAAAATTTGATGTGCAAGCCATCTATGCCAGGCGTTTTATGTTTTGCTATCTCCTTTATGGCGTTACGTAATTCCCCAGAGGAGCTTCTACTGTCTCACATGCAGTCAGCGTGATCCAGGGAAGTCTCAGATTGCTCAGGAAAGCATCCCTAGCTGAGACAGGTGGGGTGGGTCGGGATCTGTAGAGCTCAGTATAGTAGGAGCGAAAAGCCTCATGTCCACCTGTGTGGTGGTATAGGATACCCCAGAAGTATATGCAACTTTCAGGATCTGGGTAGGAGACATTGGCAGACATATCATGCCAGACAGTAATGTTACTGCTCTATCTCCTTCGAAGTGCATCCTCTGTATATGTGATTTATGGTCAAGGAGCCTCAGCCACTCTAGGAGCGCCACATGTTCTATTCTAGTGTTCTAAAGTTCTCCTAGTTGTGTGGGGTCATGTGCTGCCGCATGTTCAAGGTGTCCCAACAGTGTTTAAACACGCTGTAATTCTTGGAGAACAGTAGACCTTGCGCCCGTCGTAGTATCTATGGACACCCCCCCTTATCACCACTTTAAATGCTTCCCACTCAATAAGTGGTGGGGAGATGCCATTCAGACCCATTCAGACCTCACAAATGCACGTTACACAGGGCGACATGGCCCGGGGGCGCAGGCTTCAAAGTGTGATCCTGGCTGATGGGTTGAATACGTAAAGAGACGAGTCTTAGATGGGTGCGCTAGAGAGTGGGGAGCGGTTTGCTATTTGGTATGGGGTGAGGAGCAGGGATCCAGATTTGGATGTTCCTATGTGCTTCTCAATGTACTCTTAATATTTAAGCTTGTACATTGATGTGAAAAGTATGCCTTGTCTTTGGCTCCCTGTCAAGCAACTGTTTCTTGCTAAAGTTTGATTTTGTAATTGGTTTACGAAACTTACAACAAAAGATTTTAAAAATCCAACAACAAAGCCATATTCAGTTCTGTAAAAGGGTCGCTTAGGTGAAGCAGTATTTCCTCCCTCCTGCCGTTGTCCCACATGTTCCTATCATTCCCATGGTTATCTGGTTACACTCAAAGTCATTTTTTCGTATTAAAGAAGAACAGAAGAGTGATACCCATCTAGGACCTTGTTGAATTAAATCAAGAAAGATTATATAGGATGCTGGCACTACACTTTGTAGGTGTCTCCTTACAGGAAAGAGATTTTCTTTCCACAATTGGATAGCAAGATAGCAGGTCTTTCTGTTGATATTTTTAACACAGTTGTTACTTGTGATGCATAGTAGAGATTTGCGGCTACCTGCTTAGCTTGATGACGGCCATCCTGATGTCCGTGAAAGGACTGCATGTGGGCAATTGAATTTGCACAATAACTTGGTAAGAATTTAATTGTCATTAGACACTGAACCAGCTACCTACTTTGAGCGATTGGGATTCTGTTGTCAAAGCAAATGAATCTCTCAACCCTGAAGCAAATCAGTTAGTTGTAGAATTGTTTAAATCCCCCAAAAACATCTTTACCAATCTGAATGATAGTACTCAAGACAGTGATTCATTCTACATCTTTAATCGTCTTGACAGGACCTTCCCGAGTTGTTTTTTTTCTTGTGTGCTTTGCCCACCACACAACAAGCAAAAACTGCCAGTGAGCTCCGGGAATGGCAACAGTTAGAGAACTTGATTATTGTCTTCCCCCAGATGTCTTTCCCCTGCATTGGTGTTTATCATAGGTATACCTAGTAATATTTTTTCAACAATAGAAAGGTGCACCAGGAAAAAAAGTCCATGTTTAATCTGATTGTACCATCATCTTCTTTATTAGTAATATATAGTATAGAAGTTAAAATCTAGCCAACGCGTTTCGTTCCATTGAACATAAGGAGGAGAGTGTTTCCTAATATGTGGTGATATTGTACCACAAATGGCATACATGACTTCTACACAACATTACTCTTGAGCCCTGATGAAGTTCCTTTGTTACATGAAACGAAACACGTTGGCTGGATTTAAACTTATATACTATATATTACTAATAAAGAAGATGATGGACCAATCAGAGTAAACATGGATTTCTTTCCTGGTGCACCTTCCTATTGTCGATTTTTTTTTTTGATCTGGTTCTCAGTGGCACCTAACAGCGGTAAGTGCCGGAAGAATTTTGCACGGGACACCTACTTTGATGTATTTGGTTTGAGGTGCAGCATTAACAGTCCGTCTCTGAAGTTTTGTCTGTGTATACCTATTAATATTGTTTAACTTCAGGGATGTGGTTCTGGAGGTGGCAGGCACTATTTCCTATTGACCAGAGTTTTATCCTGGGATGAGAGAAGTTGACAAAAAAAGTCTGCAGTATTAGGATGGGCTGAGGACAGGTCTCTTGAGCCGTGGCATACTAGAGATCCATGTGTCCATATGACTGTGCAGGATGATGTTATTCAGTAATGGAAATCTCTTAGTCTATTAATCTGTCCCTATGGTCACAAGGTGGGTGAGTGGCATCATGTATTGTTGTACATCTGGCTAATTGAGGGCATCATCAGCACAGGGAGTCATGGTCTCTGAAACAGCTGTGATTTCACATCGTTCAACTCTTTTTTGGCATTTATTCTAACATTGTTGTGGTAAACCTTTTTCTGATGGATACTGCTACTAGCAGATTACTTGCCTCATGAATCCTTCTCAGGCACCAAATTAGATTGGGAAGTTGCAGTTGCTCCTTAGCACCAACAGGTGGCACCGCAGGGCTCCAGCTCTAGAACAGCCTTAGGATATGTTGTCATGGAGCCATATAAAGCGCTATTGTGTGTGTTGATATCAGTGCTTTTTCTACCATCCTTGAAACACATATCCAGTTTCCTTTTGTTTTTTACTTTTTCTAAAATACATTTGAGAATATACCATTAGGGTGGTGATGTCCCCTGAAATTTCAGTCTTCAAGCAGTGTCGCACTTGCAGAAGGAAGGGAAGTTGGGAAAAAAGCACAATAAAAAAAGCAGGGAGGAAGGGATAGAGAAATGAATGTAGAGAGGAAAGAATAGAGGAATGGAGATAGGGAGTAAGGAATAGAGCAATGAAGGGAGGAAGGAATAAAGGAAGTAAAGAAAGCTAGATGTGGAGGGCGAAAGAAAGAAAAAAGGTAGAAAGGATTAGAGAAAGAAAAAGGACGAGAAACAGAAAATGAGAAAGAAAAAAGGAAGAAAGAAAGGGGCAGAAAGACAAAAAGAAAAAGTCTGAAAAAGGTAGAAAAATACTATGTGTGAAAGAAGGAACAGAAAATAAAGAACAAAGGAAAAGAAGGAAAAGGAACAAAAGGAAAGGAGTAAGGAAAGTAAATGAGATAAAGGAGGAAAAATAAGAGGATATTACATTAGGAAAGGTGAGCAAGATGAGATCAAGGACAAAAAGAAGGAAAAAAGAAACAAAACTAAAAATTCGGAAAGAAAGGCAGAGGGAGAATGAAATAAAGGAGAGAAAGAAAAAAGAAAGAAATTTAAACGTAGCGCAACTGTGTGAAGTTAAGTTCATGGAGGCAATATTTTTTAATGGTGAATGTTTTCGAGCAGCTTGCCGTAAACCGATGCTTTGACTATTTTCATGCATTTCAGCAGCCCTGTTAACTAGGTGCAGTGCTCAGTGGAGCAGTTGTTGGTATCAGAATCTCTCGCTGTATTTCTGGCACCAGTAAAGCCATTTTTCAGTATTCAGAGGACCTTATTTAGCCTCCTTGATTACAATCTGCTAATATCCTACTATTTACATCCCGCCATTACTTAAATCCTTTACCCTTCACTAGCTGGTGTGAAATCTTTCTTGTTGTGAATGGACATCAGTTGGGATGTAAGTCATGACGTTCAAGATACTGGTCATAGAAGCCCAGATGTCCAATGCCTTGCTTGCAATCCAGCTATAATGTAGGCTTGGGTTGTGATGCTCTAGGGAGCCATAGCACGTCCCACAGCAAGCATTCTGCTATTACCCTGTCTGTGTGACTACACTAAAGAGCGGAGGCTTTCATAGACCTCTCAGCCACGATCTGAAGCAAAGTTACCCTATAATACTTTACTGGTCATTCCATTCCTCCCTTGTCTTGGGGGCTCTCAGGTTCCTCTGTTATTCTCAGGGGCATCTTTTGCCAGGCAAAATTTAGGAAGAGTCTGTGCTAGGATTGAAAGATCAATGTATCTTTTTATTGAAGGAGGGTTGCCTGGCTCCTGCCTGATTGCCTGATCCTTCTCTTTGGGTGGTGCTTCAGCGCCCCACCCCCTATGTGGGTTCCACAACCAAAACTCCTCGCACTTTCGGTACTGCAATGTTTCTGCCCAACCCCCCCCTCTACTCACTTCTGTGCCACATTTTAACTCCTGATGTCTCTCAGTTTGTGCCTTTTTCTCCTCTTACCGCCTCTCTTGTCCCTTTCACTCTGCCTAGTTTTTCCATCCTAATGCTTCTCTCTTGTCTTGCTTCTCACCGACTCTTTCTTATACCTCTTGTGTCTCTTCTCATCTACTACCCTTTGTTGTCTGCAGTATTTTTACAATTCCCATCTCTCTGTTTGTGCCTCTGCCTCTTACTGTCTCTCCTTTAGTGCCACTCACTCTTACTCTTTTGCCTCTATTCTTTCTCGTTCTACTAGTTTTTTAGCCTCCTCCTCCCTCGCAGAAGCTTTATTAATGGCAGCCAAAGTAGACTTACTGCTGGCACATTGAAAGCACACCAAATGCAAGCTTATCGGCGCCTGTCCGTGCTCAGCGCGAGGACCTCTTGTCCACTGACTACCCATCCACTGCAACTGAAACCCTGTGCTCCCTCATCCCCGGATGCCCGTCCCCACACTGTGCCCAAGGACCTCCCCAATGCAGACAGAAGGTGTCTTCTCCTGCCCCACCTGCAGGTTTTGCTGCCCCACTCTGACCCTCACCCACCACCATCCGGCATCTCAGCACACTGCACACATAACCACACAAGTCCTCTGCTACCTCGCACAACATACACCCCACCCTCACCTGCACAACACCAGCTCACTCTCCAAACATGCTAGAAGTCTGGAACCACATGCTCGACTTCTACTCAGACCTATTATTTCTCACCGAAACTTGGATGCAGCAGCAGATTTCCCAGATACAGTATCGCAAGACAAGACTGATCCAACAAACCCAGAGGAGGACTTGTCATCATCTACCGAAAGGAACTCAACTGCTCCACCACCTTTGCTCACATCAGCTAGAAAACATGGCTTTTAAAATCAGTACCTTGATCATCGCAACCCTGGGAGAACCCTTGACCCAGTTCAAATTTAAGCTCTACTCTCGCTGACCTCATCCCCCCTCTGGATCCTACATCCAACTCCATCATCCTACTCCGTGACCTCAATGTCCACGTAGAGAACCAGAACAACCTCAACTCCACCACTCTCCTGAAATGTCTCAGCATTGAAGGACTCATCCAGCGAGGGAATGACCCCACCAATGTGGCCGAACACCTCCTCACCCCATCTTCACCAATTTTCCCAGAATCAAGGTAGACAAGCCTACTCGACTCACCTGGATGGACCACTTCCTCATTCGCTTCACCCTGCACCTGGTCAGCCAGCCCACAACCGCCTACACCCAGACGACCCGATGCCAATAGAACAGAATCCCAGAGGACATCTGGATCTCTGAGCTCTGGTCCCAAACACCCCCCCCCCTCCTCCCGCCGCCCCCAACCCCAGGTGGATTACCTCTTTCGTAGACTCCTTGGCTCCCCTAACAACCGCCCTACTCTCTGATCTAAGCTGCAAGCAGGCTGGTACAGCGAGGATCTCCAGCTCACTAAACTTCACTGCAAGCATCTAGAATGACAGTGGTGCCACTCCCACGACAATACCAATAGAGACTCCTACAAATTATCCCTCCTGATCTACCACCAGCACATCAAAACCTCCAAGCCCCTTGCCCTCAGGATCCAAAACAGCTCTAATACCTCCAAAGAAATCTTCACCATCATGAAGGAATACATGTCTCTAACCATCAGCTCCATGGCCATCACCATATTCTATGAGCCCTGCACACAACACTTGCACTACCTCACAAACAAAATAAACACCATCTAGAGCAACTTTTCCTCTCCCACGTCCTCCTGCCGCCAGACCTCCTTTCCACCCTTGAAGTCCTACACGCCAACGACAGAAACACCCCTGAGCCTGCACTGACCCGCTGGCCAGCCAGCACCATCCATCAGAATTTCCATTGGATCCGTGTACGCTCTACACCTTCTCCAAAGAGCGAACACTATCTGCACAGCCCTTACACCCATTCTCAACTCATCCCTCTAAGCTGCTACTTTCTCAGACATCTTACCCCCACCCCCTCAAGAAACCCTCAGTGGACCAACTAACCTTTGCCAACTACAGGATCATCTTCCTTCTCCCCTACCCAGCCAAAGTCACCCCTAGGGTAGGCCCTGAAATGCCATAGAGCAGGGTGCATTGTATTCAAAAGGCAGGACATGTGATTTTAAGTTTTACATGTCCTGGTAGTGGAAAATTCAAAAATTCTTTTATCTGAAAGAGACAGTTAGTTATAGATTCCTTACCTTAGAATTTCCCCCAGGCGTCAAACTGGATCCGGAGATTTTTTCTTAGCAGTACCCCTGCGCGTCGGTAGGTGGTGTCGGTCGACTCCGCGTCTGTCGTCGGGATGACGTCGCGGTGTCTACTTAGACGCCGCCTGTGTGCACTGACGTCAGGTATTTCTTTTTCCACGCCAGCCTAGCGCAGATCCGGAGAGAGCTACCCCTTTAGTCACTTTTTGATGAAGCTTTTTTTCGACTTTTTGTCGACTTCTTTTCGAGTCCTCGACTCCTGGTGCGCGAGGGATGTCCCATCGTCGGACCGGCTTCAAACCCTGCGAGGCATGTCACAAACTGATGTCTGTGACGAACCCCCACCTTGTGTGCCTTTGGTGTCTGGAGCGCGACCACGACCCGAAGTCGTGCCCTGACTGCCAGGCAATGAATCCAAAGTCTTTACGGGAGCGGTCCCGAAAGCTCTTGGAGGCCCGGCAGTTGGCTCTGCGTCCCTCCCAGTCTCGATCGAGGGGAAGGTCTCGAGACCGCTCGCGGAGCCGTCACACCTCGTCCAAGTCTTCGAAATCTTCGGGTAAGTGGAAGCACAAGAAGAAGGCGAAGAAGCACCAGTGCTTTCGCCTTCTCCCCGTCGGTTGGCTGACGCGAGGTGGGAGCGTCGTCGCTCACCAGCTCCGTCTTCGGAGCCTCCTTCAGGGACGACTCCGCGCCTCCCTCCATTTCCGGAAGCCGGGGCGTCCCCTGCCCAGCTTCATGCATTTTGCGAAGCCCTTCATGGTATCTATGGGCAAGCCCGACTGTGCTGGTGCGCCTTCGATACCGGTGGCTCTGGCCCCGGCAGGCCCCCGAGGATCCAGGCCTGGATCCGGATCGACGCCAGTCGACCTTACTCGACCTTCCCCGGCGACGATCCCGGCAACGACGCCCCCGGCGTTGGCCGTGCCCCCGGCCGACACCATCCCCATCCTCATTCCCGAGATGGACCCGGAGCCGGATCGACTTCGGCCAACGTCGACTCGCCCAGAGGGTGGTGATGAGGACTGGGAGGGGTCATCAGACCCTTTAGCATACCAGCTTAAAGAGCCGGACTGGAGAGAGGACCTGGGTAACTCCAGTGGTAAGGACACTTCCCCAGACCTTGACATGCTTTCTCCCCCTACCGTGGCTACGGAGGAGGGGGCGTCTTAGGCTGTGGTGGTGCGAAGGGCAGCCGAGGCCTTGGGCCTAGAGCTCCCTTCAGTGGCGGTCAGGACTAATCTCCTGACAGAGGTGCTTCAGACTGCGGCAACTTCCTCTGAACCCCTTCTGCCCTTCAATGAAGCCCTCACTGACGTCCTTCTGGGGACCTGGTCCAAGCCCAGCACAGGGGCTCCAGTGGAAAGAACAATAGCCCGCTGCCACCGCCCGGCCCTGGGCGACCCAGTTTTCCTCACCCAACATTCTTCCCCCAAGAGCTTGGTGGTCGAAGCCTCTTCATCCAAGGGCCCATTCCCTTCTGCTCCCCCCGACAGGGAATACAAGAAGCTGGACCATCTTGGGAAGCGCATGTTCTCTTCCTCCAGCTTGGCACTGCGGTCAGTGAATACCGCCTCTTGGGCCGATACTCCCATACAATCTGGGATACGGTTGCGCAAGTGCTGCCTCAGTGCCCGGAGGAGGCCCGAGTCGTTCTCTCCCAAGCAATGGCAGATGGGATAGACACAGCAAAATTCACGATTCGATGTGGACTGGATACCACCCACTCACTGGGCAGAACGATTGCCACGTCTGTAGCCCTTCAGCGCTAAGCCTGGTTGAGAACGTCTGGCTTTTCGGGGGATGTCCAGGCAACCCTGCTGGACATGCCCTTCGATGGCCGTTGCCTTTTTGGTGACAAGGCAGACTCGGCGCTGGAGTGCTTCAAGGATTCTCCAGCTACGGCCAGATCCTTGGGCCTCGCTGCTTCCTCCCATCCACCACAGTCTGCCTTTCGCCCCTTTCATGGCTACGGAAGGGGCACCCCACCACGTCCGGCCCAGTCTAGCCACCGTTCCACGCAAGCTGCCCAGCCTCTGCGCGGTCGAGGACGTGGGACCCAGCGACCTCGCGAGTCTGGGAGCCAGCGGGCGGGCCAGTCCCCCCTTCACCCCCCTCCCCCCGGAGCAGGCTCCAAGCCCTCCGAGCCTGACCTTTCGGGGCCATCAATGGCCAGTGGGTGGCAGGATTCGCCATTATGTCAGACAGGTGGGTTTTACAGATAGTCCGAAGTGGCTACTCCCTCCCCTTCGATATACCCCTCCCTCCATGCCACCGTCTTTCGATCGCATGTCGGAGGATCATTTGGTGCGTCTCCGCCAGGAAGTTTCAGCTCTCTTGGCCAAGGGAGCTATCGAAAGGGTCCCTGCGCCAGAAGTATGTTGTGGTTGCTATTCCCGCTACTTTCTTGTGCTCAAGAAGGACAAAGGCCTGCGTCCTATCCTAGACCTCAGGGCCCTCAACCGCTTCCTCCAGAAGGAGAAGTTCAAAATGCTCACGTTGGCTCAGGTCCTGTCTGCCCTCGACCCTGGAGACTAGATGGTGGCGTTGGACTTGCAGGATGCCTATTTCCATATTCCCGTCCTGCCAGCCCACAGACGCTATCTACGGGTCACGGTAGGCCACGAGCATTTTCAGTTCACTGTGCTCCCCTTCGGCCTTACAAGTGCCCCTTGGGTGTTCACGAAGGTGATGGCGGTGGTCGCAGCTCATCCCCTATCCAGTCTTCCCCTATCTCAATGACTTGCAGTTGAAGGCGGGCTCACCCCAGGCTGTCGCCTTCCACCTCCAGATTACGGCGGACCTCCTGCATTCGCTGGGGTTCACTATCAACGTGCCGAAGTCAAACCTGACTCCCTCTCAGACGCTCCCTTTCTACGAGCGCTTCTGGACACAGTGCAGTTTCAGGCCTATCCTCCCAAACAGCGAGTCCAGGATATTTGGGCTATGATACCGATGTTTCAGCCTCTATCCCAGATTTCTGTGAGAATGACCCTGAGGCTGCTGGGCCTCATGGCCTCCTGCATCCTGCTGGTGGGTTATGCCAGATGGCATATGCGGGCTCTGCAGTGGGACATGAAGTTCCAGTGGGCACAGCATCTGGGGAATCTTTCCGACTACGTCCGATCCCAGAGGGGACTGCACAACAGTTGCAGTGGTGGATAAAGGACCAGGATTGGGTCAGAGGCAGATCCCTCTCCCTTCCCCAACCAGAACTAACAGTGGTGACCGATGCAACACTCCTGGGATGGGGCGGCCATCTGGGGGAGGCGGAGATCAGAGCAGTCTGTTCTCGGCAGAGTGTGGACTTCATATCAACCTGTTGGAGCTCCGGGCGATTCGCCTGGCACTGAAGGCATTCCTTCCCTCCCTCAAGGGGAAAGTAGTACAGGTGGTCACAGACAACACCACCGCCATGTGGTACTGCAATAAACAGGACGGGGTGAGGTCGTGTACACTATGTCAAGAGGCTCTTTGCCTCTGGACCTGGCTGGAACATCAGGGCATGACCGTGGTGGTTAATCACCTAGCAGGTTCTCTGAACGCCAGGGCGGATGAACTCAGCCGTCGGTGCCTGGTGGATCACAAATGGCGTCTTCACTCAGAGGTGGTACAAGGTCTCTTTCAGCGGTGGGGAGAGCCTTGGTTAGATCTGTTCGCCACCGAAGAGAATGCGCAATGTCAGTAGTTTTGTGCATTGGAGTTTCCAAGGCAGCACTCACCAGGGCCGGACTGGCCGTAGCAGGCACCGGGCGTTTCCCCGGTGGGCCGCCAGGTTGGAGTCCGGTTTTAGTACCCTGGGGGCCGTTTTTGTTACCGGGGACCGGCAATATCGGCCCCCTGTACAAAATCGGACGAAACCGGCCCTGCAAACAGCTCGGCCGCACACCCCTCCTCCCCCCTAGGGGGGCCGGCCGAGCAGTGTGCCTGGGCCAGTTTCGGTTCCCAGTCCGGCCCTGGCACTCGCTCTGCGACGTTTTTCGTTGCGAGTGGAATTGCGGCCTCCTGTACACCTTTCCGCCTATACCACTTCTGCCCCGAGTGCTGAAAAAGATCAATCGCGATCGGGCCCAAGTCATTCTTGTGGCTCCGGAATGGGCACGAAGAGTTTGGTACCCCGCGCTCCTGAGCATGGCCATCGATCCTCCGATCAGACTGCCTCTTCGGGAGGATCTTCTGTCGCAGCAGCAGGGGCGGTCCTCCACCCGAACCTGTCCAGCCTCCACCTCCTTGCGTGGAGATTGAGCGGCGACAGTTGACCGCTTTTGACCTTCCGCCTGAAGTCTGTAACGTCATCTTGACAGCCAGGCGTCCCTTCACTAAGATGGTATACGCCTGTCGATGGAACACGTTTGTGGCATGTTGCACAGCAAAGGCCGTGGAGCCCCTATCTGCCTCTCTTTCTGAGGTTTTCTTGTTCATTCTTTCTTTAGCCCAGCAGGGCTCTGCTCTGGGCACTCTTAAAGGCTATCTGGCAGCCATTTCTGCTTTCCTTTGGCTACCAGATCAGCCCTCTTTATTCAAGTCCACTATTGTAAATAGATTCTTTAAGGGCATTATTCACCTCTTTCCTCCATCTCCTTTCATAATGCCCCAGTGGGACTTGAACCTTGTCTTGACTTACCTTATGTGTGCTCCTTTCGAGCCTCTTCACAACTGTCCTCTCAGGCTCCTCAGTCTGAAAACTGCCCTTCTTGTTGCCATCACCTCTGCTCGCAGAGTGAGTGAGCTTCAGGATCTTTCTTCTAAGCCCCCTTTCTTCTCTGTGCATCGTTCCTTCCTAAAGTAGTTACACCTTTTCACTTAGGACAGACTATTGCTCTGCCCACCTTTTCCCCACCTCCGCACCCTTCCAAGGAGGAGGAGAGACTCCCCCGTCTGGACCCAAAACATGCGTTGTCCTACCTTGACCGCACAAAAAAAAAATTCCGGGTGGACGATCAACTCTTCGTTGACTATGTGGGTGCCTAAAAAGGTCGGGCTGTCCAAAAGCGTACCATCTCAAGATGGGTTGTTCTTTGTATAAAAATTTGTTATGCTTTAGCGAAAAAGGAACCTCCAGTGGGGCTGCATGCTCATTCCACTAGGGCTACGGCAGTAACTACTGCTTTGTCACGTGGAGTTCCACTCATTGACATCTGCCAGGCAGCAACGTGGGCATCTATGCACATGTTCACCAGACATTACTGCCTGGATAGTCAAATCCAGAGGGATGGCTATTTTGCCCGTTCTGTCCTCCCAGGACTTTCTGGTGTGAACCTGGTTCGCAGTCCCTCCTCTGGGGTTGGTATTGCTGGTGTATCTATTCTAAGGTAAGGAATCTATAACTAACTGTGTCTTTCAGATGAACATGTTACTTACCTTTGGTAACGATGTATCTGTGAGAGACATAGGTTAGTTATAGATTCCTTACCTCCCCACCCATCCTCCCCGCTCTGCGAATTGACTTCTAGGGATAGGGACTCACTTACAGGGCCCTAGTTGTGGCGCACCAGTGGTCAGTGTCTTTAATGGCTCTGCGTTTCTGACGGGGAAAGTCGTCTCAGAACTGACGTCAGCGCGCGGGGCAGCGTCTAAGTAGGCACCGCAATATCATCCCGGCGACCAAGGCGCCGACGACGGACGCGGAGTCGACCAATGCCACCTACCAAAGCGCACGGGTACTGCTAAGAAAGAATCTCCGGATCCAGTCTGACGCCTGGGGGAAATTCTAAGGTAAAGAATCTATAACTAACCTATGTCTCTTACAGATATATCGTTACCGAAGGTAAGTAACTTGTTCTTCATTACTGTGAGGCCTACCTCGCCTATAGGATAATATTGGGTTACCTTAGTACATTTAATAAGTGCTAACGTTTGATTGGGAACAGGCAGAAATGTCATGTGTAGTCTCACAAGAATTGTAATATGAAATCCTCTTTAATGGTACAGTCAGATTTTAAGTCATAATTCTGAAAATGCCACTTTTAAAAAGTTAGCATTTTCTTGTCCTAACCATTTGGTGACTGCAGCCTGTGTCCTGGGTCACATGCCTGTGAATAGTTGGCTGTTGACCTTTGTGTATTTCTCCCAGACCGTGAGGCAAAGGGGGACTAAGTGTTGACAGGATCCCTTGCTCACTTTGCCACTGGATTCAAGCTAGCCTGGCTGATGAGGGGTGTGACCCCGAAACCGGTCCCAGGATGCTTGTTTCCGGTCCAGGGAGACCTTGCTTGGCAGTTCGTTCTGGACTGTTCCCATGAGGCACAGGGCCAAGACTGATTTGCATATAGCTGGGTGGTGAAGTGAGCTAAAGAGCGATGATGGATTCAACCCAGATCTGTGACTGGGGGTGAGTGTCTGAAAAGTTTCAGCGCTCCGTCCATCATCTACTTGTGTTTGCCAGGATGGCCCATCCTGCCAGGACGGGTGAGGCAGAGCTGTTCCCTACTCCACTTACATTTTAAAGACCTGCCTGCAGTACACTCACAAAGGAACTTGAAAGCAGCCTTTTGTCACCCTAGACCACATGGAGCCTAGGCCAAGGAAGGAAGTTTCAAGAACCAAATATGGAGGTAACCTAGACATTTCCCCCCACTGGCACATGGTATCAATATTGGACCCTCAGACCAACTCGTCAGTACACTCCTGGACCTGTGGAAGACTCCAAAAGGACTGCCTTACTACCCAGAGGACTGCCCTGCTGCTAGACGCTTGCCTGGACCACCAGAGGACTGCCCTGCTGCTACCAGAGGACTGTCCTGCTGCTAGAGGCCTGCTTGGACTGCTAGAGGCCTGCTTGGACTTCAAGAGAACTGTCCTGCTTGGGGCCTGCTTTGCTGAAGACCTGGATCATCTCCTTGTTCTCAGGAAGACGTGAGTGACTCCAAAGGGCAGTTGCCTGACCTTATGTTCTGAGCTACAGGGACGCACCAAGCTGCAGAGGCCTCACTGCAACTACCCAGCTGATCTGCTGCAACTGGACCTGCCTGTGGGCTGCTGGCCTCAGCTAGAGTGAGTTCCTAAACCCCAAGAGGCACCTCCCAGGTCCTGGACCCTTGGCTGGCATCAGAGTGCACTCCTATTGAAGTTTTGGACTCTTCTCTACCGCGAACGGGCCCGTCGCGCTGAAACTCGTCAGCCCTCAACAACTGGCAATGTGAAGCTACAGTGAACCCGACTCTTGACGCTACAGCGACCGTCAGCAGTGATCGGCATCACAAGATCTGCACTTTGCACTACAGCAACATCAGCCTAAGGTGACCACCAACGTGAAGCTCCAGCAACAACCATCTGCAACACCCGACCAGATCTTCGTGCTAGAGCTATGACTGTCCACGACCCCAGGTGTGCTTTTCATGCTACAGCTAACTTTTAAAAGTTGCCTCCACTTCAGGTAGCCCACCTTAGGGGTGGTACTAGCCTGAGGGTGGGCACGCCTATCTGACCAAATGGCTATGAACAAAGTGGGTCGGTTCCTCTCCTGTGAGAGAAACCAGATTTGCATACCAAAGGCAGTGGGCCCTTTGAAGCTCCCCTCCCTTGGAATGTTAATCTGCAGGTCATCATATGGGAGAGGATAAAGACACCCCCTGCCTGAGCAGGCTTGGTTTCTGGCCACCCGAGAGCAAAGGCCCTCACCTTTAAGGGTCAGAAACTCATCTCTAGTGGTAGGCTGGCGAAAGCCAGTCAGGCAGCACACCAGTAGCTGGTAGATTTTCAGGGCGCAACTCCGAGGTGCCCTCAGTGTGCATGTATTACCAAATCCGACACTGGCATTGGTATGGGTTTATTCATACGAGACCAAACATCCCTATTTTCAGTGAAGCCTTCATGTAGCTGCGGAACTCTTTTTCACCAGTGTTCAGCACATGCTTTAAAAATGCCTTACCTGTTGACTTGTACTGGCAGTAATGGAACTAACCAGCACTGGGCATATCTGTTCATGCAGTCATGCCCTCACATGTAGTGTAGTGCATCCTGACTTAGGGCGGTATGGCCTGCTGTAGGGGTGACTAACCTATTATGCATGCAGTGTCTGCAGGCATGGCACACAGGCTGTGTGCCATGTTGTGTTTTCACTTTTGTCTGCACCAAGACACGCAGCCTACAGTGGCAGTTTGCATGAGCTTGAGGAGGGGTCCCTTAGGATGGCACAATTTGTGCTGCAGCCCTTTGGGACCCTCTTTAGTACCTCAGGACCTAGGTACCAGGGGTACCATTTACTAGGGACTTACAGAGGATACTAAAGGTATTGCCAATTGGGTAAACAAATGCACATTTTTGAGAAAGAGTTCTGGAACTGGGGACCTGGTTAGCAGGAGCCCAGTGTACTTTCAGTCGAAATCACATCATATACCAGGCAAAAAGTGGGGGTGACCATATCAAAAAAGGCACTTTCCTGCACAAGTCAAACAGATGTTTTAGTAAAAACTACACTACATTGACTCACTTCTGATGGCTACTTCTAATCACAGATTCCTCACCTTTAAAATCTTCCCCAGGCGTCAGACTGGATCCAGAATTTTTCACAGCATTGCTCCTGCGTGCTGCTAGTTGTCGCCCTGCAGCTCTGCGCTGGCTTTGTTCGGTCCAGGAAGTGACATAGCCGAGCTGCATACAAATGCCGCCCCTGTGATCGGATGTCAGTTTCTTTCTTGCTGTGCCTCTGTACGCAGATCCGGAGCTCTCCTTCTTATTCATCGGCTGACAAATTCCTTCTAAAATTCTTTTCCGGTATGGAAGGGAATGATGTTCCCACCGAAGAATACAGGGTTCCAACTGTGCTGTGCCTGTCGGAAACAGATTTCAGTGATGGACATGCATGAGGTTTGCTTCTGGTGTTTGGCATCAGGGCATCACTGAGTTCAATAATTGTTCCCTAATGCATCCAAAGGCTATCCAGGACGATGAGTCGAAGTTGTATGTCGCTGAACGCTGAAAGAAGTCACGGACCTTGTGTAACTACTTCTCCAAGTTGAGGGTTTGGGCTAATTTTTGCGCTCGAGGCCACACCTGCAACAGATCCTTTTTGCAGTCAAAGTCATCTGGTAAATCCAAATCTAAGAAGAAATGTAATAAGTTGAAAGAGGGCTCGACCCCATCCCTCCACTGTCTGTCCAAAGAGAAGTCGGGAGGGGGTCAAGGTGTCAATTAATATCGCTCCCCTGTCGCAGAGATGTTTCTACAGCTGGTCCCATTGTGCCCCTACTTTCCTGGGCCATCAGTGATGCTACAGCAGGTCAAGGCCTTTAAGGAAGCCATGTTGGTTATTTTTGGCACTGTTTCGGTTCCCTCTGGTGTGCCTTTGGGTCCCAAGGATCTGCAGGGACCTTCAGTTGCGTTACCATTGGGGGATTCATCCTCTTTGCCGTCTGTGCCCCAGGGTTCTGTAGCAACTCCAGGAATGTATTCCACTCAGACTCCAAGATCTGCACTGCTCCCTTCTCCACTGATGTTGAAGGTCCAGTCTGACAAAGGCCGTGCCTTGACGCCAGTCCAACGCACCATGTTCCCGTACACTCCGATAAAGACAAAACTCGTACTCCTCTGAAAGGCTTTCCAGAGAGGCTTCATCACGTTTTTGGCTTGGATTCTGATCAACTGTATGGAGATAATGGGGATTCTTTACTCCCACCGTATGATGATGATGACATTTAGGTGGCTGTACAGGAGATCAGTGGGCTGGATACCTCCCCATACCTAAGAGTGCATTATTTACTGTCTTCATTAGACCTGCAGCTGAAGTCATAGACCTACCGCTGCCTTCAGTTGAAGTCCAGACAAATGTCCTTAATGAGGTTTTGCACTCGGCCTCATCTGGCCTTTGCTTCCATTTAATGAAGCCCTAACTGACTGACATCCCAATGGACACTGGGGTAAAGCCTTGCTCTTCCGATCGGTGAACAGGCAGGTGGCCAGGTGTCATAGACCGGCACAGGTTAACCCAGACTTTTTTTTAAACAACATCCAACTCCTGAGATTTTAGTGGTGCAAGCTTCCACCTAATGCATTTCCCACTACCCCTCCAGACAGGGAGGGGGAGGTGGCAGTTGCGGTATTCGGGAAACAAATGTTCTCATCCAAGTTGGCATTAAAGTCAGTCAGTGCAGTCTGTCTCTAAGGCAATTTTATGCACGTTCTCTGGGACATGGCCAGATGGATTTTGCCAGTGGTCCCAGAAGATTTTTGGGGCTCTGTAGGAAAGTAGGATCTGCTCTCATGGTCACCCCCATTTTTTGCTAGTGTCATTATGTTTTTCTGACTATTCTGACTGTGATCCTGCTAATCAGAACCCCAGTCTCTGTGCTTCTTCCCTAAATTGGACATGGTGAGTACTTAGGTACACTCCAGATTGGCTACTGGTGTACCCCGATACGTTTGGCTCAAACCATTCGAGATGACCAGGATGCAGCAAAATGTAATTCGGGCTGGCCTAGATACTGCTGACTGCTTGGAGTGTGTGGTGGGCACTAGTGTGGTTCTCCACTGCCATGCATGGATGCGATCCACTGCCTTTCTGTGGACATGCAGGCGTCTTTGATAAATATGCCTTTTAATGGGTCCCACGTCTTTTTGACAAGTGGATTCTTCTCTCTTTAAGAAAAGCAGAGCACAGTGCGTTCCTTGGGCCTTTCCACTCCTGCCTGACAGTTTCCTCAGCAGTTCCGACATTTTCAAGGCTACTCCAGAGGACTGACATATAGACACTGCCAACCCCTGCCTCCACAACACAGTGTTTTTTGGGTTCAAGCAGACATTGTGCAGGTCACAAGGGACAACGTTCCACTCAGCCCTTCACCATCAGCTTCCAAGCTGCTTTAGTTTGCCCTTAGCAGCGCACACCCAGCCTGTGGGAGGCAGATCAGACATTTTCTTTCTCGGTGGCTCGCCATTACATCCAATAATGTGTCTTTCAGATCGTCCAGCTGGGCAACGCCCTATCATTCAACACACCTCAACTTCCTCCCCCATCAGAGCAGTTTTCAGAGGAGCATCTCTCCATCTTGCTACGAGAGGTGCAGACTCTACAAGCCAAAGGGATCATCAAGAGGTTGCTGGCCTCTGAAGTAGGGAAGGATTGTTACTCCCACTGTTTAATTGTGCCGAAGAAGGACGGTGGCCTTCATCTTATTATAGCCTCACAATGCCTTCCTACGGAGGGCCAAATTATAAATGCTCACTCTTGCCCAAGTGCTGTCTGCCCTGAATTGAGGCATCTGGGTGGCCTTGGACATGCAGGATATGTACTTTCATGTGCCTGTCCTGCAGTCCCACAGACGTTACCTGCGGTTCAGGGTTAGCCAGGAGCATTTTCAGTTTGCTGTGCTGCCCTTCGGTCTTACCAGTGCCCCTCAAGTGTTCACAAAAGTGAAGGCAGTGGATGCCACACATCTTTGGAGGTTGGGGATACCAGTTTCACCCTACTTCGGTGACTGGCTGTTGAAGGTTGGCTTGCCACAGTCATTTGTAGACCACCTTCAGATGACCGCGAACATTCTGACATCTTTGTGGTTCTCGAACAACCAGTGAAAGTCACACCTTTACAGAGTCTCCCTTTTATAGAAGCTCTTCTGAACATAGTGCAGTTAACGGCCTTTCCTCCCTAACGAGTTCAGACTGGCTATGATCCTGATGTTTCAGCCTTAGTCGTGCACCCTCGTAAGTAAGAGCAGCTCTGAGGCTTCTTGATCTGTTGGCTTCATGGATCCTGCTTATCCACTGCACCAGTGGCACATGCAGGCTCTGCAGTGAGATCTGAAGTCTCTGTGGGTCCAGCACTAAGGAAACCTGCCAGATGTCATCCAGGTTTCGGAGGAGACTGCACACGATCTGCAGTGGTGGGTGCTAGACCGCTACCTGATCAGCGGCAGGCCCCTCTCCCTTCCCCACACACAGCTGATGGTGGTGACAGATGCGTCCCTTCTGGGCTGGAGAGGTCATCTGGGAAACGTGGAGATCAGAAAACTCTGTTCTCCGGCATAAACCTGGCTCCAAATAAATCTTTTGGTGCTGCGGGCTTTCTACCTGGTGTTGAAGGCTTTCCTGTCATCCATCAAGAGAAAACCAGTGCTGTTTCTTACAGACAGCATCACAACCATGTGGTACTGCAACAGGCAGGGCGGAGTGGTGTCCTGTACCAAGAGGGGCTGCACCTCTGGAGATGGCTGGAGCTTCAGGGCTTTCCCCTGATTGTAAACCTCTTGGCGGGAACTTTAAATGCCATGTCGGACGAGCTCATCCTCCGACACTAGTTGATCACCAAGGTGGCTCAGGACATCTTCCGTAAGTGGGGTGAGCACTAACTTGATCTTTTCACTGCCATCAAGAACATGCAGTGTTAAGACTTCTGCTTATTGGAGTTCCCAAGAACACACTCCCTAGGAGACATATTCAGGCTAGGGTGGAGTACAGGACTCTTGTACACTTTTCTACCACTCCCTCGCCTGTCCTGAGTTCAGAAGATCGGGACCATCCGGACCCAAGTCACCCTAGTGGCGACATACTGGGCCAGGGGAGTGTGCTACCCAGAATTTCTGGGCCTGAGCATTTGTCCTGTATTCAGGTTACCACTGTGGGAGGATCTTCTGTTACAGCTGCAGGACAGGGTTTTGCCCCCGTACCTGCACAATCTACACTCCATGTATGGAGATTGAGCATCAGTCATCAAATCAGGATTTGCTACCTGAGGTTGTGGATGTCCTCCTAGAGCCCAGGCTCCCTTCTACAAAGTCCATCTATGCCAGGCACTGGGACAAACTTGTGGCCTGGTACAGAGTCTGCAACAGAGGCCCCTTAAAAGCCAAACTCTTGGATGCATTTATGTTTGTGTTTTCCTTGGCCTAGCAAGGGCTTGCAGTGTGCACTGTTGAAGGTTATTTGTCAGCCTTTTTTCATTTGCCAGGCCAGCTGTCCTTGTTTAAATCACCTGTTGAGATGTATTTTGCTAAAGGTTTGAAATGGTCCCTCCTAAACTATTTATGATGCCACAATGGGGATCTTAATTCGGTCCTGGCTTTGCTTATGTGTATCCCCTTCAAATTCATGCACAGCGGCTCGCTGCATCTTCTTATTCTCAAAACATTCTTTCTCATTGCGATCAATTCATTATTTTGTTGTATGGGTGTGCTCCAGGCTCCATCGGTGTAGCCAGCCTACACAACCTTTTTTGCCAGATTGTTTGTGTTGAGGACCAGGACAGCCTTTTTGGTGAAAGTTGTGACTCCTTAGGCAATCCATTTCCCTTCCATTGTTCTGTGCTCCTCCTCATCCCCCAAAAGAGAAGAGAGACTATTGACTGGATCCCAAGAGGGATTTTAGTTTATGTACCGATTGAAGCAAAGATCATTGGATGGACCTACTGGATCCTCTGCCCCCCTCTCGTTGTTAAGTGGTGGCTGAAGCCCTTGGTCCGTTACAGTTCGATCCCTGGCGCCAGCGGCAGTTCATCTCAGCTTCATGTGACTCTAGCCAATAGCTCACTTGATCTCCCCAACGGCCCCCAGCGCCTTGAAACCCTTAAGGGGGTGATATGTTCCCGCTTTTCAAATAGGAATTATCATTTATCGTACACCACCTCGTGGGATCTTTAAATTTCAAGGTGGAGGAACTCAGCCGCTGTTGTCTGGCGGATTGCGATTGGCAATTACACCTGGAGGTGGAGTAGCGCGTCTTCCAGAAATGTGGAGAGCCCTGGCTTGATCTCTTAGCCACTGCAGATAACACGCAGTGTCAACACTTCTGCGAGTTGGAGTTTCCAGAAGACTCTCCTCTGAGACGCAGTACACCTAGAATTGAGCAAGCGGCTCCTATATGCCTTCCGTCCCCTACCTTTCCTGCCCAAAGTTTTGAAGAAGGTCAAGAATGACTGGGCCAAGTCATCCTAATGGCTTTGGATTGGGCCAGGATAGTGGGGCACCTGGAACTTTTGTCCATGAGCATCTTCTTCTGCAACAGCAGGACAGAGTTCTATACCCGGGCCTGCACAATCTACACCTTTATGCATGGAGATTGAGTAGTGGCATTCGACTGCATTTGATTTACCTCCGTAGTAATGAATGTCATCCTGGTGGCCAGATGTCCAAGTTTGGGATTTGGTGTAACTCACGTAACACAAATCCATTGCAAGCTAAACTGTCAGATGTGTTACTGTTTATTCTGTCTTTGGCTCAGAAAACACTTGTAGTGGGCACTGTTGTAATTAAATTATCAGCACTTTGAGCCTTTTGCGTTTGCCTACTAACCATTCTTTTTCAAATCACCTGTTGTGAAGCATTTCCTCAAAGGCTTGACCCACATGTTTCCCCCTAAACCTTTGTGATACCACAGTGGGACCTTAATTTGGTCTTTACTTTCCTTATGTGTTCTTCTTTTGAGCCATTGCACAGCTGTTTCCTACATCTCTTGACCCTGAAGATTGTCTGTTTCATCGGGATAACTTCAGCACGTTGAGTGTCAGCCCAGCTGCCCTACACCACCTTCTTTCCTGAACAAACTGGTGCTGAGGACTAAAGCAGCCTTTCTTCTGGTAGCTGTAACTTCCTTCCATGTCAGACAGTCCATTATTCTCCAGATGTTGTTTGCCCCACCCCATCTCTCGAAGAGGAGGAAAAACTCCATCCTTTGGCCCCAAGAGAGTATTCAGCTTTTACATTGATTGTACCAAATGCCATTGCATAGACGATCAGCTCTTTGTGGGGTTCTCCGGAGTGAAGAAAGGTAATGCAGAAACTGACTTTGTCCAGATTGATAGTCCTCTGTATTAAGAACTGCTGCATTGTGGCCAAGAAGCAACCTCCAGAAGAGTTGAGAGCTCATTCCACCAGAGGCAAGGCTGCTACCACTGCGTTGGCACACGGAGTACCTGTCCTGGATATCCGCCAGGCTGCAATGTGGGCATCATTGCATATATACCCATGGCACTACCACCTTGACAGTCAGGTCTGACAGGAAGGGCATTTTGACCATACAATACTACAGAAGACTCTTCGCAAGACTCCACAACGCCGGCAACCGCGACAAAGCCCTAGAATGGATCTGCTCCTTCCTCACCAGCCAAACGCAGAGAGTCAGATTTCCACTGTTCAACTCAGAACCCACAGAGATCATCTACGGAGTGCCTCAGGGATCCTCCCTGAGCCTCGCCCTCTTCAACATCTACATGGGCCCGCTTGCAGCCATCGTCAGAAGCCATGGGCTCAACATAGTCTACTACGCCGACGACACCCAGCTGATCCTCTCCCTCACAGAAGAACCCAGATCTGCCAAGAGCAACTTCCACGACGGGATGAAGGCAGTCGCCACCTGGATGAAGGACAGCTGCCTCAAGCTTAACTCAGACAAGACCGAAGTCCTCATTCTGGGCTCCTCCCCTTCAGCCTGAGACGACTCTTGGTGGCCCGCAGTGCTCGGAATCTCACCACACCCACGGACCACGCATGAAACTTCAACATCATTCTGGACTCCTCGCTCTCAATGAACTGCCAAATTAATGTCGTTTCATCCTCCTGCTTCCACACGCTCCGCCTCCTTCGTAAGATTTTCAAGTGGATCCCCACCAAGTCCAGGAAAACAGTCACCCATGCGCTCGTCAGCAGACTCGACTGCGGCAATGCACTCAATGCCAGCACCACTCAGAAACTCGTTAAAAAACTGCAGACCGTCCAGAACTCCTCCGCCAGACTCATCCTGAACATCCCACGCCGCAACCACATCACTGGCCACCTGAGAGACCTTTACTGGCTTTCTGTCAACAAGAGAATCACCTTCAAGCTTCTCACACACGCCTACAAAGCCCTTCACAACACCGCACCTACAGACATCTCCGTTCCGCCCAACTGGCCACGTCCACCATCCCACGGACCCGCAAAACCACGGCTGGAGGAAGATCCTTCTCCTACCTGGCTGCGAAGACCTGGAACTCCCTGCCTCTGCACCTCAGGCAATCACCATCGCTGCTGCAATTGAGGAAGGACCTCAAGACCTGGGTCTTCAACTGAACCGCAGAGCCACCCTCCACCCAGTGCCTTGAAACCCTCACGGGTGAGTAGTAACTCTTTATGAGAACATTGATTGATTGATTGAGTCATTCCACAGACCCACCATGGGGGAGATGCTGATTTGATATCTATTCTAAAGGTGAGGAATCTGCAGTTAAAAGTATCCATCAGAAGACCAAGATATTTCCCTTCAGTCAAGCTCCAAGGTGATATTACAGGGTTTTCATACAGGCAGCACGGAATACCGAAACAGGAAGTAGTTGCACAGTAACAGCGCACACGGTTTGGGACCAGCTTGCGCTCAAAGCTCCTTTAAACTGTGAACACAAGACTTTTGGCGGGCTTGAAAAATGAGCCCATGCAGAAAAATGTTCTCCACAGGAATAGGGCAGATTTTGAATTTTTCTTGATTCCTCTTAGGGGCACTACAATTTTAGGACGCATGAAGACGATGTTGACAGAGAAGGTGACAAATTTTATTCTGAATAGCCCCAGAAAATGAGATGGTATTTAGAAAAGCAAAGCACCAGTTTTTTTGGATGAATCTCTTGTAGGAAGTTTTTGTTCATCACTGTTGCCTTCAACAAGCAGTTGTCCTGTTCAGCAATAGTCCCAAAACCAGCTGACACCTTGGATCAGATCAACAGTTGTCCCCCTGCAGAAGAAAATTCTAATCTCCTTGTAGTAATTTTGTACCATCAGGTCACGTAGCAGAACTTCATTAATACACACCACTTCTGCTGTATCAGAAAACCCCTTCTCTGCATCTGCCGTCCAGGTCATTTGGCAAGGAGACTGAGACCTTCTCTTAACGATATTAAATGTCTTCTCATTTAGGTCCAGCCAGCTTTGCGGTCCCAGCAATGTCAACTAAAATGAAGTCAGATTTATTTCCTAACACCCCTCTTGACATGTCAAATTGTTTGTTACCTAGATGCATTTGGTCAAGTACAGCCTACCATAATATGTGTATAGTTCCTTTATGTAGTTGGTGAAGGATGGACCCCCGCCTCTAAGCCTTGTCTCTGCACAAAATATGGCACCATGGGCTCATTTCTCACATTCATGTGCACAGGAGTCTTTATAAGAAGTCACATCTTGATGAGTTCAACAGGTTTCCTACGGATGTATAGGGAAACCAAATACCCTTTGGTTGCCAATAGATATTAAGAGGTTTAAGCAGAGCAATCTACAAAGCAAGTCAACAATACTGCAAATTAGAATTTTAATACGCATCAGTTACGATTAATTAATGGAAGCTTTCCTGACAGCAGCATTGTTTTTTGCAATTGGAAGAGTATTCTTGAGACAGCCAGTGCCAACAGCCATCTTCTTCTTTCACAACTTTACCGCTTCTTTAATTACACTTGGAAGGTATACTATGGGAAAGCTCATGGCCAAGGGAGTGGTGGAGAAGGTTGTATGTTGGAACTGGGGCAAGGATTTACTACAGTTTGTCCAGTTTCTGACTGGGAAAAGGTTTCTGTCCAATCTTGGATTTGCTATACCTCCCAAAATTAATCAAGAAACAAAAATTCAAGATGCATCATAAAGCTAGGCCACACAGCAGCAGTTCTGCAGCAGATCACTTTGCGGTACAAATGGCTTTTCTTTAGCCTAGTGCTTACTGCATTGTTTCAGTTATGGGCAACGAGATGTTCTCCCGCAGTTGAATTCTATTCACCCATTGGGCATTCATCAGGTGGTTGCGACTGTACAACTTGCTATGTACATATAGCCAAAGACGTGTGGAATGCGTCTACACGGGACAGCACTGCAGCGTTGTCCAAGCGTCAGTGTACAAATATCGAGAAATGTGGCATCATTGGGAAACGAAGGTGTGTGACAGCTGCCTGTGTACATGATCCCAAGAAACTCTGTACACAAAGTGAAAATAGTCAGTCATGGAGTGCTTTTACTTTGGCAGACAGTTATGTTTGAGTCTATAAGAGCAGTGGGAAGCATTTAGTGCGGATATTTGCACCTGTTAAGCATGGCGGACCAACCAACTCTCACTAATAGGACACAGTCGGGTAGCTAAATCTTTACAGCAGCTCCGACATTATTTCTAAATTGCTGAGGGCCTTTAGTGTATGTTAAATTACCATTACGCCTGGGCAAAGCCATGTGCTTTGTGGTTCATTTGTGGGGCTCAAGCAAAAAGCCTTAGCACCAGAGTCCTTATTTTAATGATCTAGTTATTCTACATTTCTGGTCCAAATTATCTGTCTGACCGACTCCAGTTTTAAACTCCATCTAGAACTTTGAGATCTGATGCACGTTTATTTAGATTCCTAGGATGTGACTTTCCAGAAGGGGAGGGCGATCTTTTTTTTTCTTGGCAACCAAGGCTTGGAGCCATCTCCGGCACTCTGTCATACTGTCGATGAGTTGCCTATCAGAAAACTATTAAAAATCTGTCTGTCTTCATGTTGCTAGCCTGCCTCACTGTTGCTAGTTCTTTGCTTTGTTAGCAGGAAACTGCTTGGAGTAGCTGTTGTGCTTTAGAAATCATGTCATTCATTCCTTCATTCATTCAGTTATGTTTATGATTTAGGTATGCCAGCCAGTTCTGTGCATTAGGACAATTTTGCAAAAATGCGTTGGTGTAAAATCATCAAAACGAATACCAGTACATAAGCTGAAGCATAAATGCTGATGTAATAGTGCTGATCGAAAATAAGAAAACGGACTGCAAAAACATGTATTTACCACAGTGTCTCTCTTGGTCTTCTTTAACTGCCATACTAGGGTAGTAAGAAAATACCAGAACTTGGCCAGGATTGATCATTTTCGAAAGTGCCTTATGAATGACAGTTATGGAGGTGAAATAAAACTGATGTTGAGGTGGAATCGCACAGCGATAAGTCGGTCATTGTGTGCTGGTATTACTGTACACTGGCACAGCTGCCGGTGGATAACAGTCGCTGCTTTATCTGCCCACCTCGACTGGTCTCCAGCAACCACTTCAGAAGAAGACCATGTAGTGTGTATATGACGGGAGCACGGTGTCTGTGCGCTGGTCCCCCACTGCTTTCCTATGCTATAAGTAGTGCTCAGTGGTGTTTACCGGGGTGGAGGTGGAGCCTGCGGGATGTGACTTACAAATTGTGTTTTTTATCTAAACGCAGGGCCACTGGAATTATGCGATTGTGCGTCTACAGCGATTTTAGCATAATTAAAGATTTGCCACATAATCCATCTGCCGAATAATCTGCAGATTTTAACAAAATCACCTTTCTGTTGCTTATTGCTCTATTTGGGTGTTAAACAGGTACAGCCAAGGCCCAGACAGTGTTGCCAAGTTTAACAAGCATTGGAAATGCAATAGGTCTCGCATTTTTTTTTTAAAGTTAGAGCTGTTGGCCTTGTAAATGGCAATGTATTTTACTACCAAGGGAAGATGGAGGGAGCAGCGGGGATTGGAGTGCCGAAGTGCTCTTTTGGAGAGTGATTGGCCAGAAGTAAAGCAAACAAGCATCGACTATAAAAAAAAGAAAGTGTGTGTGAACCTTATAAGTGTGTAGCCATGCAGCACATTTTTAACAACTAAGCAGGGGGAATACTTTGATATTAATTTATGCCAGTGTTGCATTATATTGTGGGAATACTACTTCATACTGCACCTTGTGCTGCTGACTCTGCAGGGACATCTAGTAACGACCTACTGTACTGCACCGTGTGCTGCTGACTCTACAGGGACATCTAGTAATGACTTGCAGTACTGCACCCTCGCACGCTTAAGACAGGGACATCCAGTCACAGCCTCTTGTGCTTACTCTATAAACCGAATGAGCAGAAAAAAAAATTATTGCTATTCCTGGAGAGTGAGAAGGTGTTACTTTTTGTTCTTCTCATTCATTACAATTTTAATTGTGTCTGGAAATAGAACATGTATTTATATTTCACGGCTCATGGTAAGGTGGCATGATGGGAACCTTCAAGTAAACAAATGCACATATTTTTCTGCACGAGAGAGATGAGAGTTCCGGAACAGACATGGCCCCTTTCTGGTGCAACATTGAGCAAAGCAATCCTTAAAGAGCTGCTGCACCCGGGCTCCTCCAACGCTGCCGTGTAGGAGAGATATTCAGAGGAGCCACTGGTTGTGGAAATAATGAAGAAAGGGGGGGGGGGGCACCTCAAATTAAGCTGTGAAGGAAATGACGTCTCTAGTGCCACAATCCTGTGTGAAATATCCCCATACCCACAATCCTGTACGAAACTGCAAGCTCCTATTTTATTCCTCACTGGAATTAGATATCATGATTCGTTCTTACTACTAGGTTTGTGGGTCACTGTTAAAGGTTTAAATAAGCATTAAGTGAAGGTAAAATAAAACCAGCGGTGTCATAAAATAGCCTTGTTGCACCATGCCTACTCGTTGCCACTGAGCTCTATGACTGATTACAGTCTATCTCTGAGGAAGATTATAGTGCAGTCCGTCTTTGATAGAAAGGCTCTCACTGTGACAAATAGCAATGGAGAACCACAGCCTCCTATGCGTGCATCGTAGATGGAAATGTAAAGAAGCTCCAAAGACACACAGGAAACAATGTCAGCTAGGCATCGGGAATCTCCCCGGAGCCTCCTATGCATGTATCGTAGATGGAAATGTAAAGAAGCGCCAAAGACATGCAGGAAACAATAAAAACAAGGCAACTGGAATGTCCCTGCAGCCTCCTTTGCGTGCATCTCAGATGGAAATGACAACAAGCGCCAAAGACACAGGAAACAATAAAAACAAGTAAGGCATCTGGAATCTCCTGGCAGCCTCCTATGCGTGCTCTCCGCTGCCCAGGTGGGAGTGAGCTCTTGAGACAAACAAAAAAGAAAATAGTGCCACAAAGGAAAATACATTTAAAAAAAAGGAAGAACATGTGTAACGGGCAGTCTACTCGGAGGGTCCAAAACAGCAAAAGGCGGGACGAATGTACCATATTCACCAATCAGAAGCAGCCATTTGCAAAGGACATTAACAGGAGCCAATAGAAACATGGAAGGTGCTTGAAGCCCATGTACTAGATACAGCATGTCTCGAAGAGACAGCGCATGCGCTGCCTAGGCGAGACCTAAAGATGACAAAATAGCAAAGTAATACTATTACAAAATGTGCCGCATTGTGCCGCATAATATGGCTTTTCTTGCCACATAATTTGCTCAACCCTGCCTCATAATTTGGCCCTCCTCTGCCACATAATTTCATTGGACCTGTCTATACGTTATGGTGTTCATCCGAGAAAACATTAGCACTCTTGCTGTTTTTTTTGTTTTTGTTTTGAATGATACGACCAGGTAGCAAATTTACATTGTTTTGAAGGATATGCATTTTTTAAAACAGCTATAGATGCCTTAGCAGACACGGTTTTGTTTTCCATTTGTGTTTTCCATCAATGTGCTTTTTCCTTGTTGAATGTTTCCATACCGTAAACCCAAACACGCACAGCAAGATGTAAACTGGAATGTAGTTTAGAAACAATTCATGTTGAAATAATACACTTGGTAGAGTAGATACCGGCCTTTAGTTTATAAAGGGGGGAGTATGTGATTTCTGTATGGCCCACAGGTGTAAAACATTCTCTTTCTAATAATTTTGCGCTTTTTTTCCCTCCCAGGAAAAGACCAGTCATCTCTGGATCTGCACATGCTTCCAGTCCCCTTCAGTCCCCACCCGCTGTTCGGCAAGGAACTAAACTCATCCAAGCACAGTGACCACCACCACCACCATCACCACCACCACGAGCACAAGAAGAAAAAGAAGAAGCACAAGCACAAGCATAAACACAAGCACAAGCACGAAAGCAAGGAGAAGGAGCGCGAGCCTTTCACCTTCTCCAACAGTCCTGCCAGCGGGCGTTCCATCCGCTCCCCTTCCTTGTCAGACTGAGGGGAATCCCGCTGCTGCTCGGGTGAAGGGCTCGAGCCAGGCTTCGGAAGAATTGAGCCCTTTAACCTCTGACAGGACTTTAGAAAGTGTTTCTACATTCTTCTGATTGTCCGGCATGTATTTAAAGTTGCATCCTGGCGCTCGTGTTTTGGTAACCGCTCTGCTGCGTTCCAAGGTTTCATCTACGTCATCCTTTCATTTTTAACGGGACGTAGACCGTTCTTCATGGAAAGAGGCAGCCGACGTGCAGAACTGTGAGGCATACACGCTGCCAGACTCAAATGTACTGTAAAGGCCCTGAGAAAGATCCGTTGCCTGAGGGTGGTGAGTGCACTCTTTGCAGAACTGGTTGCATCATCAACCTGGAGGTTATGAGAAGATGGAGAACTTCTCCGATTCTTTTTGTTTTTACGTTTACAACTTTTGCCACGCAAGTCAAAAATCAGTAAAGAGTTTTTGTGAAACTTTTTAAAATTGCAAGTCATTTTTATGGACATTTTTTTTTTATTAAAGATATACTTCTATGCACAGCAAATGGTTTTGCAGTAATCTAGCGATTACTAAGATTGCGATTCTCTTTAAAACCTATAACATATAATAACGTGTGTTTAGAAGCTGAGGAGAATGGTGTATTTTTCCAGTACATCCCCGCGTTTACACAATGAACATTAATGATGTAAGCAGACCTGTTTTATCTTTGAATGGTACTCTGGTTAAATTCGGATTACCAGAATCTTTACTAAGTTAGATGTTGTTCAGTCTAACACTGCCTCTGGATAAAATCATTGATTTGCTGAGTCCTTTTGTCTTTATTGAGGCCAAAGGTCTTTGAAGTTGTAAGTGTTGTATGACAACTATGCTGACTTCACACACTTTTAACAACAGTGTCCTAGATTTACATTGGTTTTGTAAGACACCTCCACTGATTTGTTACAATTTTCATTTTACGTTAATGCTATTTTTACTTGTGTTATTGTATGTTATTTAAAAATTTGCGCTGATTTTATCTTCTCATGGCAAGATGGTTTTGTTTGCAGTTCTGTGATGGTGGTGAATTAGGCATACAATAGGGCTGATGCTTTTTATTTTAGAACTTTGTTTTGGACACACCTCTTTCTGAAAGCGCTGTTGAGATGCAATTGTTTTTTTTTATTTTTCTACCTGTAATTTGTATTGATAACCTTGTTAACTGTTCAGAAAAAAAACATTAATAAAACATCTCTATTGTGGTATCATATGTATCTTACTTTTATGGTGCAATGTTTTAGTAGTTGCATTCAAGGAAACATGTTTATTAAATAATTTTTATATGCACATTCCTTTGCCTTTTTATGTATGTCACATTTTTTATGTTAATCGTACATGTAAAACATGTAAGAAAAAAGTGAGATTGCCCTGTGTCTCATATGTCATAGCTCTTTCCCATGCTTAACTGGTGGGTATCCTTGCCCCTTCATGGCAGGACCAGAAACTGCATCTATAGCTCTTTAAAATTCAGAATTTTGCACAGTTATTCCATGTACAAATGCTTGTGCAACACAAGGGGCACCCCACTTCTGTGTGCACAACCTTGCAAATTCCATTTTGGATCAGAAAACTGCTTCTCTTGCGTTCAGAACATTTCTAGCAGGACTTTGCCCTAGCTTTTGGGTTTCTGCCACAGGGTTTGGGTCTTTTATATGGTTTTATTTCTGCCTTCTATCTCCTCCTTCCTTTGGCTGGCTTATGCTGCAACACTCCGGCTTCATGCCATGGACTTTCTGATATTAGCAGTTGACCTGCTTAATTTCTTAACCTTTTGTCTATGAAAAAGACAAGAGGCACCTCCCCTCTGTGTGCTACCATTGGTGTGGGGACCCTCCAGAATTGCCTGGCTTCCATGCAGAGCGAGGGTGCACCGGTATTGAAAGCTGATCACTAGGAAGAAAAGACAGGAGGTAAGTACACATATTAGGCTACCGGGCATGGTACACAGCGCCCCTTTACCACTGCCTCAATGAGGTAGAGAGGCAATCTCTTGGAGGTCACCCTTACTTGCTGTACAGAAGTGATGCGAGTAACCCCAGGACAGATGAAAGCACCTGGTCACAAGGACATCTATTCCTCTCACTGCCAAAGTGCATGATGACTTATCAAGGTCCAGTTAGAAGGCATGAAGCACCCAGGAACAGTGTATCGTTCAGGGTCAAGAACTTCCGCTTTGTTGAACCCTCTAGTTCAAATCCCCATCTGGGTGTTACATTTGCAAGCTGCCGCTCCTGAGGGCTGAAGATCACCCTACAGCACCTTTCCCCCTGACTTAGCCATCCCTTCCACTTCTGATTAATGTACCGGCCCTGATCTCAATCCCAGCTCCAACTACTGGTCATTAATGGTGGCTGATTTCTCTGTAGATCTACCTTTTAGGCCCTCTTGTCACTCCCCACATTTATGCCTTTGAGGCCTTAGTTACTCCTTAAATATGACCAGCCATGGTTATAGAGCCCCACGTCCTCAATTAGGCCATGGAGAACCTGGGATTTTCAGGTAACTGAATGCCGGACCACAACAGAACCCCAATGTCTTATAATGATGGCGTTTTTGGAAGTGTTTGGAGATTAATGTAAAAATAATCTTCCAGGCAGTGCTATTATGGCATCTACACTCTCCAACTGTGGCCTGAGTTTGTCTGATGTGCCTCCCTGCATCCTGCGTTGCCCATAAAGAGTACCGATTCATGCTTATTGTATGCTAACAATCTACAGAACAGAAACTGCTGATCACCAGGGTGCTCATTGATAAGGCCACCAAGGCCCTAAGCACTGTTCTTTCCATGCAGCAATCATCACGGTTCAAGTCCTCAGACCAGAATCCAGTGGCCCAGGATAATGTCAGCAATCTTCCTTTAGATGAAAATAACTTTTTTGATCCCACCACGGAGTATGTCTTCCAGTAATACAAGATAAGTGCAACTGAATAGTAAGTGCCATCAAAGCAGTGCCAGCCTGTCCTCTTTTTCTTTTCAAGCCGGAAAGACCTTACAGTCTGTTAAGGCTGGTGTGTTCTTTTTAGCCCAAGAACACAGTGCTTCCTCCTCTTCAGGATGCAGGCTGGTGAATAGGAAACACCTTAAGGGGAACAGCAAGCATGTTCCTCTGGTCTCAAATAAGGCAAAAAAAGTCCTTTGTGGAAAAGCCACTTTACTCTGCTTCATCTCATGAGGCCTATTCATCCCCACTTGGAATATGACTTTCTCTCCCCAACCAGCTTGAAACCCAAATAAACACACATACATGGGTCATCACCGTAATTAGGGAAAGGCTATATTTTACACAAACATAGCCTACAATATCTTTGCCACCTATTCACCATATTTCAGCCCATGAACCTTTGCAAGAGGTCCTTAAGAGTAACTGAGGTAGTTCCATTTCCATTAGGTGGGTAGGTATATTACTTATGCTACTTCTTTGTAGGAAATATGGGAGGTGAGTTCAGCCCCATCCTTGATCTTTGCGATCTAAACCAGTTCCTCTCGCTTCTAAAGTTTAAGATTCTGACTTTGACCCAATTATAAGCAGCAGTACTGAACAATATTTGGGCCTTTACTTTAAGGTGACTATCCAAAAGGATTAGAGAAAGTACCTCCGGTTCATGGTCGGAGGCTAACCCTACCGGTGATACTTTTTCTGAACCTCATCCAGAATTGCGGCCCGAGCTTTGGGATCTCTAGATAGTGTCAACATGGGACCGAGTACCAGGTTAACTGTAACCCAAGAACCACCTGAGCATTATGATCAGTCCTGTGACTCTCACAAGTACTTGTTGTTAGTAGGTTCCAAACCTCTTTTCACCTTGAATAAACTCACAAAACATACACACTATACTTGTGTGTGTTACATACTTGAATATACTTGTGACTAATAAGACAAACAGAATAATGGCAACAATACCAACTAATAAATGGAATATTGGGAAAAATTGCAGCTGCAGTCTCACGGTACTGCGGATGGCGATTCAGGTGCGGTACCTACCGTAGGAGTATGGTGTTACAGAATTTTCTTTTTTTTTTTTAAATGTGTGGTTGGTGTCCGTGTGGGGTCGGCCTCCTGTGGGTGGTTCAGAGCATTGCCTAGCCACAGGCCAGGCCCAGGAGGCAACCACACACCTTTGGCCATGTACAGCAGGGGGTTTGGCCAACCCCTTGCTGTGCAAGGCCGAAAGCTATATGCAGTGAGGGAGTTTAGTGAATCTCATGTGCAAAATAAACTAATATTCACTAAAAAAAAATTTAAATGAAGGATAAATTGACATAAGTTAGGAATGATAATAAAATTTTACTTTACGTTAAAACAAAAACTCCTTTAAAAAAAAAAAAAACTAAGGTTAAAGTCAGTTTATAGTTGTTAGGTCTTATAAAAAGATTTTAGCTTATGTTTAAAAAAACTAGAAAGTAATTTGAGATGTCGTCAATTATGTCATTTAACAAGTCATGAGTGATGTAATATGAGCGGTCATAAGCAGTACATGGTGGGGACGCAAGTTATAGTTAGGTCAATAAAGTATACCTGGTGAATTTTTGTGGTTTCTAAAAGTTAGTGTTCGAGGCATATGAGCTGCAGATTGTACACTGTGCATAGATCGCCATCTGGTGTTGGGCTCGGATGCTTGCACTTTGTTGTTGTCTTGGAAGAGTCTTTTGTAGTCACGAGATAGGTGACTCCTCCTTTGGACGATAGTGCGCATGGGCATCGACTCCATCCTCAGATTGTTTTTTTTTCAGCCATCGGGATCGAATGTAACTTTTGCACTCCGGTTCGGTACCTGTTTTTCCAAACCTTTTCGACGTGCAAACTATCTACAACTCGACGGTATTGTTTTCGATCGCGTGATCTTCGACGCGCATCTCCCCTACTCGATTCCAGTTGTCAACGCGGGCCGTTGGGCCCATCGACGCCGTTCGGGCCTACAGCTCATGGAAAGGACTCCATTTAAAAAATGCCCCCAGTGTGGAGCAAAATTCCCACACAGTGACCATCACAAGGTCTGTAACCTGTGTCTCTCGCCCAAACACAACGAGAACACTTGCCAGGCCTGCGCCTCTTTTCGATCCAAGAAAACCATCCGTGATCGCCGGGCCAGACGACACATCATGGCGCAAAGATCAGCTCCGGCACCAGTGGACATCTTCGATGAAGGCCCCGATGTTCCGGAGGACGATTCTGAAGACCTGCAGATCGTGTCCGAAGCAGACGACTCAGACGACCACATCACTCCTGGTCAACGAGTGAGTACTACTGCCCCTACCCCAACTCCACCCGAAAAAACCAAGGCCCTGGTCAACACTTCGCCTGCTGGCCCCAGTCGCGACCAAAAACAAACTTCAGAAGCCCCGCCCTCGGGCTCGGCTCCGAAGACAAAGAACAGGCCTTCCGGCAGCTCGGAACCGAGCAAACCATATCTCACCGTCCCGCAGGCGCCTTCGGCACCGAAGACGGGAGACCAACCTACTCCCAAAAAGAAGTCGGCACCGACCACCTCGACGCCGAAACCATCGGCTCCGAAGCCCAACCCTTCAGAACCACAAAACGTTTCCGGCTTCATAGCCAAGCCAAAGGACCCTAAACCAATTCCTAAGGCCTCCAAGCACAAAACCTCGTTCGGACCCGAAGAAATCGGCGCCGAAAGCGGTTCCCGAACGGGAAGAACTTTTCCGACCGGATCCCGTCGATCCCAAGCAGAAAAAGCTGCATATAGACCCTAAAACAGGACATGTGGCTACTGTTCCACACAAGAAGAGGAAGTTGGACTCATCAGACACTCCTGCAGTGCCTATAAAGAAAAAAGACTGTGCCACTTCACCTATAAGGCCCTCTTCTCCTGTTTCTCCTTGTCAGCCTGTTCTTCCTCCTAAGCCTGTCCTTCCTCCTGAGCCAGTTCTTCCTCCTCAGCCTGTCTCTCCTCCACAGCCTCTAACACTTCCACCACATTCACCACCACCACAGGATAATGTTGATGATGACTTAAGGGGTGGGGGAGGCATCAATGACCCTTTCATTGATCCTGACACCGATACAGACGCACCACAGGATGATTGGGACGATTATGATGACCCAATAGGTCCCCCAGACCTTCCTGCTCCCCAGCCATATCCAACAAAACCATCTCCCCCAGATGACAACATTGGTTTTGGACAACTGGTCAATAGAGCTGCTCTGTACCATGGGGTCCCCATACATTCAGACCCTGCAGACGAGGACTTCCTTCTAGGCACCTTTGAACAGTCCCAGAAAACTGTCCAAACCCTGCCTATGTTGAAAGGGGTCATTAAACATGCCCCAGACATATTCAAAGATCCAGTCAGGACTAGAATTCTCAATCCCAGGATTGATAAAAAGTATAAACCCTCCCCTGACGATCCCACCTACATCAAGGGGCAGCTACCCTTAGACTCACTAGTGGTATCTAACGCTAGGAAACGCGCCAACTCTCAAACCTCCGGTGACACACCACCTCCGGATAAGGAATCTAAGTTGCTAGATGCCTCTGGCAAGAGAGTCGCTGCTCAAGCAGCTAATCACTGGCGCATAGCAAACACCCAAGCATTACTTGCTAGGTATGATAGGGCTCACTACGACCGACTAGAGACCCTATTACAACATTTGCCTGATCAATACAAAACCCAGGCAAATGATTTGATTCAGGAGGGCAAACTCATAACCAACGCATCAATTAAGTGTGCCCTAGGTGCAGCTGACACAGCCTCTAGATCTGTTAACACTAGTGTGCTACTCAGACGACATGCCTGGTTACGCATTTCAGGTTTTAAACCAGAGGTTCAAACAGCTATCCTTAACCAGCCGTTCAATCAGGAGCACCTTTTTGGACCGGCTGTAGACACCATACTAGAAAAGATGAAGAAGGACACAGAGACTGCTAAGTCCATGGGAGCATTGCAGTCTCCATCCACACGCGGTTCCTTTCGTCGCTCCTTCTATAGGGGAGCATCCAAAAACACTGCAACAGACACCGCCTCCTCTTCATATAAAAACACCACTCACACATCCCCCCAATAGAGGCTATTTTAGAGGCGGATACAGGGGAAATAACAAAGGGAAAGGCAGAGGTAATAACAACACTCGTACCTCCCCCGCTCCTAAACAGTGACTTCCCTCCAGACTATTCCACTCCGGTCGGGGGGAGACTTTCACAGTTCCTACCTGTCTGGGATTCCATCACAACAGACAAGTGGGTAAGACAAATTATCCAGTATGGTTACTGCCTGGAACTTACAGCAACCCCGCCCAACATTCCACCCAAACAGGGTCCAATGTTCACAGAACACATTACGCTCTTAAAACAAGAGGTTCTCTCACTGCTTCAAAAGCATGCAATAGAACCAGTTCCCTTACAGCATCAAGGAACAGGGGTTTACTCACTGTATTTCCTAATCCCCAAAAAGGACGGGACCCTAAGGCCAATCCTCGACCTCAGACCCCTCAATCTCTACATACAGTCCGATAACTTCCATATGATCACTCTGCAACAGGTTCTTCCACTGCTCCAACAAGGCGACTTCCTTGCCACACTAGATCTCAAGGACGCCTACTTCCACATTCCCATGCACACTGCTCACAGGAAGTATCTAAGGTTCATAGTGGACGGACAACACTATCAGTTCAAAGTCCTACCATTCGGGGTCACCACCGCACCCAGAGTGTTCACAAAGTGCCTTGCAGTAGTGGCAGCACACCTAAGAAGACAACAAATCCACGTCTTTCCATATCTCAACGACTGGCTAATAAAAGCCAAGTCATTCAACCAGTGTGTTCATCACACTCATCAAACTATCCAGCTGCTACACGACCTAGGATTCACAGTAAATTACCCCAAGTCAAATCTCCAGCCCTCCCACATACATCAGTATCTAGGAGCCACAGTAGACCCTTCCAAAGCTCTGGCATATCCAAGTCCAGCCAGGATAGCCACTATACAAGCCCTAAGCAACAAATCTCAACCGCAGCACTCCCTCCCAGCAAGGGTATTCATGCAACTCATAGGAATGATGGCCTCTTGCATCTTTATCGTACCTCATGCAAGGCTTCAGATGCGCCCCTTACAGGAATGTCTAGCACAACAGTGGAACCAAGCTCAAGGACAACTTACAGATCTGGTGTTGGTAGACAGCCGCACACATCGCTCTCTGCAGTGGTGGAACACACGACACCTGTCCAAAGGGCGGCCGTTCCTCGAGCCAGTTCCACAGATAGTACTCACAGCAGACGCATCACTCACCGGTTGGGGAGCCCATCTCCTAGACCATACAATTCAAGGCAAATGGACCACTCAACAGAAAGTGCTCCATATCAACCACCTGGAATTACTAGCAATATTCCTAGCATTAAAATCATTCCAAGTACACCTACAACACAAGACTGTCCTGATCCGCACGGACAACATGACAGCCATGTACTACATACAGAAACAAGGAGGCACACATTCTCTACAGCTGTCCCAGCTTGCACAAAACATTTGGAGATGGGCCATTCCACAGAATATATACCTACTGGCAGAACATCTTCCAGGGATTCACAATCAGATTGCGGATCTACTAAGTCGACAGACACAGCAGATACACGAATGGGAACTTCATCCCCAAGTTCTCCAACCCTTTTTCCACATGTGGGGCCAACCAGACATAGATCTGTTCGCCACACACGCAAACGCAAAATGCCCAACCTTTGCCGCCAGGTTCCCACACCCATTGTCCAAAGGCAATGCGATATGGATGAACTGGTCAGGCAAATTTGCGTACGCTTTTCCGCCACTCCCACTGATTCCCCTGGTAGTACGCAAACTCAGACAACAGTCTCTCAAGATGATCCTGGTGGCTCCCACATGGGCACGCCAACCATGGTTCACAACGCTACTAGAGCTCTCAGTGGTTCCACACCAAAAACTACGCCTCTCCCCAACATTGCTAACACAGAGCCATGGAGAGATACAACACCCCGATCCAGGACAACTGAATCTAGCGATCTGGCTCCTGAAGTCCTAGAGTTAGGTTATCTTAACCTTCCGCCAGACTGTATGAACATCATTAAAGAAGCCAGACGCCCTACTACTAGAGCTTGCTATGCAGCAAAATGGAAAAGATTTGTCATCTACTGCAAAAATAATAAAATTGATCCACTGGATGCTTCCATCCAGAACATCATTTGCTATTTGCTACACTTACAAAGATGTAATCTAGCATATTCATCCATACGATTACATCTAGCAGCGCTCGCCACTTATTTACAAAACAGCCAACATTTGTCATTATTTAGAGTACCTGCAATTAAAGCCTTTATGGAGGGACTTAAAAGAATAATTCCTCCCAGACTGCCACCCTCTCCAGTGTGGAATTTAAACATTGTCCTTACCAGGCTCATGGGTCCCCCATTTGAACCTCTACATAAATGTGAACTTCAGTTCCTCACATGGAAAGTTGCTTTCCTTGTCGCAATTACCTCTCTCAGAAGAGTAAGCGAGATCCAGGCTTTAACCATACAAGAACCATTCTTACAAATACATCATAACAAAGTGGTTCTCAGAACAAATCCAAAATTCCTTCCCAAAGTCATTTCTGCTTTTCATCTTAACCAATCGGTTGAATTACCGGTGTTTTTCCAAAACCCAGACTCTGTAGCACACAGAGCTCTTCATACACTAGACGTCAAAAGGGCACTACTTTATTACTTTGACAGAACTAAGCCCTTTCGCAAAACAAAACAACTGTTTGTAGCCTTCTTCCCACCTCATAAAGGTAACCCCATCTCCAAAGCTGGGATCGCACGGTGGATAGTAAAATGCATTCAAATATGCTACCAAAAGGCTAAACGCACATTGACCATTCCCCCTAGAGCGCATTCAACATGCAAACTAGGGGCCTCCATGGCATTCTTAGGGAACATTCCCTTAGATCACATATGTAAAGCAGCTACATGGTCTACACCACACACCTTCACCAAACACTATTGTGTTGACGTGCAGGCAAAGCAACAAGCTTCTGTAGGCCAGGCTGTTCTCAAAACATTGTTTCAAACTACTGCAACAGATACAGCTGACCACCGCTAAGGGAGACACTGCTGTACAGTCTATGCACAGTGTACAATCTGCAGCTCATATGCCTCGAACGGAAAATGCTACTTACCAGTATGCATCTGTTCTTGGCATGTAGAGCTGCAGAGTTGTACACGCCCACCCGCCTCCCCGGAACCTATATCTGTTCCAGTATTATCTTAATTAGATACATTCACATGGACATCTCTTACTTCTTACTGACTCCATCTTTTCCCATCATGGCGAAAACCAATCTGAGGATGGAGTCGATGCCCATGCGCACTATCGTCCAAAGGAGGAGTCACCTATCTCATGACTACAAAAGACTCTTCCAAGACAACAACAAAGTGCAAGCATCCGAGCCCAACACCAGATGGCGATCTATGCACAGTGTACAACTCTGCAGCTCTACATGCCAAGAACAGATGCATACTGGTAAGTAGCATTTTCCTTTTATATTATTACAAATATATGTATATATGGTCCAGTGGAAGGCGGAGAAACCGAAATGTGTCAGGCATAATGTAGCAAGCTGGCTCTCTATATAGTGTACTAAAACGAAGTACACTGCGCAGAGAGTCCAGTGAGTCCCTCATTGGTTTACAGTGGCAAAAGTAGATAATGCGAACGCTCTATTTGTGGTAGTGTGGCTGAGTAGTTAGGCTTACTAGAGGGTAATGCTAAGCATTAGTTGTACACACAGAGGCAATAATTGCGACACACACAAGAATAAATTCAAGACCAATTTATAAAAATAGTATCGATTTTTATGTAATTTTTAAGACCAAGAACTTTGATTTACAGTAAGTACTTTCAAAGTTACGATTTTTAAGAGTTCGCAAAATACATCACTTTTGTGCGCAATTACACACCATTGAAGTAAATGGGGGAAAGCAGAAAATATATATAAATTTAGGGAATGCTTTCAGGAAGTTCACCTTCTGGCTTTAGGCCAATAGCAGGACCAGGTCCAATGTTCCAGCAGCAGAAGATCGGGAGCGTCCCCGATTTGGCCGGGAGCAGGGTGCTGAGGGTGTTGGTAGCTGTTGCACTACGACGTAGTGGTCCACTTGAAACAACACTTCACAGGAGGACTTAAAGTTAAGTCCAGTGGGTCCCACTCGAGGGAGGAGGTCGTGAGGGTCTCAGGACCACAGGAGCACAGCTTGATCGTCGTTACCGGAGCTGGTCGGGGCAGGTGCAGAGTAGATAGGTTAGCTTCGCGCCGTACGTCAAGATGTCCTCGCGGTTAGGAGCAGGCAACTTGGAGAGGCGATTTCGGGACAGCTGGGCCACTCATGACGAGGGTCTTGGGGGTCTCGACGTCCCTCGACGGGTGCTTACTTCTTTGTTTCTGGCTTCTGAAAGCACAGGCTCTCACCCCATGAGGTCAGAAACATGTCTGGTGGTGGCAGACTGGCTATGACTAGTCCGAGACCACACCAGTGCAGGTAGGTTTTCAGGGGACCCTCTAGAGGGATTAAATCCAACACTGGCATCAGTGAGGTGAGGATTTAAGACGAGATGTTTGGTACCAAACATCTTGGGGTACAGTGAAGCCATCATGGAGATAGGAAACTCGTAATGACAGTGAAGCTATCATGGAGCTAGGAAACTCGTAATGACAAGTATCCAACCCATGTACTCTCTATGGCTTCCCTGGGCACTTACAATATCCAAGAATGGCTTGCGTACTGCAGGGTCATATCTGCCGATGCAGATATGTCCACAGAAGGGATATAGTGCACCCTACCTTAGGGCTGTAAGACCTGCAGTAGGAGTAACTTACCTATATCTCATGAAGTGTTTAAGGGCATGGCACACAGGACTGTGTGCCATGTCGAGCCTTCGGTTTTCTTTGCACCAAGACACTCAGTCTTGGTGAGGGGTCTCTGGGGTGACACAATTTGTGCTGCAGCCCCAGTGGGCCTTCTTCAGTACCCATGCCCTAGATACCAGGGACCATTTCCTAGGGACTTACATGGGTGGCTAAAGTTGTGCCAATCGTGGTACAGTTTTGGGAAAGAGATATGGTACTGGGAACCTGGTTAGCAGGGACCCAGTGCACCTACAGAGCGAAACAAAATCACATCCGGCATCAAGCACAAATTGGGGGCTACCCATGTCAAAAGAGGCACTTTTCTACATGACCCCCCCCCCCCAAACGAAAGAGGATGAAACTAACCTTTCCCTAGGGAGTCTTCATTGTCTAAGTGGAAGGTCCATCTGCATTGGCATGGTTAGTCCCAGGTGTGTGTTTCACTGTAAAGTCCATTCCCTGTAGGGATATGGACCACCTTATTAATGTGGGGTTTTCTCCTTTCATCTGCGAGAGCTTTCTGAGAGGTCTGTGGTCGGTTTGGACAAGGAAGTGAGAACCTAACAGGCATGGTCTCAGCTTCTTAAGGGACCAAACCACAGCAAAGGCTTCCCTCTCAATGGCATTCCAGCGCTGCTCTCTGGGGAGAAGCATCCTGCTTATGAAAGCAACAGGTTGGTCATAGCCATCATCATTGGTCTGGGATAGGACTGCTCCTATTCCATGTTCAGAGGCATCTGTCTGCACTATGAACTGCTTAGTATAATCTGGAGTTTTAGAATGGGTGCTGAACACATTGCTTCTTTCAAGGTGTCAAAAAACTTTTGATAGCTTACTGCCCAGTTGACCTTTTTGGGCAATTTCTTGGTGGTCATTTCTGTGAGGGGGTCACAATGGACACATATCCCTGCACACACCTCCTGTAGGATTTTGGGATGTAGGGCTGAACTTGGCCTCCACCCACAAGGTGGCCCAAGTATACAACCTTGCTCTGCCCTATCTGGCACTTGCGTGCCTTGATAGTGAGGCCTGCACTCTACAGACCCTTTAAGACCTTCCCAAGGTGGAGCAGCTGATCCTGCCAGGTGGAGCTAAAGACAGCAATATCATCCAGATATGCTGCACTAAAGGATTCAGACCCAGCAAGGACTTTATTCACCAACCTCTGGAAGGTGGCAGGGGCATTTGTTAATCCAAAGGGCATTACAGTAAACTGGAAGTGCCCATCTGGGGTTGAGAATGCTGATTTCTCTTTTGCTCCAGGGGTCAGACGTAGCTGCCAGTACCCTGATGTCAGATCAAAAGTAATCAGATATTTGGCTGCCCCCAACCTGTCAGCTAATTCATCAGCCCTAGGAACTGGATGTGCATCAGTTTTTATGACTGCATTGAGGCCCCTATAGTCCACACAAAACTTAATTTGTTTATCTCCACCCAGGGAATGAGGCTTGGGGACTAAAACAACTGGGCTAGCCCAGGGGCTGTCTAGGGGTTCAATGACACCCAATTCCAGCATCTTGCTTACTTCAGCCTTGATGCTCTCCTTGACATTGTCAGACTGCCTATATTTTATTTTTGACAGGTAGGCTGTCACCATAATCCACATCATGTGTACACCAGTTAGTCAGACCATGGGTCAGGCAAAAGAGATCAGCAACCTTATTTAAGACTTGCCTGCAATCAGTCTGCTGTTGGTCAGTAAGAGTGTCTGACAAGACCACTCCTTCAGCCGATCCATCTTTAGGGTAGTGAGAGAGGAGGTCAGGTAGAGGTTCGCTCTCTGCTTCCTGATCCTCATATGAGCATGGGCATGTCAGCCCTGTCATTATAGGGTTCAGGTGGTTTACATGTTTGACCCTCTTGGGGTTCCTACATGTGCCAAGGTCAACCAAATGGGTGACCTCCCCTTTTCTTTCAAGGCTAGGGTAGGGCCCAGTCTATTTGTCCTTGAGGTGCCACAGGTTCCAAAACCCACACCTTCTGCCCTGGTTGGAACTCCACCATGGCAGCATTATGGTCCTACCAGAGCTTCTGGAGCTCTTGGCTGGCCTAAAGATTTTTGTTGGCTTTTTTCATGTACTCATCCTGGTATGAAAGCTAATCACATAATCCACAATATCCTGCTTAGGTTCTTTGAGAGATCTCTCCCATCCTTCCTTCACAAGACAGAGTAGTCCCCTTACAGGGTGTCCAAACAGAAGCTCACAGGGGGAAAACCCTATTCCCTTCTGTGGCCCTCTCTGTAAGCGAATTGCAGGCATTGTAGTAAGACATCCCATATCCTTCTCAGTTTCTCAGGGACTCTACCAATCATAGCTTTTAGGGTCTTCAACAAGCCCATTTGTCTGTGGATGGTATGGGGTAGTGAGCCTATAGCTCACCCAACACACAGTCCACATATGTTTTAAGTATGCAGACATAAAGTTTGTACCTCTGTCTGATACTACCTCCTTAGGAAACCAAACCGTGGTGAAGATACGAAGAAGGGTCTTTGCCACTGCAGGGGCAGTGGTCATCCTTAGGGGAATTTCCTCAGGATACCTGGTGGCATGATCCACTACTACCAGAATAAATCAGTTTCCTGATGCTTTTTGAGGGGCATGGGGACCAACAATGTCAATCCCAACCCTCTCAAGGGGTACCCCAACCACTAGAAGTGGAATTAAGGGGCCCATTAGGTGGCTACCTGTCTTGCCACTGGCTTGACGGGTGGCACAGGAGTTACAAAACTACTTTACCTTCTGAGACATTCCTGGCCAGTAGAAGTGGTTCACCAACCTACTCCTTGTTTTGGTCTGGCCAAGGTGCTCAGCTCGGGGAATGTCATGGGCCAATGTTAGGAGAAACTCTCTAAACTGCTGAGCACTACCACTCTCCTAGTGGCACCAGGTTTGGGGTTGCTGACCTCAGTATATAGGAGTCCCTCTTCCCAATAGCTCCTGTGGGAACCACTGACACTTCCCTTTTCCTGATTAGCAGCTTGCTGCCTCAGTCTTTCAAGAGTGGGACAGGTTTTCTGTCCCTAGCACAGATCTTCCCTAGAAGGTCACCCTGGGCCCAAAAGTTCTGCCGTGTAAGGCCCAAGCTCCTGAGGCTCAGTTCCCTCTGGGGCTGATAAGTCTTCTCCCTGAGGAGAGGGGACTTGATCTGGTGTCTGAATAGAAGCTGGCTTCCCATACTTCTTGCCCTTCTTCCTGGAAGGTTGGTCCAACATTTCAGGCTCCAGCCCTTCTTTTTCACCCTGGGTTCTACACTGTGCTCTGGTTTTCTCACAGACCCATTCAGGTATTCCCAGCATTGCTGCATGTGTTTTCCTTTTTACCTCAGCCCATTCGGAGCACTCAAAATCCTTGCCAAGCAGACACTGTACAGGGATAGCAGAAGACCACTATTCTTTTGAGGCCACTAGCCCTCCTCTAATCTAAGGACACCAATGCCATTAAATGCACCTTAGCCTGATTGTTAGCTTTGAGGACTGTATAGGTCTCTCCAAGCAGATATTGATCTGAGGAAACCAGTTGCTCAGACACCATGGTGATAGTGGCACCAGTGACATTCAGGGCGTCCACCCTAATCCTATTGATGTTTGGCTCTTGTCTGTAACTCCAGGTCACTGGGCCAGACAGCCAGGTTAGCTACATCCACCCCTCCCTCTGAGACTAGAGTTGCCTCAGTGAGCACCTTGACATAGTCAGGGCTCGCATGTGATCCCATCTAGAGACTCACTACTACATTTACTGCAGGTGTGCTAGAGGCATTCTTTTTGTTTTTACAGCTAGGGTCTCCAGTTCGGTGCCCAAGGGCCTTACACTCTGTACACCAAGCCTTTTTGGGATGCCAGATTGTACCCTGGTACCCCTCCCTTGGGATGTGAAGAGTTTCTGGGCCCACCCCCCAGAGCAGGTTTTTGGGGTCTGAAGAAGGCTAATTTTTGTTTTGATCTTTTTGGTCACCATCTTTCCTTTGGCAGTCTTTTTGACCTCTTTCTTTTGGTCACCCCCAGTTGTAGTCTTGGTCACCCTTGTTTTGACCCAGTGGTATTCAGATGTAGAATAGGGTCCCTGAAAAAACTAGTATGTGAATGGAGAAGAATTCAGGGAAGGATACTAACTGCAAAACTGAACATAAACTTCTCCAGTTAAATATATATAGGAACAATACGTTTACAATATTAAGGAACCATAAGTCAGACCAGTTCAATTCATAATTTATTTTTCATCAATATAAATATTTGTATTTTGCATTAGAAATATTTTTTTTATCAAAAATATATATACATAGATTTTGTGAGCTGCCACATAAGTTCAGAACATACATAAACAAAACCAAGGCAAGGGACATAACAACATAGCGTGTTTAACGGAACAATTACACCCAGTCATACTATACGAAAGACAAACATGTCAAAACATTAAACACAGATAAAGCAAGATATCATGATAATTATTCCATATTGTTATTAAAATTGTCATACAGCTATAAGACTTCTTGTATCCTTTTTCTAATTTGTGAAGCGGAATATATATAGACAGAGTTGCGCCAACGCGCGTTTCGGAAGTTAGAAACTGGTTAAAGAAGGTGGTGCAACCTTCATCAGGGAGCTGTCTGTGCTCAATAATTAGTGGCAACTGCCATCTGTTGTGAATTTATTCAAGCATTAGTGGGGCTCACAACAGATTTCAAGTACTGGTCTGAAATATGAAAATGTATAACATGTATTCGTACAATAGAAAAGCGGGCTAGGGAACGGAAAATAAAGATCTGAGAAGCTCTAGTGTCCCAGGGGTGCTCATGGGTGCATAGGACCTCTGACCTACATGCATCATGCCTCAGTGTGTCCCATCGTGACAACCTTAATTAAAAGAATCGTGAGGGGTGAATAGAAGGTGAGGTGAAAAAATATATAGACCATCTTAAGGTGTTCATTCTATAGGTCATTCTGAATAAGAGAAAGAGAGATATATTCAGATGTAAGGAGGAATACCTACTCATATTCTATGATTATGGTCGTCATCTCAAATCCATGGAGGGTATCATCTTGTAAGTACCAAGTTCAGGGTTAGACCTGAACTTAAAGGTTTCCCATCAACAGCACAGGATATTGGAAGCGTCTACATAACGGAAAGATATATGGTATATGCAGACGGGTGTTAATAGAGAAGTAACAAATGTGTATAAAAATTGAAAAGTAATCTGAGTCATTAAGGCGAGCAAGGGACTCTGGAAACTGCATTAGGAATACTTGCCTCATATGCGGTCCAAGGGGAAACTATGGGCCACTACTGTCAATCTAGGATCAGTAGAGGTAACTGAGGTGAAATGGTGGGGCCCTTATTCTTGTGGTTCAAAGTATGGTCCTGATAAGTTCAAATGATGAGAAGTCTGCAAGGGATGAGAAGATCAATAAAGTGACCTAGAGAGAAAACGGAGCTATATAATGTGTCCCCACGTCAGTTGGCTGCATACTTGGAATGTGAAGGATCAGAAACGGGGATGAAGGTAACCCTATTTGTTGGAAATACCGACAGGCAGATTGTCAGCAAATATTGGGGGAGGCTGGGGTTTGCCAAGAATAAATAAAAAATCTGAAAGAGACAATTCGTTAGATTCTTTACCTTAGAATTACCCCCAGGCGTCAGACTGGATCCGGAAAGTTTTTTCGTCAGCAGTACCCCTGCGCGTCGAAAGGTGGTGTCGGTCGGCTCCGCGTTCGTCGTTGGCGTTGTGGTCGCCGGGATGACGTTGTTGTAGCTACTTAGACGCCACCCTCGCGCGCTGACATCAGTTATTTCTTTTTCCGCGCCAGCCATAACAGATCCGGAGAGAGCGGTACCTCCAGTCACTTTTTGACTGACTTTTTGGCGACTTTTGTCGACACCGTTTTTGAGTCTTCGACTGCTGGTGCACGTCAGGGATGCCCGGTTTCAAGGCTTGCGGCTCCTGTAGCCGACTGATGTCTGTGACGGATCCACACCGCGTGTGCCTGTTTTGCCTGGAGCGTGACCACAATCCCAAGTCGTGCTCCGACTGCCGGACCATGAATCCGAAGTCTTTGCGGGAGCGGTCCCGAAAGCTTCTCGAGGCCCGGCAGTCAGCTCTGCCCCGTTTTAGGTCCCGCTCGCGTGGGAGGTCAAGGGACCGGTCGCGGAGCCACCACCACCAGTCTTCTTCAAAGTCTTTCCACTCCTCCGGTAAGTCGAAGCACAAGAAGAAGTCGAAGAAGCATCGTCGCTCTTAGACTTCTCCCCGTCGGTCGGCCGACGCGACGAGGGATGCGGGTGGTGCCCCTCTCGCGTGCGGAGCCCGAAGGGTCGACTCCGAGTTTCCCTCCCTTCCGGGGACCCGGAACGACCCCTGCCAAGCTTCGCACCTTTTACGAAGTGATGCATGCCATCTTTGGGCAGCCCGACTCCGCCGGTGAGCCTTCGGGCCCCGCGGACTCGGCTGGGGGCCCTGCGCCTTCAATGCCAGCGGCTCTGGCCCCGGCACCGCAGGTTCCCCTTGGATCCAGGCCTGGATCCAGATCGGCGCAGGTCAATCTGATTACATCTTCCCCGGCACCACGTCCACAGCCGACGCCGGTTGTGTCCCCAGCCGGCGTCGACCCCAGCCTCCATCCCGATGTAGACACTGCGCCGGACTTTTGTGCCCCTGTTCTACCCTGGTGCTTTTAGACCAGATTGGCAACCAGAGGAAGGTGAGGAGGACTGGGAGGGGTCTTGAGACCCTTTGACTGACCAGTTGGGTTACGAAACGGACTGGAGAGAGGAACTGGGGGAAGCCAGTGATCTGGATACCTCACCAGACCTTGGCATGTTGTCTCCTCCTACCGTGGCTACGGAGGAGAGAGCGTCTTATGCAGTGGTGTTGTGTAGGGCGGCAGAGGCTCCCAACCTCGAGCTCCCTACGGTGGCAGTCAGGACTAACCTCTTGACAAAGGTGCTTCAACCGGCAGCGAGCTCCTCGGAGCCCCTGCTGCCGTTTAATGAAGCCCTAACCGACATCCTTTTGGGCACCTGGTCCAGGCCCAACACAGGGGCTCCTGTGGTTAGGATGATTGCCCGATGCCACCGCCCGGCCTCGGGCGACCCCACTTTCCTCTGCCAACACCCCACCCCTGAGAGCTTGGTGGTCCAAGCCTCCACGTCAAAAGGCGCATTCCCTAACGCTCCACCAGATAGGGAATCCAAAAAGCTGGCCCACCTTGGGAAGAAGTTGTTTTCTTCCTCCAGCTTGGGACTGCGGTCGGTAAACACCGCGTGTCTGTTGGGCCATTACACCCACTCCGTGTGGGATACGGTGGCGCAAGTGCTGCCCCAGTGCCCGGAGGAGGCCTGGGCCGTACTCTCCCGTGCAGTTGCCGAAGGGAGAGACGCAGCAAAGTTTACCATTTGCTGTGGACTGGATACCGCTGACTCGCTGTGCAGGACGATTTCCACGTCGGTAGCCCTTCGATGCTACGCCTGGCTGAGTTCAACTGGTTTTTCAGGGGATGTCCAATCCACTTTTACGGACATGCCTTTTGATGGCCTTCCCCTGTTCGGCGATAAGGCAGACAACGCGCTGGAGCGCTTTAAGGACTCTCGGGCTACGGCCAAGTCCTTGGGCCTCTCCACCACCCACCCTGCGCAGTCTGCCTTTCGCCCCTTTCGTGGCTACGGAAGGGGTGCCCCTCCACGTCCCGCCCAGAGCCACAGGCCGGCGCAAGCTGTTCAGCCCCTGCGCAGCTGGGGCCGTGGGAACCACCGCCGTGGTTCTGGGGGCCAGCGGCCGGGCCAGTCCACCACAGCCCACTCTGCAGCAGCCTCCAAACCCTCCTAGTCCGACCTTTCAGGGCCACCAATCGCCAGTGGGCGGCAGGATTCGCCATCACCTCCCCCACTGGCGCACCATCACATCGGACAGGTGAGTTATGCAAATAGTCCGAAGGGGCTACTCCCTCCCCTTCGAGACTACCCCTCCATCCATGCCACCTCAGCACCATCGCATGCCCTTTTCCAACTGGAAGTTTTGGCACTCTTGGCCAAGGGAGCCATCGAGCGAGTTCCTGCCCCAGAAGTAGGTTGTGGTTGCTATTCCCACTACTTTCTGGTGCCCAAGAAGGACAAAGGCCTGCGTCCTATCTTGGATCTCAGCAACGCCAACCGCTTCCTCCGGAAGGAGAAGTTCAAAATGTTGACGCTAGCTCAGGCCCTGCCTGCCCTCGACCCTGGAGACTGGATGGTAGCGTTGGACTTGCAAGACGCTTATTTTCACATCCCCGGCCTGCCGGCCCACCGGCGTTACCTGCGGTTCACAGTAGGCCACGAGCACTTTCAGTTTAGCGTGCTCCCCTTTGGCCTTACCAGCGCCCCTCGGGTGTTCACGAAAGTGATGGCTGTGGTCGCAGCTCTTCTGCGCAGATCAGGGGTTCCAGTCTTCCCCTATCTCGACAACTGGCTGTTGAAGGCGGGCTCGCCCCAGGCTGTCGTCTCCCACCTCCAGACTACGGCAGACCTCCTGCATTCGCTGGGGTTCACTATCAACGTGCGGAAGTCACACCTGACTCCCTCTCAGAAGCTCCTTTTCATCGGAGCGGTTCTGGACACGATGCAGCTTCGGGTTTATCCTCCCGAGTCCGGGATATTCGGACTATGATTCCGATCTTTCAGCCCTTATCCCGGGTTTCGGTCAGAATGACCCTGAGGCTGCTGGGCCTCATGGCTTCCTGCATCTTGCTGATGGATCATGCCAGGTGGCATATGCGGGCTCTGCAGTGGGACCTGAAGTTCCAGTGGGTACAGCATCAGAGGAATCTGTCCGATTGCGTCCAGATCTCGGAGGGCACTGCACGTCAATTGCAGTGGTGGCTAACGAACCAGGATTGGGTCAATGGCAGATCCCTCTCCCTTCCCCAGCCAGAGTTCACAGTGGTGACAGATGCATCACTGCTGGGATGGGGCGGCCACATGGGAGAGGCGGAGATCAGAGGCCTCTGGTCTCCGGCGGAGTTCGGGCTCCACATCAACCTTCTGGAGCTTCGGGCGATCTGTCTTCCACTAAAAGCATTCCTTCCCTCTGTCCGGGGAAGAGTAGTGCAGGTGTTCACAGACAACACCACCGCCATGTGGTACTGCAACAAACAAGGAGGGGTGGGGTCGTGGACCCTATGTCAAGAGGCTCTCCGTCTCTGGACATGGCTGGAACATCAGGGCATATCCCTGGTGGTTCAACACCTGGCAGGTTCACTGAATGCCAGGGCGGACGAACTCAGCCGCAGGTCATAATGGACCACGAATGGCGTCTTCACACGGAGGTGGTGCAAGGTCTCTTTCAGCAGTGGGGAGAGCCTTGGTTAGATCTATTCGCCACCGAAGAGAACGCGCAATGTCAGCAGTTCTGCACGTTGGAATTTCCAAGGCGGCACTCGCTAGGCGACGCTTTTCGTCGCGAGTGGAGTTGCGGTCTTCTATACGCCTTTCCGTCTATACCACTTCTGCCCAGAGTGCTGAAGAAGATCAAGCGCAACCGTTCCCAAGTCATCCTGGTGGCTCCGGATTGGGCACGAAGAGTCTGGTATCCCGAGCTGTTACACATGGCCATCGATCCTCCGATCCGACTGGCTTTTCGGGAGGATCATCTGTCGCAGCAGCTGGGGATGGTTCTCCACCCGAACCTGTCCAGCCTCCACCTCCTTGCGTGGAGATTGAGCGGCGACAGTTGACAGCCTTTGACCTTCCTCCCGAAGTCTGTGATGTTATCTTGGCGGCCAGGCAGCCCTCCACGAAGACGGTATACTCCTGCAGATGGAACAAATTTGTGGCATGGTGCACAGCAAAGGCTGTGGATCCCCTTTCTGCCCCTCTTTCTGAGGTTCTCTTGCTCCTCCTTTCTTTGGCCCAGCAGGGCTCTGCTCTGGGCACTCTTAAGGGCTATCTCTCAGCCATTTCATCCTTTCTTATGCTTCCTGATCAACCTTCTCTTTTCCAGTCCCCTGTTGTAAATCGCTTCCTTAAGGGCGTTGCTCATCTTTTTCCTCCTGTTCCCTTCGTAATGCCTCAGTGGGACTTGAACTTCGTTCTTACGTATCTTATGTGCGCTCCCATTGAGCCGCTACATATCTGTCCTCTTAGGCTTCTGACTTTAAAAAATGCCTTTCTGGTGGCCATCACCTCTGCGCGCAGGGTGAGTGAGCTCCAAGCTCTTTCTTCTAAACCTCCTTCTCTGGCTGTTCATCCGGACAAGGTTGTCCTCCGAACTCGTCCTTCCTTCCTTCCTTCCTAAAGTGGTTACTTCTTTCCACATTGGACAGACCATCATTTTGCCCACCTTCTTTCCGCCTCCGCATCCTTCCAAAGAGGAAGAGAGGCTCCACCGTCTGGATCCAAAACATGCGCTTTCATTTTATTTGGATCGCAGAAAGCAATTCCGGGTGGATGACCAGCTTTTTGTTGGCTACGTGGGCGCCAAAAAAGGTCGGTCCGTGCACAAACGGACCATTTCACGATGGGTCGTTTTGTGCATCAAAGCTTGCTATTCCTTGGCAAAGAAGGAGCCTCCAGTGGGGTTACGTGCCCATTCCACCAGGGCGACGGCAGCTACCACTGCTTTGGGACTTGGAGTCTACTGCCTGGACAGCCAAGTCCGGAGAGACGGCTTCTTTGGCAGTTCTGTTCTCCAGGACTTTCTGGTGTGAACTTGGTTCGCAGACCCACCTCCGGGGTTGGTATTGCTGGGGTATCTATTCTAAGGTAAGGAATCTATAACTAATTGTCTCTTTCAGATGAACAAGTTACTTACCTTCGGTAACGATATATCTGTAAGAGACATAGATTAGTTATAGATTCCTTACCGCCCCACCCATCCTCCCCGTTCTGCGAACTGATTTCTAGGGTTAAGGACTTCCTTTCAGGGCCCTACTTTTGTGCACCAGTGGTCAGTGTCTTGCATGGCTCTGCGCTTCTGGCGTGGAAAGTCGTGTACAGAACTGACGTCAGCGCGCGAGGGCGGCGCCTAAGTAGCTACTGCGACGTCATCCCGGCGACCACGACGCCAACGACAAACGTGGAGCCGACCGATGCCAACTTTCGACGCGCAGGGGTACTGCTGATGAAAAAACTTTCCGGATCCAGTCTGACGCCTGGGGGTAATTCTAAGGTAAGGAATCTATAACTAATCTAGGTCTCTTACAGATATATCGTTACCGAAGGTAAGTAACTTGTTCGTTAAGGCATAAAGGTACTGGTTCTGGAGGTAGTGGCTGCGGGAAAAGATGATGCACTACTAGAATCGAAGTTTAGGGACGAGCAGAGCTCGCAGCGATCTTACCTAACGGAGTGCAGAGTTGCGTTCCGTCTCTGACCGGAAATCAGCCTGTAAAGAGGGGATAAAAGGAAAAGCATTAAATAGCGTCCTGAGGTGCCTAGGTTTAAACCACAACCCGGAGCACCTAGGGAGGAACCAGAAAGACTACTTGTGACCCTGGCCTACAGTTCAGGGTCACATGAATGTCAGTCATGGATGGGTGTGGAGAGAGATTTCACACGTAGGAGGTAAAGCGAATAGGATGGAATAACCAAACTAAATAATATAGAGAGAAAAACTAGTCCTGGTCAACTCGGAGGTATATGTGAACATAAGGAAGGGGGAAGGTGAAGAAATGGATATCTGCAGGCTATCTTAAGAAAGGGGGAGGCGGCAGGGTGCCATCTAGTGGCCAAGTCAAGTCAGGCCGATGCCGTGAATCAAAAAGTTGGTATGCCTTTTTACCCAACTCTAGAGGAGAAAGTGGACTTTGGTCTACCAGATGCTGATGTAACTTCTCATCGTAACAGTCCTTAGTAGATGCTCTTTGAAATTCAAAACCCCTTCATAGTCATGCACATTGTTACATGGAGCCAGGAGACTCGATAGAAGCGTTGGACTTGCAGGATGCCTATTTTCACATCCCCGTCCTGCCTGCCCACCAGGGTTACCTACAGTTTACAAAAGGCCATGAGCATTTTCAGTTCACCATGCTCCCTTTTGGCATTAACAGCACCCCTCGGGTGTTCACCAAAGTGATGGCGGTGGTCACAACTCATCTGCGTAGATCTGGGGTGCCAGTCTTCCCCTATCTTGACGACTGGCTGCTGAAGGTGGCCTCGCCCGAGGCTGTCGTCTCGCACCTCCACACTACGGCGGACCTCCTGCATTCGCTGAGGTTCACTTTCAACATGCCGAAGTCACACCTGACTCCCTCTCAGACGCTCCCTTTCATTAGAGCTGTTCTGTTCACAGTGCAATTTCGGGCTTATCCTCCCGAGTGGCAAGTCCATGATATTCAGGCTATGATACCGATGTTTCAGCCTCTATCCTGGATTTCGGTGAGACTGACTTTGAGGCTGCTGCGCCTCATGGCCACCTGCATCCTGCTAGTGACACATTCCAGATGGCATATGTGGGCTCTGCAGTGGGACCTGAAGTTCCAGTGGGTGCAGCATCAAGGGAATCTCTCCGACATGGTCCAGATCTTAGAGGGAACAGCAAAAGACCTGGAGTAGTGTCTCACGAAACGCAATTGGGTCAGAGGCAGTCCCCTTTCTCTTTCCTAACCAGATCTCACAGTATTGACAGATGTGTCACTCCTGGGATGGGGCGGCCATCTGGGTGAGGTGGAGATCAGTGGACTCTGGTCTCCGACGGAATCCAGACACCACATCAACATGCTGGAGCTCTGTGCGATCCAACTGGCATTGAAAGCCTTTTTACCCTTGATCAAGGGAAGACTAGTGCAAGTGTTCACGGACACCACCACCATGTGGTACTGCAACAAACTGGGTGGGGTGGGATCATGGACCCTTTGTCAAGAAGCCCTGCGTCTCTAGACATGGCTGGAACAGAAGGGCATATCCCTGATGGTTCAACACCTGGCAGGTTCCCTGAACGCCAGGGCGGACAAACTCAGTCGTCGATGCTAGCGGATCATGAATGGCGTCTCCATCCGGAGGTGGCGCAAGGTCTCTTTCCGCAATGGGGAGAACTTTTGTTCTATCTGTACGCCTGCACCAAGAATGCGCAATGTCAGAAGTTCTGTGCACTGGAGTTTCCAAGGCAGCTCTTGCTCAGAGTCACTTTTCGTCTCGAGTGGAGCTCAGGCCTCCCGTATGCCTTTCTGCCCATACCACTCCTTGCCAGTGTTTTCAAGAAGATTAGGAATGACCGGGCCCAAGTCATCCTTGTGGCTCTGGACTGGGCACGGAGAGTCTGGTATTTATAGCTTCTGAACATGAGCATCGATCGTCCGATCAGGCTGCCCCTTCAATAGGATCTTCTGTCGCAGAAGCATCGGAAGGTTCTCCACCCAAACCTGTCAACTCTTCGCCTTCCTACGTGGAGATTGATGGGCAGTAGTTGATAGCTTTCGACCATCCTCCCGAAGTCTGTAATGTCATTTTGTCATCCATGTGTCCCTCCACCAAGACGGTATATGCCTGCCGATGGTAAAAGTGTGTATAATAATGTACAGAAAAGACTATTGATCCTCTTTCTGCCTCCCTTTCTGATATTTTGCTTTTTATTTTTGACCCTTGACAGCAGGGCTCTGCTTTGGGCACTCTAAAAGGGTATCTTTCTGCCCTGTCTGACTTCTTGCAGCTACCTGATAAACCCTCCTTTTTTAAATCTCCCATTTTAAGTAGATTTCTAAAAGGTTTTGTACATATGTTCCCACCTTACCCTTTCATTATGCCTCAGTGAGACCTTAATTTGGTTCTCACATTTTTGATGTGTGCTCCCTTCGAGCCTTCACACAATTGTCCCCTCAGGCTGCTCACCATCAGAACAGCCTTTCTTGTGGCAATTACATCGGCCAGGAGGGGCAGTGAGCTGAATGCTTCATCATTCAAGCCTCCCTTCCTATCAGGTTTCCCTTACAAACTGGTGCTTCGCTCTAGGGCCTCTTTCCTGCCAAAAATGGTAACACCATTTCATGTGGGCCAATCTGTCACCTAGCTCACTTTCTACGCTCCTCCACATCCCTGTAAAGAAGAGGAGCGACTCCGCCGTCTGGACCCAGAAAGAGTGTTGTCGTTCTACCTTGGCCGCACACAAGAGTTCCGGGTGGATGACCAACTCTTTGTGGGGTATGTTGGTGTGAAGAAAGGTTGGGTGGTGCAGAAACACACCATCTCTCGGTGGTTCCTTCTCTGCAACACGATCTGCTACGCACTGGCAAAGAAGCAGCCTCCTGAAGGCTTAAGAGCTCATTCTACCAGAGCAAAGGTTGCGACCACTGCGTTAGCCTGTGGAGTTCCAGTCCTGGACATCGGTCAGGCAGCAACGTGGGCATCCCGGCACACTTTTACCAAGCATCACTGCCTGGACAGTCAGGTCCGAGGGGATGGGCATTTCGACCTTTCAGTCCTGCAGGACTAGTCTAAATTTGTCTGCAGACCCACCTCTGGGCACGGTATTGCTTGGGTATGTATTCAAAGGTAAGGAATCTGCGGCTTGATGTTTCTATCAGATGAACAAGTTACTTATCTTCGGTAAAGCCTTATCTGGTCGAGATAATATCTAGCCGCAGATTCCTTACCAACCCACCCATCCTCCCCGCTCTGCGGACAGATTTCTAGGGTCAAGGCTGATCCCTTTCAGGGCCCTTGTTTGGACACACCAGTGTCAGGGCTCTGCGCTTCTGGCGTGCAAAGTCGTGAAAAGTAACTGAAGTCAGCGCACCGAGGTGGCGCCTATATAGGTGACCCAGACGTCAATTCCGGGGTGGACGTGGACGATGACGCCACGTGGTGCCAACAGACGCCACCTGCTAGCATGCTGGGGTTCTGTTCACGAAAAATCTTCATGATCCAGTCTGACGCCTGAGAAAATTCAAAGGTAAGGAATCTGCAGCTAGATATTGTCTCTACCAGCTAAAGTGTTACCGAATGCAAGTAACTTGTTCCTTAAAGCTAGTCAATATGCCAGATCCAATGGTTTGAAAAATATTAAATAATACCAGTCGTATTTGAACCATGAATTATAGTGTGCAATAAATCTGCAAAATGCATTGGGTATTGAGTGTTCAAAAGTTGCTGAAAAACACATTCAGACACACTGGGATGTCTTCTGCAAATATTAAAGGTTTACCTTTCTAGGTTAGTATAATATAATGAGTTAATTTATCAAGATACATATTTATCATATTTACCTTCAGGCATGAGACATTTTTAAACATCAGAATTTATTTTCCCAAATAATTTGAAAACCATTTCACAGAAACATGAAATGAAGGCAGCAGGTGGTGCAAGCAGGACTGGGCTTTAAAGGGCTAGAAGCAACATGAATAATGATAGAATCACATTGAACCGAGTGTTTTAGTGGATTGGTGCATGCAGATCTACTAATGAAAGCAGGATTGTCTTTTGTCCATCAATTATACTCAAAAAAGGGTAATTTACAGACATGTTGTAGGAAAGTGTTGTGCATACTTTTGTGCCAACTAAAAGATTGTTTCTGACAATCATAAAAATTAAAAGGAGTGATTGGTAATGAAATTACTGCATGTTGAAGCCAGTCATATAAGATGTAGATTTTCAACAGCAGAAAACTGAGTACTCTCTCTTTAATTGAAAATAAAAAATGTATGATGCTTCTTTCTTAATTATCGTTATCTCCTTTTATGTCAGAATATAAGGGAGAAAGATGGCTGACTCGTGTATGAGTTTCCATGGCACTTTCAGTGTTTGTACTGACCAGTTTAACTGTGGTAATTCGCATGTGTTTGCACCTATTGTACAGAATGAAAAATGTACTAGTACACATGAAGGAAAGTTTCAATTCTATTAAGGACACGGAGGTGAGGATTATGCTCTACTTTCTTTTATTTCCATCTCCAGCAGTGTTTAACTTTAACGTAAAAAACTATCTTTCCCAAGAACCATAGGGAAAGGTCAACAAAAAGGAAGACCAACCGTCTTGAACTCCTCAAAAGGCACAGGGCTTCTGGGATACGTCCTCTTTCTTGACTGCGACGTTCTGCCCGTCACCGAATTCCTCTAGTCCGTCTTAGCAGGTTCTGAGCCTACAAGTAGTCAGAGGAAACAGAGATGAACCTGAACATGTATACCCTGGATTTTCTGAAAACTATAACCAGGCAAGCAAAACACAACAAAATAGGACATCCTTATGTAATGCTGTATTTGGAAAAAAAACACTGGTCAATAAAGTATTGTAAACAAACTTAAGATTATACTTATGCCAAACGTCGGTCTGGAACACCCCATCCCCTGTCTCTTAGACCGGGTGGGAAAAAAGGTGACTGATAACCTCAGGAAACTCTGGGCAGGAATAATCCTCTCCTCCGTGTCCTTAATAGAATTGAAACTTTCCTTCATGTGTACTAGGAAATTTTTCATTCTATGGCAGGACCGGAGGCGAGGATTATGCTTGTTAAAAGCTTGTCAACCACCAGAGAAGCCATGTCCACGACTGGTTTGAAATAGAATCTTTTAAACATGGAATCTGAAGACCAGTCTGCTGCGTAGATTATCGAGGCTGGCTCCGAGAGAGAAAGCTTTGGAGGCCATGGCCCCTCTGACTGAGTGGGCACCAAAGTGCAAGGTGTCAATGCCCGCCTCTTGCATGACCCATCTGATCCATCTAGCTATGGTGGGTGAAGAGACCGCTTTGAAAGGTTTCCTGAGAGAAATCAATAGCTGGTTCTCCCCGTGGGGACGATGTTCATCTGTCATACTTTCATAAGCCTTCAAACAGCGTACGACGCACAGCTTGGGGTGCCTGTCAAATGCAGGGTACGAAATCGTCCTGGACCCTGACTTCGTGCATCTAGAAATATGGAAGGTGACCCCCTGAGGGGTGAAGATTCGACCAGAAAGCTCCAGGGCCCTCACATCAGACACATTTCTACAGGAGACCAGGCACAAAAGCATGGCTAGTTTTGCGGATAACTCCTTCCTTGACGGGTATTTATTCGCCTGCCACGTCTTAAAGAGGTATAATACCTTGTTAACATCCCAAAGCTTAGAGTATCTGGGTTGCAGTGGAAGCGACAGACGGATACCTCTCATGAGCTTGCAAACAAACGGGTGCTCGCCCACTGCTTCCCCTTGCACCGGGGCATGGCCCGCCGAAATCGCGGATCTGTAGGAATTGATAGTGCAGTATGCCAAGCCTTCAGAAGCCAGGAAGTTCAGGATGTACACCACTTCGCACCCCACAGGATCTTGATCTTTCCTAAGGCACCATCCCACCCAACTGGACCAGGCTGATCTGTAGCGCTTGTTGGTGCCATCTGCCCACACTGCTGCCAAAATCTTTTGAGCTTCTCTTGATAGGCCACGGAGTATCCAACGCTGCCGGAAATCCGCCAGGCCATGAGGGGCATCCGGTTCTGTAGGATCAGAGGATGGGGACCTCCTTGGGGATCCCGAAGGATATTCTGATCTTGGGGTAGAAGGATTGGAGAATCCCAGGAAGATTCCAGAAGAACTGGAAACCATACTTGAGACCTCCAATAGGGCGTGATCAGCACCACCCTCGCTTGCTGTCTGCGGAACTGCGCTAATAGGCGCATTATCATGGCAAACGGAGGGAATGCGTAACCTGACTCCTTCGACCAATCTTGGAGGAAGGCATCCGTGGCTGCTGCCAGGGGATCCGGCTTACAGCTGAAAAACTTGGGAAGTTGATGGTCTAACGAGAGGCAAAAAGATCCGCCGAGAACTGACCCCACAGAGATTGCAGTCTCTGGAAGACTCTAGGGTCCAGCTGCCAGAGGCTCATGTCTGTCCATGCCTTGGAGCACCAGTCCGCGATCACATTGGACGCCCCGGGAAGGTATTCCGCCGAAACTGAGACATTGTGGTCAAGGCAAAATGTCCAAAACTCCTTGGCCATGTCCGCTAGTGCCTTGGACTTGGTGCTGCCCAGGTGGTTTATATATCGGACCGCTGAGACATTCTCCATTTTGAGAAGTATGCTGCAGCTGACCTTTTCCTTGGTCCAACACTTGATGGCAAAAGAGCCCGCCAATAGTTTTAGGCAATTGATGTGGAGAAGTTGCTCATCTGCGGACCACTTTCCTCCTGTAAAGGAGTCCCCGCAGCGAGCTCCCCAGCCTGATTTGCTGGCATCAGACTCTATAATCAAGTCCGGGGCAGAGCCAAAGATGGCCCGCCGGTTCCAGTCCTCCACTAGGTCTAACCACCACCGCATCTCTAGCCTCACTTCCTCTGTGAGTGGGACCTGCTCCGAATACTGCAGGCCCTTCCTCAGGTGGGAGGCTTTGAGACGTTGGAGGGCCCTGTAGTGGAGAGGGCCCAGGAAGATGGCCTGTATAGAGGACGACAGGAGACCCACTATTCTGGCGATCTGCCGAAGAGAAGTAGTTTGCCTGGCTAGCGTTCTCCTGAGTTCCCTTCGAATCTTTAAGATCTTCCTGGCTGGTAAACTTAAGGTTTTGTTCACTATGTCTATGACGAACCCCAGAAAGGTAGTTTGCCTCTCCGGTGTAAGGAGGAACTTCTTTTCGTTGATTACGAAGCCCAGTCCTTGCAGCAAGGCCACCGCCGTCTGTAGTTGCTCCGTCAGCAACGTCGGGGACTGAGCCAAGAGGAGGAGGTCGTCGAGGTAAATGATGATGCAGAACCACCTAGCTCTGAGGTACTCCACTACTGACTCGAGGACCTTGGTGAAGCACCAAGGCACGGAGGATTGCCCAAAAGTGAGGGTAGTGAACTCGTATGCCTGCCCTTCCACAGAAATTGAAGAAACTGGCGGTGAGGGGGGAAGACCGGGACCGCCAAGTACGCGTCTTTTAGGTCTAGACGCACCATCCAGTCGTTTGGGCGCAAGAGGTCGCGCAGCAGGTGGATTCCCTCCATTTTGCAATGCCGGTAAAACAACCAGCTGTTGAACTCCCTTAGGTTAATGATCAGGCGTTGGCCCCCATCGGACTTGTCCACCAAGAAAAGGTTGCTTAGGAAACCCTGTGGGTGGAGGGAGGCATGGGCAATCGCCCCTTTGCGTAGTAGGTCCGTCACTTCCTTGTCTACCAGGGCTGTTTGGGCTTCTGAAAAGAGGAGAGGTCATGGGCGAAACCCTGGACCGGACACCCGTAGAATTCTACACGGAAACCCTTGATGGTTTGGAGAACCCATGAATCTGAGGTAATAGCCTCCCAATTGCGCATGAACAAAGCCAACCTGCCCCCTACTTGTGACTGTGAGGTGAGGCAAACTCTTACCTGGCTGGGCCTGGAAGGAACCCGTCGGTACCTCTGGAGCCTCGACCCCTGTAGTTTTTTCTGGATTGGAAGAACTCTCCTTGCTTGGGTTGCTCCTGCGTTTTCTTGAAGTTCCTGGCAGGGGCTTGGGTATAGAAGCGGCCAGTCGAGCGCCCCCTGCCATGGCCGGCCCCAACGAAAACCTTTGGGTGGAAAACCCTCTTTATAGAGGCTTGCGCCTTGTCCACGGTGGTAAATGTGGCCACGCATTTGCTCAATACCTTGACAAACGGCTCCCTGAAGAGCCCCCCTTGGGCCTCTGCACCTGCCTCTGAGGAAGCGAAGGTCCCCAAGTTTGGGGTCAACCTTTAGCAGAAGGGAATGCCATCTCTCAGTGAGAGGGCGCAATTAGCGTTACCCAGAAACACTATGGCGCGCTGAGCCCAGCCTGACACGGACTCGGGAGAGAGAGGGGAATTGGAAGCCTTAGCTTCCTCAGCGAGGTCCAGGATCTTGGTGAGTGGGCCACAGGCGTCCAGGAGCTTATCCTGGCACGCCCTCCAGGACCTATCAATCCCTTTCTTGGGGTCACGGATGTACTTTAGCAGGAACGTGGCCATTCTGGGGTCTATCTCAGGAGTGAGTGCCACTTTACCTGCGAGGGAGCGGGCATTCCGCCTTAAGGCAGGCTCTAACCTTCTCCAGGGGCATCCTAAGGCGACTCGCTATGAACTAGGCAACCTTGTCTCCAGGAACCCATTCCTTGGAACGTGGGTGCAGGAGGTCCTCCGTGACCAGCATGTCTGAAGGGGCTTCTGCTCCGCCCGCAGGGGGGCGCCAGGGCCTGGAGGGGCCCGCTTCGTCCGTGGATTCACTGGGGGACTCGTCGCCTTCGCCCCCCCCCCCTTGCGGGGACAAGGGGGGAACCTTGCTCAGTGAGTCAAGGGGATCGAGGGAAGGGCGGGCTAGGAAGGCCTTCTTAAGACGTTCAACGGCGCCAAGGTCAATGGCTGAATCAGATTTGCGCTTGGGGGCACGTTTAAGAGAGGGGGGGTTCCCCTAGGAGGGGGTTGTCAGCATACGCGTAGGCAATTTCCATGAGGTGCCGTTCAAAGGGGCCTATGGCCACCGCGACTGCCTGGTGAATGGAGGCATCTACCGCCTCGCAGAACTCGTCGTCTAGGGGGAGGACCTGTAGGGACTCCTCCTCGAGGTAGTCCTCCATGACCTTTGCAAGGGGCCTCACCAGTTAGGCCAATAATAATAATAAGAGAGGGGTCGGTGGCTTACTAGTGCCCTCACTGCCCCACGAAATCTGGTAAACCTCAGTTTCTTATGACTTTGGCGGCTGTGGCAAGCCCTGAATTTGGTCGCGCAGGCGCTAATACTGGGCACAAGCTCCCTCGGGCGGACTCACCCTGATAACGAGGGTATCCTGGACGCCTGGGCTGGGCCCCAGTGGCAGCCAAAGAAGGTAGGTACTATCCTGCTAGGAGCGCCTTGGATTACCAATTTGAGAGGCACAGAATTACTGGCCCGTTTTAGAGACGGGCGTGAAGCTGCTCCAATTAACAATTCTGAGGCACAGAGTTACCGACCCGATTCAGACGGGCGTCAGGCTGCCTAAATTAGTTACAGACCCGCTAAACACGGGCGTCTCAGCTTTCAGGCGGCTCGAGGCAAAGGCAGAGGCTCAGCAGGGATGCGTTGCTGTCAGTTTTGAAACTGACAGGAAAACATGCGTCCCCCGAGGATCAATGAGACATGGTTCGCGCCGTACGCGCGCCCCCTAGCGGCACCCGGCCGCCACCGCGTTGCCTCGAGTCTTCTGACGGTGCCGCGAATGTAGCAATGAGAGATGCTCCCGCAGTACTGGTAAACGCTGCGCGCCGCCGCGCAACCGTAGCAAAGGCTCAAGAGGCATGCAAACTGGAGAGGAAATACCAATAAGCTCACAAGAATAAAAGAAAAAAATTGGTGACTTAACTGCTGGAGAGCAGGAAAAGAAAGAGGACGTATCCCAGAAGCCCTGTGCCTTTTAGGGAGTTCAAGACGGGTGATTGGTCCTCCTTTTGTTGACCTTTCCCTATGGTTCATGGGAAAGATAGTTTTTTACGTTAAAGTTAAACACTGCTGGAGATGGAAATAAAAGGAAGTAGAGCATAATCCTCTCCTCCGGTCCTGCCATAGAAGTCAAGTCTTCTGTCAAAAGATTGAGAACAGAGGAAGTGATAGTCGAAATTGTGAAAATGTGTTTGAAAAGTGCATGTAAGCAATTATCAATAACCGAAAGTAGTTTGCAACATTTCTTTGAGTCTCCCTGATTCGTTCAGCAGCTTCAGACCAACGCTGTTCATCAGTTATGACAATATAAATTAGTGTAGACAAAAATCTTTTCATAGTCACTGGGTGCGGTCCCAGAAGAAAATCACATAAGCCCATGTTTTTACTGAGCTTTCACAGGTGTTTGTTTTTCATTTACAGTCTGTGAAGTGTGTCATATTCATTTTTACAATTGATGGTGTTTCTAGATTTCTGAAAGATGCAAATCTTATGTAAGTTGTTTGCTGCACTTTCTTATTTTAAAATATAATTTCTTGGGGAATCATGCGTGCACTGAACAAGTTATGAGTGTCTGGAAGTAGCCAAAATGTATTTCTTCAGACACTTTTCAATAAACTGTGGTGAATAGATAAATGTGATTAGTAATCACTATTTTTTTTTTAGCTTTTCAGGCTCTCAAAAATAATTAAGTGCAGATGAGGCAGATTTGTCACCAATGTCACCAATCTGACTTTAATAATTTCCGCCCTATCTCCAACATCCCCACCTTAGCCAAACTACTTGAAAAATGCGTACTGTCCCAACTCTGTGTTCACATAGAGAATTTCCAACTCCTAGACCAGCATCAATCCGGCTTTCGGAAGGGGCACAGTACTGAATCGGCTCTTTCGCACGTTATGGACGACATCCTAAAAATGCTGGACCAAAATGATGCCTGCCTCCTAATACTACTGGATCTCTCTTCCGCCTTCGACACGGTCAATCACGACAACCTTCTTTGCATTCTGAAGAACAGGATGGGATTCTCGGGCCTGGTGTTCCAATGGTTCTCATCCTTCCTTCACAACAGATCACAAAGAATCAAGGCAAATCACTCCCTCTCCCAGCCATCCCCAGTTCTCATGGGTGTACCCCAAGGGTCCGCCCTATCTCCTATCCTCTTTAACCTTTTCTTGGAACCATTAGCTAATCTTCTAAACGCTTCGAACACTCTCTTCCATATGTACGCTGACGACACACAACTTTATGTGAAAATCTCATCCTTGGACAACCTAATCTCACTCAACACTACCCTAAATATTACACAAAACTGGTTAACAGAGAACCATCTACTACTAAACATTTCTAAAACGGAATTTCTTCTCATCTTTCCCCCGAACCATGTCACCAAGCTAGACCCTTGGTTGAATCTCCTCACTGCCTTCAACTGCTCCCCTCTTATCATTGATTCAGCCAAATCTCTCGGAATCACCCTTGACAATCACTTGAACATGAAAAATCATATCAGCAATGTCTGTAAGGGAGCTAATCACCTAATGAGGACACTCGGAAACATAAAGCCTTTTCTCCCACAGAAAGACTTTAAACATGTGGTACAGGCTCTGGTCCTACCGAGACTGGACTATGGTAGCGCCACGCTCTGTGGCCTTCCCATATACACGCTGGCTCCCCTAAGGGCTTCACTGAACACAGCGGCCAGACTGGTTACAGACACCAAACGTAGAGAGCACATATCTCCTATTTTAAAATCTCTTAATTGGTTGCCCTTTGAAGCTCGAATTCAGCTAAAGATTGCCGTTTTGGCGCACAAAGCCCTGCATCTCAAAACTCCAAAGTACCTAACTCAAAATCTGGAACTATCTTGCGGTGGTAGAGCCTCAAGAAGTGCTATCACCCTCCTCCTGAAACCTCCCATTTTTCGAAAAAAGAGAACTGGTGTCCGAGCCTTCTCTGGAGCAGCCCCTAGGATTTGGAACTCTCTTCCACCGGAATTACGCACAATCTCTTCAACGATTACTTTCAAACTGGAAGCCAAAAGATTCCTAATGAACAAATTTTTACCTTAATTGTAGACAATGATCACGTGCTCGTCCACATTTTGACTGCAGCCATTGTTCACTCTTTTGTTGTTATGCTTCCTCACCGCATTTAGAAGCCTGTCTTATCTTTGCATAGCGTATTACTCCCTGTGATTCACTGGTCCGATGTGTGCGAGTATTATGTCTGTTTATCCCTACCTATGACCGATACTGGAATTAGGCCCTTCCTCACCGCAGGTTATATCTCCTCTCTAAGCCTGCTTCATACTTGGTTATTGTACTACTATCCGTGTCTCTTTTGTCTGTGAAATACTCGGTTAGGTGGTTAGAATGAAGGCGATAACCTCCGGGTGTGCTTCCATATCTGTTGTCATTATTTGAATGTTGACTTACTTTCCGTCCTTGTAAAGCGCTCTGATATCCCTCGGGATCTTGTTCGCGCTATATAAAACTTTATAAATAAATAAATAAAAAATGTTGAAATAAGAAAAACTTTTCTGAAAACTTTTAGGATTGTTAATCGGTTGGAACTTGCAATGCTGCCATTGTGTACAATTATATTCTTCCTTCGGGATTTTAGATTGATGAATGTAATGATGTCCATATTGATGACAACAAAACGGCTGTTGATGATTTCCTGAATTGAGATACAGATCTTCATTATTCAATGAGGCATACAAACCCAAGTCAGTGATCGGTTGTTTAACAGCCTGTATGTCTCATGAGCTTCCTAAAGGACCTAGATTGATAACGTCATCCAAAGAGATTTTTAAAACATAAGGAAGCTGGATCATTTCTGTAGGGCCTATGTATGGATTTTTTTGCATTAGCAATCCAGATGTTTCACCATGATGGAAAAATGTATGTCTCGGAACCAGCAACAAGCAAGAAGCCATCAGCAGCATCTATTAATTGTAAAGATGTTTATTATGCGTGTTTCATGTACTTCTCCAGTTCAAAGATTTGGATCAGACTCCTTTCCATGTAATGCCATTTCTTTCAGCTGTATCATTTCAATTGGTGTAGATCCTATTGGTGCTGCATTGTAGATTGTAATTGCAGAGGTTGCAATGGCTGATACAGCAGCAGCAATTTCACTTATTGAAAACTTTGCTTTCAGGAAAACGGGCTGCATTAAAAAAGAAAAAACTTCACCTAAAAGCTATTATATACATGGTGGTTGCTAACCCCAGCAGGTTCCCATCCGTGAGATAGCAGTGAATTGTAGTTTGTCACAATCTGTAGCCAATCATTAATATTCTTCAAGTAGGCTGAATTGCGACCCACTGCGATTCAGTTTTTATGAACCGAACTACACGTACATTGGTCGGTTCACAAAATACCATGGGATTCGCAAAAAGTCAGTGCGCAAATTGTGACCTCTTTTTTTAATGCTATCTTAGGACATCTGGCCCTAAGTCTCTAACATATCTGCCTGTAGTCCATTTTAAGTAGCTGGGTGTTTTTCATCCAATTCTTTTCAGAAAACATGGAAGTGATTGATTCATATAAGGGCTTAGCTCGCTCATTATAACGTGGCAAGTGAGCTCTTCCAAAGTTTAAAAACCCCATCAGCACTTACAGCTTTCTCTGAATATTTGGAGGTTGTAAAGTAGCACACACTTCAGGAGGAAGTCATGGGCCAATCCTTTACCCTCACTGGACAATTCATATGCAGATTTAGGGTCTGATTTAGATCTTGGCAAACGGGTTACTCCGTCACAATGTTGACGGATATCCCAACTGCCGAAATATAAATCCTATTATATTTGAAGGAGCCGGGTTCCACGTTCTAAACTTACTCTGGAACCCCGGGCCGATGACCTTTTTGCCTGCTTGCAAGTGTGGAGGGGAGGAAAAATCATTAGTCCGATATTTTTTAAATTCCTATGAACCCTAAGGGCCACAGACTCCTAATCCAAGTTATATCATTTTATTACAAAGCCAAAATTAGTTTTTTTGTTTTTTTTTTAACTTTATTTTGTTCCAAACATAGCACATTCAGGTTGTTGGCATTCGTTGCAAATACATATCACTATTACAACATGCAACAGTGGAGAATTCGTGCTAGATCATTAACATGAGCGGTCTTCTATACAGCGTGATCTATGCGACAACATTTTCAGCGTCACCTCTCTTACATATAGTCATACATGCATTTCCCCCCAGACGTGACTAGCTGTAACTAATAAACATTGTGTATGGTCGATATGTTTCTTGTGGCTTCTAAAGATCTATGGTCCTATTCTGGTTCATGCTCAGTCCCATCCTCTGTCGCGCCACCTTCTCCATGCACACAGCCCCCGGAGTGTTGACTTTCTCTGTCAGTGTCCGCTCCTGCCTTACTAAGCAGGTACGCTTTAAATGGCCCCCAAATGTTGCGAAGGTCTGCCGCAGATCAGCCTCAGCACGTTATATGTGTCTGTGTTCGTATTACAGTAGGTCATATCCACGTACCATTCCGCAATCGTCGGGACAGGGCCCTTCATCCAGCGCATCGCAATGCGTCTCTTGGCCAATAACAAGCCCATTGCCACTAGCTTCCTATCCTGTTTTGAGACCTCACAGTCCAGGCCTAGCAGGGCTAGTGTTGGAGACTCTGGTATTCGCTGTCCGATCCTACTCTGAAGCTCTGCCAGCACCTTTAACCAGTATTCATATATCTCAGGACAAAACCAGGCCAAATGACCAAACCCAGCCTACGCAGCACCACATCTCACACATCTGCTGTCCTCCCGTAAGCCATACCTATGTAGGCGCGCGGGGGTGTGGTATACTCTATTGAGGTATTTAAAATGTACCAACCAGTGCCTGCCATTCTGCGATATAGTCTCAGTGTTGGAGCAGCAATACGTCCACTATTTATCTGTGATTGTAACACCTAAGTCCGTCTGCCATTCCAGTTGAGCCCTTCTGTTGGCTACATCGTTGCTATGTCTAATCACCTTATACAGCGCAGAGATCCCGTGGGCTGGGGAGGTCAAGGGGGTTATTTAGGGAGGTTCTGCTCTATCAGCGCTTAGGTATGTGCGTAGTAATTAGTGCGCTCTTTGACAATTATATGTAATGCTTTACAGAATCTCGGGTATTAATTTTATAACCTCACTCCAAGGTTTCAGGATTCCATCTTGAAAGAAATCCCCCACATTATTGATACCCGCTTGTCTTAATGCGCGGACAACTGCACCATCGGCACCCAGTGATAGCCAAGCACACCATTCTATGGGGAGTATTGATGAGTACAATAGGGGGGTTTGTTTTTAGTGGCCGTTTTTTGAAGTAGGTAACATGCAGCGCCTATGAGATCTATAGCATGGTATTTGCGGCGAGCCGCGGTAAGTGGGGAGCGCGGAAGCGTTATCGGGGCAGCTGCTACCCATTCTAAGTGCAGATGATGGAGATCCTGTGGCCCGTGAAGCCAATGATACATATGCATGATCTGTGCGGCTCTATAGCATATTTCTAAATCAGGGGCATCCAGTCCACCCAATGTATAGGGGAGAGTTAACATGTTCCACCCCACCCGCGGTTGTTTCCCTGCCCAGGCGAGTCGGATCATAAGCGTACGCAGTGTACGAAATACCAAGTTTGGTAACAGTATTGGTATGTTAGCAAATAAAACAAGCATTGGCATAGCCAATAGGTCTCGCCTTTGGAACCTTATAAGTGTTTAGACATGCAACAGTTGATGTTGTTGCACCAAGGATATTGTACTGCATAACTAAATACTTATAAGGTTCCAAAGGCGAGACCTATTGGCTATGCCAATGCTTGTTTTGTTTGCAGTGGAGTGATCATATTTTTATAGTGCTATTGCCATTTGTATAGCTTTGCGGCGCTGGGAACCAGAAAATGGGCAATAGGTTACAAGGGAGGGGAGGTGGAAAAGAAAAAATGACTCAAGCATTGGCATAGCCAATAGGTCTCGTCTTTGGGACCTTATAAGTGTTTAGTTATCCAGCACAATATCCTTCGTGCAACAACATCAACTGTTGCATGGCTAAACACTTATAAGGTCCCAAAGGCGAGACCTATTGGCTATCCCAATGCTTGTTTTAATTAGCAGCGGCGCGCTTGTCTGTTTATACAGTGGCGGAAAGGCTCTCCTCACGCTCAGCTGCTTAAAGGCAGACTTTAAAACTGCGGGACAGGGTTCAAGCCTCGGCATCCCTCAACATCCTGAGATTCTATGCATATCACTTAACCCTCCCCGTGCCAAAAGACTGAACTTGTGTGATGATGTAATATAGTGATAATATAAAGCACTCTCGTTTGCTCCGTAAAAACTGCAGAAATAAACGGGCAGTTCCATTTGAAATGTTGCAAAGCTTTGCTTCATGGTTCAATTTCGCTGACCTAAATTGAAGACCCCCTCGCTCTCCCATCACCTCTCATCATTACGGACATTTCCGTTCAAGTGCGCCGAAAAGGTTTCAGAAGGGCTTCAACAGAAACTACTTTAACGAGCGCCGCTCCGAGTCATTCGCCGGCCCCAGCGGCTTTGTGTTTGCAGTGGAAGCTTTTGACACCTCGCCGAGAAGAGAGCACCCCAAATGAGACAACGATCAGCCCCCATCCACTGTTAAAGGCGCCCTGTCTGGGGAAGCCCCATGCGGCTAAATAGCTGCTGATAATTACGTCATTGACTGCCGGTCCACTAATTTAATAACGGCCTCTGAAACAAAGTTGAAGGGCTTCTAGTAATTGACCCACCCTCATCAAAATGGACGTCAATTACCTGTAGCTGACACAAATCCTAACTAGCACTGTGGTCCCCCTGCTGCCCCAAATTTAAGAGGTCACAAAAGGAAGAGGAAGTCAGAAGGACTGTACCAGCCCTAACTGCTTGCTGGCTGCGGTCGGCAGGCTGCTCGCGCCACCCCTACCGTCTGCCAGCAATGACCTCAGCTGCTGGGAATCTGCATACAGGAAGGAGGGGCGCGTGACGGGAGAGAAGATGCGCGAGACAGGTGGCGAGAGTGTGAGACACAGAGAGGGAGTGACAAAGCAGAAGACGAGGAGAGATAAAGGGACAGAGACGGAGAGCGCGAGAAATAGAGGGAGGGAGACAGCAACAGAGTGAGAGGGTAGGGAGGGCGAGCCACGGAGAGAAAGACAGAGAGGCAAAAGTGAAAAGAGAGGGAGACAGAATGAGAGATACAGAGTGTCAGGGATAGGGAGGAAAGGAATTCAAGGACGCAAGTGGTGCGCGCGCGAGGGGAGGAGCGTTGAAGCGCGCGCTTGGGAGAGCAAGCGAGGAAAGCCAGATGGCGCCTGATCGCGCGCTGTAAGGGTGCCCGCGAGCGATGCGAGGAATGCGCGTTACTGTGCGCGTAACCGCACGCTCTAGGCCAGACAAAAAGCTGTGGTCGGCTTTTTAAAGCCCACTCACTAAATGTCTCGCCAGAGCAGCGCATGCGCTGGCTCAGGCGAGACCTAAAAAGGAATCTAGGGAGGACTATCATCTTCATGAGCGCTATGCGGCCTAGCAGTGAGAGTGGCTATCGTATCCAACGGTCTATTATTCTGTTAAGCGCTGCACTGCCCTTCCGCTGTTTTCCTTTATTATTACATCTGGGTCCGAGTGTACTTGGATTCCAAGATATCTCACTGGTTCGCTAGTCCATACTAAGGGGAATTCAGTAGAGGTTGGGTCCGTAGCCCTTGTGAGCGGGAATATCAAGGATTTCCCCCAGTTGATTTTTAGACCTGAGAGGCCGCCGAATCGTACTACTTCACGCAGCAATGGTGCTAAGTTTTGCTCTGGATTCCTGACGTACAGCAGAGTATCGTCAGCATACACCGAAATTATTAATTTGTAGTTTGGGAATCGTAGACGCCGGTGTGAATGATATTCGCGCAAGGCGCATGCCAGGGGTTCTGCAACCAGCGCATACAAGAGGTGGGAAAGCGGGCAGCCCAGCCGAGTGCCGCGCGTGATCGCTATAGGGGCAGAGAGAATCCCATTCATAAATATGCGCTCCGTAAGGCTTGAATATAAGAATTGTATTAGTTTAATGTAAACCTCCCCCACACCCACTCGCCGCAGCACTGCCATCATAAAGGGCCATTCTACAGAATCGAAAGCTTTTTCGTCATCTAAGAACACCGCTGCTGCTTGGATCGTTGGATCTATTAGGGTAATAGCGCCAAATAGTGTTCTTAGTTTGCTGGTCAAGCTTCGTCCGGGGACGAACCCAGATTGCTCAGGTCCTATAATGCGTGGAAGTAAAGGGGCTATTCTGTTGGCCAGGATTTTGGCCAACAGTTTTGTGTCAGTGTTCAATAACGATAAAGGGCTATAGGAAGAGCAATGCTACTCTGGTTTCCCAGGTTTTCTTATTGCTATCAATAGCGCCTCTCTCATAGTGACAGGCATAGTTCCTTCTTGGGCCATTACCACGTAAAGATTCACTAGGTGGGGGAGTAGCTTATCTTGAAAGGTCTTGTAGAAGGCCACCGTGAGGCTGTTGGTTCCAGGGGCCTTTTCGTTAGGCATCTCCTTGAGCGCTGCAGTGATTTCCGTAGGACGAAGAGCGGCTATCAGCCTCTCTCTATCCTCATTTGTGAGCCACCCCATTTTTATATGAATTAAGTAATCAATTATATCTTCTTCTGCCGTAATGGGGCAAGATGTATAAAGATCGGAGTAGTACTCACAGAATCTGTCCACCACTTGCCGCGCTCCACTAATCGTTTCTCCACTACTTGCCTGCACACTGAGCACTTCATTTGCACTTTTACTTGGTCGGGTCAGGGCCGCTAATGTGGTGCTGGGCCTCTCGCCCTCACCATATGTTCTGGCAGAGGCGTATTTTCCCATGTGTGTGAGCTCGGATTGGGCCAGCTCATTGTATTCATACAGAGTGGCTTTGATTTGTGCCTGCAGTTCGGGGCGTGGTTTGTGCAACTGTTCTAGCTCCTTTGATTTCAATTCCCCCTCTAGCTTGTGCAACCGGTCTCTAATGGAGCGTAGTACTCCTGCATGCTTGGAAATAGTAATACCCCGAATGTATGCCTTAAAGGCCTCCCACAGCGTGGACATTTTGGCGACGCTTCCTGTGTTAATGTTGAAATATTCGTCTATAGCTTGCCCAATTTGATCTCGAAACATGGGATCAAGGAGCAAGTATTGTGGGAATCGCCATGGGGTCATTGTAGGGTGCATGTCTAGAATTCGCAGGGTAAGTTGCACAGGAGAGTGATCAGAGTAGGTCCTAGGTAGGTGCTCACAGGTCTCCAGGCATGTCAGCAGAGAGCGGGAAATTAGCCAATAATCAGTTCGCCTATGAGTGTCGTATACTGCGGGGTAGTGTGTATACCCTCTGCCTTGAGGGTTAATGTGACGCCAAGCATCCACAAGTCTGTCTGTCTCTGCTATAGCCTCAATGGCGCGGGCAGCCGCACAGGGCCTACGCGGGGGGCTTTTTGATCTGTCCATTTCGGGGGATAGCACACAATTGAAGTCGCCTCCCCATAGGTGCGGTATGTGACTATGTGTAATCGTTTTGCTGTACAACTCTCGATAAAATTGCGGGTCATCGTAATTAGGGCCATATAATCCTATTAGCAGTGCCTCAAAGTGCCCCTGCCTACAGTGAGCGATCAGGAATCTACCATTGGGATCTAGTATACCATTTTAAGTTTAATACCAGAGTTACGTCTTGCCCATAGTACTCTGCGCGTGTGCGAAGTGAATCCTGCCTCTAAGTCATCACCCTTCATTCTACGTTGTGTTATGAGACTGGTCTGAGGGGACAGGTGTGTTTCTTGCAGCATAGCCACATCAATGTTGTGTCTTTGAAAATACGCCGCTATTTTACGTATCTTACGGTGATCATTTAGCCCTCGTATGTTCCACTTGAGGAACCTCAAAACGTTCCCACACTTCTGTGCTGGGCAAGTAGTATCAGTCGCTTCACCCATTGGGTCTATCTTTGTCTTGCATTGTTAAGCAAGTACCCCTTCTTGCATCTCGATTTTGCCAACAACTGCCATACAACTTGAGAACCCAATATCTATCCAGCCACGCTTTGCCCCTCAACATGGGACTACGCTTACAAACATTCCCCGGAATCAGCCCACCTAAACAATTTAAGAGAGAAAAGTAGGGAGAAAAAAAAAGAAAGAAAAAGTAAATGCAAAACATTCCAACCCAACAGTTGGTGTCGGTAACACTCGAGGGCGACGAATGCCATGCCATTCCTTCTGCATTAATGTGAACATATCTAACATTATTGTCAATGAATTGTCGCCACTACCTCACCTGGTCTCAGGCTGCCTTTATATAAATAACTCTATTGTTACCATCTTTCGTAGCAATCAGGGATACTATTCCAGCGTCTGCTATTATATTCCGGTTCTATCACATCAATTCAGGGTGCCGCATAGTAGTTCTTTGGAAAGACCACTAAGTAGAGCATGACCTTCCAGTTTACCAAGTCATCAACGTTCGCAGAGTAGGCTAATTGGGCGTGCTGCTTTGTCTATTAGCGATCAACAGCTTGTAGAATGCCGCTGATCCACGGTTCTGGTCAACCTCATAGGCCTTTTTATCATGTTGATCTGGGCCGCTAGTGATTGCGTTCCTCTTTCTTGCGGTGTCCAATTTCTTGATCAGCTGCTGCAGACTTTGTAAATCGGTGAAGATCTTGGGTTTTCCTTCTACCATGACTCGCATCCGCGCCGGGTAAAGCATAGCGTATTCCATATTGAGCTCCCGGAGCTTCCTCTTGGCTGAGGCGAACTGGCATCTCGCTTCTTGCACCTGGGGGGTGAAATCTGGATACAGTGAAATTTCGGAGCCCTCATAATTAAGTGTCTTGAGCTCGCTGGCTCGGCGCAGGGCAGCATCTCTGTCACGATAGTTGAGTATTTGCGCTATGACAGGACATGGGGGCCCCTGGTATCAGTCGCGGGCGGCAAGCGAACGATGAGCGCACTCCACTACAAAAATAGCTGAAAAGGTGTTGTGGCCCAGGAGTTCAGTTAGTAAGTTTTCAATGAAGTTCTCCATGTTGCCAGTAGGTGTAGATTCCGCCAGACCAACTATGCGTAGGTTATTTCGCCTAGAGCGCGCCTCTAGGTCCTCAGTCTTGCTTTGCAACGTCGCCAGTGTTTTTTCAGCTTTTCTGTGGCTCTCTGTGGTCTGCACCTGCAGATCTTCAGCGTCCGAAACGCGGCTTTCGACCATATCAAGTCTCTCCAAGTGTTTATCTAATCTTTCAGACATACGATCCATGCGGTAGGAAAGAGTCTATTTTTCCATCTATAGTAGCTAGGCTTTGTTGCATGTTTATCAATAATTGCTTAATGTCAGTATCTTCCTCGCCCCCCATGGCACCCACCTCTTGATCCTGAGCGGGGGCGTCCTCATCGCGCATCCTAGTTGACCTGCGTTGGTCAAGGCTCAATTTGGGCTGGCTTTTGTTCGGTTTCCCCCTTGTGCTGTATTCATAGTTGCAGCAGGCCAGGGTGTAAGTCTATCGCCCGCGGTCAGATTTTAGTCACAGCTAGAGAGACTTATCTTGATCTGCACAGCAGCGCCTTTTCAAGATTACAGACTTCTGGCTGCGCGGTTGGCCCAAATCACCGCTCGCATCGCGCTGGGCCCAGCACTAGATCGGAGCCCTAATCTGACCTAAGCGCCTCCTTTGCGGCGTGGGTCCAGCTGCCCAGGTCGCGCCCTCGCCAGTGTTCATCTACGCCGCAGGAGCGCGTGTACAGGTCGCCGGCCGCCCAATGGATAAGGGGATGATATCCGGGGCCAGGCGGCACAATGACTTCTCGCCGGCTTACCTCCGTCATGGGCAGTCCGTCCCCGCCGCAGCATGCGATTCCGCCGTGCCCGGGCCCCGCCAGCAGTCCGGTAGGGGAGCGTATCGGGGCACCACTCAGCGCCCGGGGTCAGCGCTTCGATCGGATCCTCTTGAGGCACCCAAGGGAGATCGGGGGTCCCGCAGAAGCAGGAAGGTTATGCGGCGGTCGCTGCGAGCTGGAGCATCCGACTGAACAGGCCGCGGCAGCATCTTATCGCACCCAGGTAGATCCCCCGCCAGTCCGTTCCCAAGGAAAGACAACCCGCAATGCCTGAGGGTATTGTTACTCGGTAGCTGTTTTCCTTAGCAGGCAGCAACAACAGTTAAAGGATATTTCAGGATATTATTGAGGCCGGCACTGGGAGAGCTCTCAAGGTGCGGCCGTCTTGTAGTGAGGCAAACTCAGCCCCCCCCCCAAAGCCAAAATTAGTTGGACATATAAACACCTCAATACGAGAGTGTAGAAATATATGGGCACTAATACAAATACAAATCTACAAATAATATTTAAGCGGTGCAAAATGCACAGAATAGCCAATTCCAAATACACAGAATAGCCAATTCCAAAATCAAGACGCAAATGCTCATAGAAACCACACCCAGAGTCCTCTTCATTGATGGATAATGGACACAACACTATCTGTCCCTACACTACCTCTATCGTGGCATCCCTACTTAGCATTTCCCAGGCAAGCCCCAGAAATGTGTCAGCACGTGAAGACTTCCTAAGATGCACACTCACGGTTTATGGGTCGAGTAGCTTAAAGCTACAGAGCTCGTTCTAAGATGCTCTCTCCTCTCCAGGTAAGGCAGAAGTCCCCTGTCCCTATCCTTAATGCAAAAGGTGAAAATCACACCCAAAAATGCATCGCATGACTATTTCGTCCAGTTGAACACCACCTTGTAGGTAACTTTCCATGAAGCAATAGTACGTCCAGGTTCTTGCTCGACGACCTTGGTTCCCAGGCCTTTCCAGACACAAAAGACATCCTCCCCTGTTATCAGGTCCGCTTATTCAAAGGCATCCTCTCCTCCCTATGTCTGACTAACTCCTGAAACAAAGACGTTATTCTAACTAACGAGGACAAATTCTTGCACCTCCAACAGAGACGTGAAAAGGAAAGGAAAAAACAATTCTGCAGACACATAACTCTAATTAACAGTTTCACTTAGAGCAAACAAGGAGAAGCGAAAGTTAGGCCTATAGAGTTCAGCTAACATAAGAGCAGTGCCTACCTTTAAAATACAAATGTATATTAATCAAAGACACACAAAAGGAAGGGTCCGGACAGCAAAATCCTCCACCAGTCGTTACAGTATTATGGCTATGAAAATCAGTGCAAACGTGGTGCAATGAGCCGGAGACGTGACCCTCATACACCCAAAATGATGGAGAAAATACTTTCCCCAAACCAAATTTGAACACAAATGGCTCTGCACTCAACTAAACGTGTAAATGCTTTATCAATGGATATCAGTGCCCATAGTTTGTCCCACATAAGAAGACGATGGTATCTCCCAAATGAAACACGTTGTTAGGCATCTTTATTGGAAAAATAAGTTCTTTTTATTCTGTCGTTCTTTTATTCAATATAAATTCCTTAAAATCACAGCACACATTTGATAGCCAATGCGTTTCGTCCCTCCTGGGAATTCTTCAGGGCTAAAATATACACAGAAACAAAACCAAAAAAACCTATTTACAATCTCACCTTATGTTAAATTCCATATATATTTTTACAAATTGAACCAGACATGATATACATAATTTCTCCATAAATTGCTGTGCAAATTCATTTTATGTTAAGAATAACACACATTTGTTCATTTAAGTACTAGGGAGATAACCAATCAACAGTACTATACAGTGAGGAACTATACTTGTTAAAGTTTCATAGTGTATATTATCCATATATTTACAACCTTTACTGGAGGATTGACAAATTGATTTGTTCACAAGACTTTTCAGCGATTATTAAAGGTATTAGTAAACCCACAAAGTTCTAAAGACACACTTAAATGAGCAGAGAGGCAAGCTCTAGTTAGGGAAGGCATTAAATACCAGCCCGAAGAGTGACTTGGGAAACACTTTAGTCTAGCGTACCTTTAAAATGTAACAGACATGTTCCACAAGTTCTTGGCGTTTAGCATTGAATAAACGGGAAAAGTTGTCAGATGAGTGAATCTGTGGCATAGATGAAACAAAAAGATTCACCTCAATATTATTTTTAATAAAGGGCATTACATTATAACTTCAGTTTTTAATGAGTAAAGGCCCACTACGTAGTTCATATACATCCTTTATGCGCAATCATTATTGCCGTCCGCGTACATGGCACAGGAAATGCCTCTGTTGCGGGCACCAGAGGGATTTCCTTCAGTCCGAAACAGCCTGAGAAGCTGGGGAAAGCTTCCCCAGCTCCCGAGGCTGTTCTGTCGTTTTGAGTGAAATGACGATCAACGCATACGGCGCGCTGACGTCATTTCACTGAAACCGTAATTCCAATGAGCCGATCGGCTTATTTCAGTTTCACTTCCTATGTGCTCATGGGGCTAACTTAGCCCACTGGGCATGTAGCAAGACTGGAAAGGTATCATTGGAAAGGAGAGATTCTTCCCTTTCCAATGGTACCCCTCCCTAGTGGATCCCTGCTTGGAGAACGCCGCAGGAGGGCGATCCCCAAGCAGGGATCCACCCACTTAGGCACCAGGGAGGCGGGAGCTAGCCCCTTGGGCAAGACCTTTTGCTGCCCCCCAACATTTTGGACAAAGTTCAGTGTTTCTGCCCCCCGCCTGATGGGAGCCATAGACCCCAATCTGTCCCCCTGGGGGGGGCAGAAAGCACTCTAGGCACCAGGGATTTATTTTACGTGTGCATATATGGGTGCCCAAAATGGGCATGCCAATGTCCCCTCAAACAACCTCCACAGTCTTTCTGCCCCCCGGGGGCAACTGGGGGTTATTAGCCCCGATCTGTCCTCCGGGGGGAGCAAAACCCCACTAGACACCAGGGATTTTTGTTTTATAAAAGAGGGATGGGGGCTGACCACAATGGGCAAGACCATGCCCCCACCCAAATGTATTTGGAAACAGTCTTTCTGCCCCCCCCCCCGGAGGCAGATGGGGGGCAATAGCCCTCGATCTGACCACCAGGTGGGGCAGAAAGAACACTAAGCACCATGGATTATGTTTTTTTATACGTAGGGGAAGGGTCTACCCAAAATGGGCATGCCAGTGCCCCCAGCCCCTCAAAACTAATTGCAAAGCCTACTAGGAAGGTAGTCTTTCTGCCCCCCCGAGGCAGATGGGGACAAAAGCCCCTTATCTGCCTGCCCCAGGGGGCAGAAACCCACTATGCACCAGGGATTCTGGGGTTTTTTATACGCAGGGGAAGGGTCTACCCAAAATGGGCATGCCAGTGCCCCCAGCCCCTCAAAACTAATTGCAAAGCCTACTAGGAAGCCAGGGACAATTTGTTTTGTAGGTCCGGGACGGGGGCTTCCTAGAATGGCCATGCCAAAGCCCCCACTCCCTAAACAATTTGCCACAGTCATTCTGCCCCACCCCCCCAGGAAACAGATGTGGACAATAGGCCTTTATCTGCCTCCCCCTGGGGGGCAGAAAGACCACTAGGTACCAAGGATTATATTATCTTTTTATATGTAGGGGTGGGGGCTGCCCAAAATTGGCATGCCAGTGCCCCCCCAAAACTAATTGGACAGGCTTTATGCCACCCTTGGGGGGCAGAAGGTCCTCTAGGAAGCCAGGGACTATTGTAGGTCCGGGATGGGGGCTTCCTAGAATGATAAAAATTGAAGATTGTGTGGCACACTTGTGGTATTTCTATTTTTTCTCTTTATATCCAACACACGTTCAAAAACTTTGGAAATGGATGCGTACGGGTGTAACACTTAGAGCACTCTATAATTAACATTACAGAGTACTTAAGATCGTTGCATATTGGATGTTAAGCTCTGAGTTTACTATTGTTATAATTGTTACCATCACTTACTCGAATCCTTCCCCTGAAGAAGGGCTTTGTCCCGAAATGCATCGGAAATATGGGATCATATTTCTAATGTAAAGATTGCATATGCAACAAGGAGTGAGATTGATGGAAAAAACATACAAATAATTTTTGTGCTTATGAAGTACAAAGACTAAATCTAGTACACCAATGTGATGAAACATTGTGGAATAAAGAAGATATTTCAAGAAAAATAAAAACGTTTACTATTACTTTTGAAAAAATAAAAGTGGCGTGTTTAACCCCACAGAGTGCAGTGTGGGGACGCTGTTTACGCTTTAAACAGCGCTAATTTGAACGGCTTCCTAGAATGGGCATGCCAAATTCCCCACCCATAAAAAAACTGCCATTCTTTCTGCCCCCTGGGAGGCAGATGGGGTAGTAGCCCCTGATCTGCCTCCCCCCCCCCCCCCCCACCAGGGCGGCAGAAAGACCACTAGGCGCCAGGGATATGTTTATGTGCAGAGAGCGGCCCCAAAGACAAGGGTCGCTGCCCTTTTTTTCTGGGGACACATTTTGGCTGTTTCTGCTCCCCCCAAAGGGGGCTGAAAACCACTAGATACCAGGGAAAGTTTCTGTGTCTGTGAACTGGAATTCTGTGTGTACTGGCGTTTGGCTGGCTGTGTGGGTATTGGCATTTTGCTGGCGGTGTGTATGGACTTGCACTTGGATGGTGGTGTGTGTGTGTGGACTAGTGCTTGGTGGTGGTGTGTGTAGACTCGTGCTTGCTTGGCTATGTGCATGGACTGGCGCTTGCCTGGCGGTGTGCGTAGACTGGTGCTTGGCTGACGGTGTGCATGGATGGTGCTTGGCAGGCAGTGTGTGTGGATGGTGCTTGGCTGGTGGTGTGCATGGATGGCGCTTGGCTGGCGGTATGCGCAGCGGCGGCTCCTCCACTATGGCGGAGGAGCATTGCCCCTCCCAAAAACGTCAGGAAAGGAAAAATAAAACGAAAGATAAACACTCGTTATATTTTTCCTTTCTTGCCTAGTCGTGGGGGGCGGGGCCAGGGGGGACTGAGGGGAGTGGTAGATGCACTCCCTTCACTGCGAATGACGGTTTGGCCTGCCGTTTCATGCCGGCCAAACCGTCATGCGCAGTGAAAGCTCTCTCCAACCCAGCAACGCAGCTGGTTTGGGGAGAGCAGACACAGACTCAGTCTGTCCTGGAAAGCCAATCGAGAGTGCTCGGGCCAATCCTGTAGCTGCTTTCATGCATGAGAGCAGTTTCAGGATTGACTACATGGCATTCTGGGAGCTTGTGCTGCCTGGAGAAGAAAGGAGCAGAGCGCGATGCGACCAGCTGCAAGTGAGGTGTGCCTGGACTGGCAGTGTGGATTGTGTGGATCCCCCAGTGTTTTTTTTACCTAGAATCCCCTGTAAACCTCAAATTTAGCTAAAAAGTCCTATTTTCCTGACAGTTCTGTGTGGGAAAGCTGTAGGATCACCGCACCAGTACAAATTTTCTAACACCCAGCATTCCCCTCGGTCTATTGATCAAAATGATACCTCACTTCTGTGGGTTCCCAAAGCAGAGTCAGCCTAAAAACCTATAGAGAAACTGCCCTTTTGGGCCCACATTTGTTCCACCTTCAATCTCTACAGGTTTTTGGCCCTTCCCTGTCACAGGCACTTGGCCCACCCATTCAAGTGAGGTATAATTTTTATGGGGAGACCAAGGGGAATGCTGAGTGGTAGGAAATTTATGCCGTTGCTGTGATCCCACAACTTTCTCACACAAAAATGTGAATAAAATATGACTTTTTAGCTAAATTTGAGGTTGGCAGGGGATTCTGGGTTATAAAATGTATCACAAGCGTTCCTCCAGGTCTCCCGATAAAAATGGTACTTCACTTGTGTGGGTAGGGAGTCACCTGCATTTTTGGTCCCGGGCTCAGCGGCCATCTACGGAAACCTACCAAACCCAGACATTTCTGAAAACTAGACACCCAGGGGAGTCCAGGGAGGTACAGCTTACGTGGATCTACCAACATTTTCCTACCCAGAATCCCTTGCAAACCTCAAATTTAGCTAAAAAAATCAGATTTTCCTCACTTTTCTGTGTGGGAAAGTTGTGGGATCACCAGGATGCTGCGAATTTCCTACCACCCAGTGTTCCTCCAGATCTCCTTATAAAAATGGTACCACACTTATGTGGGTAGGCCTAGTGCCTCTGACAGGAAATGGCCCAAAACATACTGTGGAGACCTGGTGAGAGCCACACAAGTCACCCTATACTGGATTCCCCTGGGTGTCTAGTTTTCCAAAATGTACAGGTTTGCTAGGTTTTCCTAGGTGCCGGCTGAGCGAGGTTTCAAAATCCACAGCTAGGCACATTGCGAAAAAAGGGTCTGTTTTAACTGGAAAAATGGCATGTGCCCAAGTTGCGTTTTGGGCCGTTTCCTGTCACGGGCACCAAGTCTACCCACACAAGTGAGGTACCATTTTTATTGGAACACTTGGGAAAATGCTGGGTGGGTGTAAGTTTGTGGCTCCCCGCAGATTCCAGAACTTTCCATCACAGAAATGTGAGGAAATTTTTTTTTTTTTTTTTTTTTTTTACAAAGTTTGAGGTTAGCAAGGGATTCTGGGTAACAGAACCTGATGAGAGCCACACAAGTCACCCCATCCTGTATTCCCCTGGGTGTCTAGTTTTCAAACATGTACAAGTTGCTAGGTTTCCCTAGGTGCCGGCTGAGCTAGGGTCCAAAATCCACAGCTAGGTACATTGCAAAAAAAGGGTCCGTTTTCACCGGAAAAATGTGATGTGCCCGCATTGGGTTTTGGGCCATCTCCTGTTGCGGCACTAGGGGTACCCACACAAGTGAGGTACCATTTTTATCGGGAGACTTGGGAAAATGCTGAGTGGTGTCATGTCCTCCAGGAAAGGACATTGTTATATAAGTAGGTCAGCGGTCTAGCTGATCCAGACAGAAGTGAGATGCCAGGAACTTCCTGGGTGGAGACAGGAAGTACTAGTTTTCCCTCTCACTACATTGAGGGAAGCAGAGAGAATAGGACGTGTGGAGAGTAGCTCCACATCAGTAGGCCATGTATAAAAGCTTAGAAATTAATAAAGATGAGTTAATAGCCTGATGCCAGGTGCTGTCTTTTATGCAGTGTGTTATGCTTGCCAGTGTTGTGAAGAGAAACCAATCCAGAACAGGACAACTGGCGACGAGTGTGGGATCGAAGATCACGCCTGCAGATAACAGAGGCAAGAAATATAAGAAAGTACCAGTGCTGAGGAAACACAAATTACCTGCAGCTAGCATGCAGCATTAAAGAAAGTGGGTGGAAGTTTATGGCTCCCTGTAGATTCCAGAACTTTCCATCACAGAAATGTGAGGAAAATGTGTTGTTTTTTTTTACAAAGTTTGAGGTTTGCAAGGCTTTCTGGGTAACAGAACCTGGTGAGAGCCACACAAGTCACCCCATCCTGTATTCCCCTGGGTGTCTAGTTTTCAAACATGTACAGATTGCTAGGTTTTCCTAGGTGCCGGCTGAGCTAGGGTTCAAAATCCGCAGCTAGGTACATTGCGAAAAAAGGGTCAGTTTTAACTGGAAAAATGGGTTGTGCCCATGTTGCGTTTTGGGCCGTATCCTGTTGCGGGCAGTAGGTCTACCCACACAAGTGAGGTACCATTTTTATCGGGAAACGTGGGGTATGCTGGGTGGGTGGAAATATGTGGCTCCCTACAGATTCCAGAACTTTCCATCACAGAAAAGTGAGGAAAATGTTTTTTTATTTTTTTTATTTTTTGTTTTTTATACAGAGTTTGAGGTTGGCAAGGGATTCTCAGTAACAGACCCTGGTGAGAGCCACACAAGTCACCCCATCCTGGATTCCGCTAGGTATCTAGTTTTCAAAAATGTAAAGGTTTGCTAGGTTTTCCTAGGTGCCTGCTGAGCGAGGGTTCAAAATCCACAGCTAGGCACATTGTGAAAAAAGGGTCTGTTTTCACTGGAAAAATGCCATGGGCCCAAGTTGCGTTTTGGGCCGTTTCCTGTTGTGGGCATTAGGCCTACCCACACAAGTGAGGTACCATTTTTATTGAAAAACTTGGGTAAATGCTGGGTGGGTGTAAGTTTGTGACTCCCTGCAGATTCCAGAACTTTCCATCACAGAAAAGTGACAAAAATGTTTTTTTTTTTTTTTTTACAAAGTTTTAGGTTTGTGTTGGGATTCTGGGTAACAGAACCTGGTGAGAGCCACACAAATGACCCCATCCTGTATTCCCCTGGGTGTCTAGTTTTCAAAAATGTACAGGTTGCTAGGGGTGCCGGCTGAGCTAGGGTCCAAAATCCACAGCTAGGCACATTGCGAAAAAAGGGTCCCTTTGCACTGAAAAAATGTGATGTGCCCACATTGCGTTTTGGGCCATTTCCTGTTGCGGGCACGAGGGGTACCCACACAAGTGAGGTTTCATTTTTATGGGGAATACAGAATTGTAGAACAAGTGTTATTACCAATTGACTTTCTAATCCTTTCTGCCTTCCAAATGTAAGACAATGTGTAAAAAGGAAGTCATTTTGAAAAATGTCCTCTAATTTACATGCTAGTATGGGTACTCCCAATTTGGGAGACGTGCAAATAACTACTGCTTCTAATCTCTATATTTTGTTCCCATTTCAGAAATACATGGGTGTTCTTGATACCTATTTTTCACTCTTTATATTTTACAAAATGATTTGCTATATACCCGGTACACAGTGAAAAACCATTGCAAGCCCAGCTCAGTTATTGGCACTGGGTACCTCGGCTTCTTGGTAAACCTACAAGTCCTATATATCACCACAACCAGAAGGGTCCAGTGGACGTAATGGTATATTCCTTTCAAAAATACTTATAAGTAGTTACAAGTGAAAACTCAATTTCAATATTTAGGATCTAGACAAATGACCCCTTGCTGAATTCAGAATTCTGTCTACTTTTCAGAAATGTATAGCTTTCTGGAATCCATTATTGGTTTTACACCCATTTCTACCACTAACTGGAAGGAGGTTGAAAGCACAAAAAATAGGAAAAATAGGCTATGTCCCAGTAAAATGCCAAAACTGTGTAGAACATTTTGGTTTTCTGACAAAAGTCTACCTGTTCCTGAAAGCGGGGAGGATGGTGATTTTAGCACCACAAACCCTTTGATGATACCATTTGCAGGGGAAAAAAACAGACGCTTTCTTCTGCAGCACCTTTTCCCCATTTTTCCCCACAAAAAAACAAAATGTAGCTGTATTTTGGCTAATTTCTTGGTCCCATCCAGGGGAATCCACAAACCTTGGGCACCTTTAGAATACTCAGGATGTCGGAAGAAAAGGACCCAAATTTGACATGATACTTTATGTGGACAAAAAGTTACAGGGGCCTAAGCGGGAACTGCCCAAAATAGCCAAAAAAAGGCTTAGCACAGGGGGGAAAAGGTCTAGCAGCGGAGGGGTTAAAATGAGCTTTTGAGTCCAAACCTGTCTATTCTTTATTCACATTAACCTCAACATCACCTGTTGGCTCCCTACCATTTTTTTGCTTGACGTATATGTCCTCTCTATTATACTGAGTCCGTCCACTCCTTTCTGTCCTCTTACTCTCCCCAGAGTTCCTGCAAGGAACTTTAAGAATGGCTATCAGAATACTCATCCGTCTTTTTTAATTTTATCACAGTCCCTCAAATTAGATACTCCTCTAATGGACTTCTGCTGTGGCAGAGATCCAATCCTGTTTTTTGTTTTGTGTTCTGCTTTTTCTTAGTCTATGGTGCAGTCCTTTCTTAGCCAGATCCCTCAGACCTGTTTTTTGTTTTGAGTGGAAGTTTTGTGGCTTGAGAATCTAAAGTATTCCACCCCACAGAGGTGTATACTTCCAAAATAATCTCCTGTTAACTATCTTGAACAGCAGCCAACTGCTGGCACGCTGCCAGTACTGCCTGTTCTGCTCAAATGTCATTAGGAACTATTGAAAAATCCGTTTCAAAATTACCTATTTTTCAGGCCTACATTAACAGCTGGTTCAGCTCCATGTTCATTTTGTATTTGTTTCAACACCTTTGGTAGCACCTCCAAAGATGGTGTGCCACACGTAGTAGTATAGATACTTGCAAAGATTGTTCCCCTTGTAAAACACTCTTCTGCAGCTGGAATTGTGCTATACAGAACACACACAGTTAGCATTCTATTTTTATCTTGGGGTGTTTTATGAGGATATGCCACTTTTAATTGATTTCTTTTACGCAATTCAAAATGGAATCTCATCTCACTCTGTGGGAACTATTGCCCCAGTTGCTGTTGACTGTGGAATGTGCGGTGAAATTTCAATAAATGATTTAGTAAATGTCTTAAATCTGGTGCAGGCAGCATTGCTGCCTCTGGATGTGGCATATACCCAGCCTATATGGGCCAAGTAGTTCCTTCATTACTCAAAAGACTAATTCTGATATTCGGGACTACGAGAGATAATTGTCCACTAAGCCATGCTTGGTGTTCCTGATAACCTAGACAGATTCCTAAATCTTGACAGGGTTCATAATGAGCAGGTATTGCACTGAAGATCTATATGTATGAAATTAGCCAGTGTTTGGGTCCACGGGATCAAACTCCACCCATGAGTAAAATATTTCAAAGGGGTATCCAATATGTGCAATGATTATAACACCCCTGTGTTAGGAAAACCGCCTAGCCATAAGATGTTGTGTTACTGGTGCCTTGAAATTTACTCCTATTTGAATATGTGGTGTCTTTTTACAACTGATTCAGAATGAGATTTAATACTGAAATTGAAACAGGAACACCTCTCCCTATTCAAGCCCCTGGCAGGTCCACAGCAGAGAGGGAGTACCTATCTGAACTAAGAGAGGAAATCAATATTACAACGTATGTCTCCACTATTAGTAATGATTGGTAATATCTTGTGTATATCATTTAACAATACTCAAAATTATGCTCAACTTTTCCAGGATATGATTCAAGCTTTGGGATTTTTAGACCCTTTTGTATATGTCATTTAACATTACTCAAACTTAGGCCCAACTTTTCCAGGATACGACCTGGGCTTTGGGATTTCTAGACCTTCTGGCAGTGCAGACTTAGTCAACATACCAACGTGAGACAAAGAATCCAGTGGCTGTAACCCACGAACCACCTCAGCATTACATGAGGACGCTGCGTTCTAGGCAACAATTAGTCCTTTGAGACTCACAGGAGTACTTGGGTTCCAGATCGCCTTTCACCATGAATAGACACGCTTACAGAAATACACAAAGGTAACTTAAACTTTCGAGTAAGTTTACATTTTGGAGCAAGTTTACTACTTTAATTTTTCACAAACTCCGAGTGTTAACTCACTAAAAATGTGTAAGTTACATGTCTCCACCCCAAGAGTATGGCAAATTACTTACTCTTGTGTGGGTGTGTGACGTTCTTCCCTAAACCCCTCCTTGATCATCCCTAAACCCCTCTTACTCCTCCCTTATCCTTTTCCCTTTTGTAGTAATTCTGCCCTTTCTTTAAGGCATCCCCTGTGTCCCTCCCACATTTACTACTAAAACCTATTTTTACATATATCCCCAATCAGGGCAGAGAACTCCGCACACACAAGTATTGGCGATGCAGAGGCATAAAACTCTGCACGTAGATTGTGGATTGCCATTTGTAGTATGTTTTGTAATACTAGAAAACATACTACAAAGTGCAGTTTGTGAATCAGACCTAAGAATATACTTTTATGACTTTTATTAAAATCAAAATCACATTCTAGTGCATATAATATTTCTGATGGATACATCTACCTTTGGATTCCTCACCTTTTGAATATCCCAATGCGCCAGCATTCCACTGAAAGTTTTCTTTCCAGCTCTCCCACGTCAACGAGAACATCATAATGCCCATGATTCTGCACGTGACTCCACCTGACATCTTTGGAGCCATAAGAGGCCTTCGTCGGTGTGCTGACGTCGGTTCCCTTTTTTACGTGCCGTCGACCCGTGATGTTTTCCTAGGCTCAACATAGTGTAGGAGTCTTGCAACATTTTTTCTAGGAAATTGCAACGTTGTTGTGAAAAAATGTCTCCTACAAAGGAAGTTTGGGTTCAAGTCCTGCAGGTAATGTGAGGGTCAAATGTCAATCACTCTTTCCTATGAATATTGTCTTCGGTGCCTTCTTTAGGACCACAACATTGATGCCTGTTCATCATGTCAGAAGACTAATCCAGAGGCACTGAAGGAGAGGGAGATGAAAGTCTTCACCCCAAGGCAAGGAAGAAGAAGAGAGGACGTCGGAAGTCTTGTTCTCAGTCGGAGTCGCCTTCTCCCCATTCCTCAAATTCATCGAAGAAGAAGCACAAAAAGAAGCGGCGTCATAGTTTCCTGCGTCCATCTTCAAGATTTGACTCTCTGAGGTTGGTGTCCCCGCATCTAAAGACTCATGAGGCTAGAGGTGAGGTGTCTCTAACCCCATCTCCGGAGTCGTCCTCGAGTCCAAGACCTCCGACTCCTCTTGGGTGCCCTAAATTGGAGCTGGGGTGGGATCCAGTAACCCTTCCTGTTCCACCTCTGCCTATGCATCCTTGACAGGAGCAGGAGTATTCATCTTTCTCGGCTCCAGGGGTCCGACCCTTCGAATTTTTTTAATGCTTTGAACAGCATTTTTAGCAGGGCGATGACTCCATCTGGTGTGCCTGCGGGCCCCATGGGTCCTCTTTCCTATTTTCTTTCCCCAAAATGTCTTTATTCAGGTTTTACAAGGATATGACACGGACTGGTACATACAAAAGAGAAAAAAAGGAAATCGTCAGGATAACTTCCTGATGTGAACAAAAAAGGTTGAACAATGACTCACTCGCAGCCCAGCGTAGACTCACGTTCCTTAAATGAGGAAAAGGTAAGTGGGACAGAGATGTCGTCCAGCACACATGTTCCCCCTCTCTCCCTCCCAGGTAGACAGGCACGGCAGCTAGGCAGAGAAGGAGTGGAGAGGAATGAGCCTGATCCACCACGAGAGGGGGAGAAGAGGGCTAGGGGAGGGGTTGTGAGCACGAGGGATAGGGGAGCACCATCCTCACGCATATCTGTGGTCCCCTGCGCTTTTCCTATTCTTTGGTTGGTTTTCCAGCACAATATCAGCAGTCCCCATTCTTACCATTTATGCCGATGACCCAGGTATCCTGCCCTCCGACTCCCAAAAAGGCGACTCCATCACCAGTAGAAGTCCGACAGGAGTCTCCGGTGCTGGTCGCGCCCTCTCTGATGTCTGATAAGTCTGCATCGGCATCGCAACACTCAATTCCAGTACTGCTGGCTTCCACTACGCAGGTACCCAAGTCACCAGTGCCGTTACCAATGTCAGTGATGACGGTACTGGCTGGATACACAGATGCCTATGTTGAAGCATAGATCTTGAAGAAAAGCGCCGAGGCTTCTGGAAGAGGAGAAGTACTTGTTTGGTGAAAGAGATCCAGATTTAGAAGAGGGGGAAATAGTGTCACTTGATCCGGAGTTTGAGGGTATGGAGGTAGCAAGTGGCTTAGACATAGGGAAGTTATTGTCCCCGAAAGGCATTCCTTCGCCTGAGGTCACATCGTACCATTCGGGGATAAGAAAGGCGGCTGAGATGTTGGAATTTCCTCTCCCATCTAGTGGGCTCAAGTTGAATTTGTCGACAGAGGTACTACATTTTTCTTCTTCGTCATTAGAGCCTTTATTGCCATTAGTGAGGCTCTGACTGAGCCAATGCGAGGAGATACAAGCCTGCTCCAAGTGATTCGTTGTTCTTATCCACTCACCCTTCACCTAAAAGTTTGGTGGTGCAAGCTTCCTGTTCCTCAAAGTTGACTCCCGGGTCTTTTCCAACAATTCCAGCGGAATCAAAGAGAATGGAACAGTCTACAAAGAAGGTAGTCTCCTCTGGTAGCATGGCTTTGAAGTCAACCATTGCAACCTGTTTATAGGAAGGTACATCCACATATTAATGGAATCAGCCAAAACAGTGATTCCTAAGTTGCCAGAGGAGTTTCAGGGGCATATTACCAAGATGCTGAATGACAGCCAGGCCACTGCTCGTCGGGCCTGGACATGACTGATTCAGTTGCAAGAGCGATGGGGACCTAAGTTGCCACATATGGTTGAGAGGGTCTGTTTTCTCACCAGATGTCCAATCTACCCTGATGGATTTGCCATTTGATGGATCGAGACTGATTGGCACCAAAGCTGATTCTGCCCTGGAGAGGTTCAAGGATAGTAAAGTGACAGCGCGATCATTGGGCTTCAATCAAAGCCTAGAGATTACAGGCAGTTTTTGAGGATCAGGGAGTCTGGCCGGAACTTCTCCATTCGTGGAAGGCACCAATACCAGCAGCTGTGCAATCGCCTCTATAGGAGTTATAAAGGGAGGGGCAGAGGTAGACAACGAGGTGCCACCCAGCAGCCATCTTCTTCCTCTTCCTCCCCTGCCAACGTCACAGGAAAGCAACCCTAGTTTCGCCTTCTTGGTGCATGCTTGCCCAGTGGGAAGACGGTTGTCCCATTTTCTTACACAGTGGAGAGTCATAAGAACGGATCTTTGGATATTGAATATTATTGAAAATGGATACGCCCTACCCTTCCAAGAGTTGCTCCCACCCTTTCCTCCCCAGCAAGGTTTTTGTTCAGAAGAACATCCTCTGCTCTTCCAACAGGAGGTTCAATCCCTACTTCAAAAGGACGCAGCAGGGATACTATTCCCGGTACTTCGTAATTCCCAAAAAGAACGGTCGTTTAGGTCCGATCCAAGACCTCAGGATTTTTAACTGGTTCCTCAAGCAGGAAAAGTTCAAAATGCTGACCATAGCAGAGGTGCTTCTTGCACTGGAACAGGAAGACTGATCGATCTGCAGGATGCGTATTTTCACATCCCCATTCTGTGCCCAGGAATTTTTCCACTTTATGGTGGGGTCTCAAGATTACCAGTTTGCGGTCCTTCTGTATGGTCTTACTTCTGCATCTCGAATCTTCACAAAGGTGATGGCAGTGGTTGCAGCACATCTCAGAAGTTGGGGAATACCGGTATTCCCTTACCTAGGCGATTGGCTCATCAAAGCCAGGTCTCCGGGGTTCGTGTTGCATCACTTGCAGCTGACAACTCAGTTGTTGTTCAACCTGGGCTTTTCCATCAACAAGCCCAAGTCCCACCTAGAGCCCTCGCAGCGTACCCTGTTCATAGGGGCAGTACTCAACACAATGGGGAATCGTGCCTACCCTTCTCCTCAGAGGATTCTGGACATTCAGGCTATGATTCCGGTGTTTCAGAATGGAGCCATGGTTCCAGTCCTTAAGGTCTTGCGCCTACTAGATGTGATAGCCTCCTGCATTCTGTTGGTCACCCATATACGCTGGCACATGAGGGTCCTCCAGTGGTGCCTCCACAGGCAGTGGTTTCAGCACAATGGGGATCTTAAAGAATCGGTCAGGATCTCCAGAGACACTGCCATGGATCCTCGATGGTGGGGTGTGTCCGGCAATCTGTCTCAAGGGAAGCTGTTTCACCCTCCACTTCTGGTGGCCACAGTGATAACTGATGCCTCTGCTTGAGGGTGAGGAGCTTATCTTGAGACCTAAAGATCAAAGGACTTTGGTCTCCAGAAGAATGATTGTTGCATATCAATCTGTTGGAATTGCAGGCGATATGTCTGGCTCTCAAGACCTTCCTCCCTTCCATTTGTGGTCAGTCAGTTCAAGTCTTGACAGACAATACTACCGCGATGTGGTACACAAACAAGCAGGGAGGAGTAGGGTCATATCCTCTCTGCAGAGAAGTTCTACGATTCTGGTCCTGGGCTTAGGATCATCAGATTTGTATCATGGCAAATCACTTGGCCAGAGTTCTGAATGTGTGTGCGGACAGTCTCAGTCAGCATTTTCAGTCGATCATGAGTGGTGCCTCCATCCGAAAGTGGTTCTTCACATATTCTGGTTGTGGCGGATCCCTCAGATAGACTTTTTTGCCACTCACGAGAACTCACACTGCCTGTCATTCTGCAGCCTCCAATATCTGATGCAAGGAGCATTGAGGGACACGTTTCAATTGGACTAGGGCTCCCAGCTATTTTACGCATTTCCTTCCCATACCCTTGATTCCTCGGGATCTAAGGAAGCTTCGCTAAGACCGGACCCAAGTCATAATAATAGCCCCGGATTTACTTTTGAAGGGTGTGGTACACAGACCTTCTTCACCTCTCACTGAGCCCTCCGCTCTGTCTCCCTCACAGGGCAGACCTCCTCTTGCAGGGGCAGGTTCTACATCCCCACCTCCAGAGCCTGCACCTACATGCCTGGAGATTGAATGGGGCAACCTGAGTTTTTTTCTCTCCCCCCTGATGTGGTGGATGCTATTATATCAGCCAGGAGACACTCCACCAAGTCGGTTTATGCTGGCAGAAGGGCTAAATTTGTTCAGTGGTGTGAAGAAAATTCTTTAGACCCCTTAAAGGCCCATTTGTCTGATGTTTTATTTTTTGCACTTTCCTTGGCACATCAAGGCTGTGCGGTTGCAACAGTTAAGGGCTATTTGTTTGCCCTTTCAGTATTCCTGTGTTTACCTAATCAACCTTCTCTGTTTAAGATTCCTAAAGTGTTAAGGTTTATTAAGGAAAATACTAACAAATACCCTCCCACTCCATTCATTATGCCTCAGTGGCATCTTAATTTGGTACTTACTTGTTATGTGTTCTCCGTTTGAACCTTCACATAGTTGTCCTTTGAGACTACTTACGTTTAGGACAATTTTTCTAGTGACTATAACTTCTGCTAGACAAGTTAGTGAGTTACAGTCCCTTAGTGTTAAGCCTTCCTTCACAACTTTCTAGGCAGAAAAGTTGGTTTTGAGAACCAGGGCTACTTTCCTACCAAAAGAGGTTACTCTTTTCCACTTGGGGCATTTTATCACCCTTCCTTCCTTCTATCCTCCTCCACATCCATCCAAAGAAGAGGAAAGGCTTCATCGATTGTACCCAAAAAGGGTTGTTAGATTTTAAATCGACAGAACACATGATCTCTGGCTGGACGATAAGCTGTTTGTTGGCTATGTAGGCAAGATGAAAGGAAAAGCTGTGCATAAAAGAATATTATCCAGATGGATCATCCTTTGCATAAAGAACTGCTATGCCATGGCTCACAAAGATCCTCCAGAAGGTATCAGAGCTCATTCCACAAGAGCTAAGTCTTCTACTTCTGCTTTAGCTAGATGTGTCCCTGTAGTTGACATTTGTAAACCAACAACTTGGGCCTCCCTCCACACTTTTGCAAAGCACTATTGCTTAGACTCCGAAGTGATGAGGGATGGTCACTTTGCCTGCTCTGCAAGATTATTTGGTATAGGCAGACTGGCACCCATCTTCAAGTGTAGGACTACTTGTTGAATCTATTCAGAAGGTGAGGAATCCACAGGTAGATGTATCCATCAGAAGAACAAGTTACTTACCTTTGGTAACGCTTTTTCTGGTGGATACAGTATCTAACTGTGGTTTCCTCACTAACCCACCAGCCTCCCTCTTGCTTGTCTGCATATGCCAGAAACAAGGCTTATGTATATGTGTGTGTATATATATATATATTCACTGAAAAAACCATAGGTTTTAGGGACAGTTATAGTTAGTTGGACATTGCACTCGTACAAAACCCGTGAAATTCCCCCGTTATAGTTAGTTCAGCTAACTATAACTCGCGCCCCCGCAATGCACTGCTGATGACGTCACATATTACATCACTCATGACATGGTCAGTGACATCACTGATGACATCACTGATGACATCTCAAATGACATCACTGATGACACCATCCAGTGACTGTGTGTTTCTGTAAAGTTTAAATATGTTTAATATATATAGGGAAAGGCGTATTGAAGAATGAGTGGGTGTATAAGTGTCTGAATGGATGATTTAGTACATGCGTGACTGACTCTACAAGTGAGTGATTAAACGTATCTTACTGAATGCATGGGTTAGTGACTAAACTGTGTGAATGTCTGTATCCGTCTGTTGGTGTGTAAGTGGATGCATGGATTTGCGAATAGCTACATGAGTGTCTATATGGGTTATTGATTGGTTCTATGAGTATCTGTATGGGTGCCTGAGTGTTTGTGTGGATGGGGTGTGTGCGACTGTGCATAGATGTGTGAGTGGGTGATTCACTGGGTGGATGGTTTCAAGAGTGCATCTGTGATAGACTGTATGGGTGGGTAAGTGTGTGTAAGAGTGTGTTAGTGAGTGAATGTATGTCCCAGTGGTACATGTGTGAGTAACTACATATGTGAAAGGCAGTATATATGTGTATTGGAGTATATAAATAGCTATAAGCGAGAGTGAGTGATTGTGATAGTGGCTGTATGGATGAGTGTGTGCTTGTATCAGTGATTGTATAAGAGCGTAACAATGTGCTAGTATTTGTATGATTAAGTGAGCTGGTGTGTGTATAACTGTATAGGTGAGTAAATGGCAGTGTGTTTAATTATTTGCATGACTGACTAGGTGTGTGAGTACCTCTATGGATGAGTGGCGGTGTTTGAGTGTCTATATAGGAGTAAGAGTGCATATGATAGTCCTGTACTGAGTGACCATAAGTATGAGTGACTGGACGGGTGAGTGAGTGGATGTGTGTGTGTAGACCTAAGAATCAGTGAGTGGGTATGTAGTTATTGGTGTTGGAGTGTCTATGGTTTTGCGAATGGCACTCTGTAATTTAGATTGGGTGTATCAAAGGTTATATTAGGGTGTGAGGAGCTGCATCAGATTATCACGTGGATGATGTAATCAGTGATGTCATTTGAGATGTCATCAGTGATGTCATCAGTGATGTCACTGACCATGTCATGAGTGATGTAATATGTGACGTCATCAGCAGTGCATTGCGGGGCGCGAGTTATAGTTAGCTGAACTAACTATAACGGGGGAATTTCACGGGTTTTGTACGAGTGCAATGTCCAACTAACTATAACTGTCCCTAAAACCTATGGTTTTTTCAGTGAATTTCAAAGGTTTTTTAAATGCTAATTTCTAACTATAACGTGTCTGAAACCTATGGTTTTTTCAGTGAATTTCAAAGGTTTTTAAAATGCTAATTTGTAACTATAACGTGCCTGAAACCTACGGTTTTTTCAGTGAATTTCAAAGGTTTTTTAAATGACAATTTTTAAATGTATTAATTTTTATATTAATTTTTTTCACACTGATTTACTACATTTTTAGAAACAATTTCTTTTACATATTTTATTTTTTAAATTACATTGTAATTACATTATACATTACATTACAAAAATACTTTCTCAGAATGAATTACTTTAGTTTAAATACTTTGCACATAGGCAACAGACTTTTAAGTACAGTAGTTACAGTTGTTGCAATGGGCAACACATTTTCATACACAATGCAACATTCAGCTCAATGTGAATTTCTAGTTAAATGCAATTAGTTACTTTATGGATTACTTTTCTAACCACAGGACTGGATCCTAGATTCAGTCCTGGTACATCTCCTGTAAACAGTTGAGTAAAAGCGTTTTGGTTACAGTCGTGATTTTTAAGGAATATTATTGTATTTTAAAAGTTGACACTTAGAAACTTTTTCTCATAGAATCACCAATGTTATCCTATGGAAGGAAATTCACTTAGCAGGTAAAAACTGTTATCGTTACTTTTTCTTACTCAGTGTTGGATCCTGGATCCAGCACTGGTGCATCTCCTGTAAACAGTTGAAAGAATGCGTTTAAGTCATACAGGCGATTTTTAAGGAATATTTGTAGTTTGTGAAAATCGACACTTTGAAACTTTTCTGCTGAAAACCAGACAATGGATTCCTATGGAAGAAAATATAAGTTACTGGTAAGTACGGTTAAAATTACTTTTCAGGACCAGTACTGGGCTGAAAGATACAGCACTGAGGTCTCTCCTTATAACAGGTGAGTAAATCGGAATTCATATTTCGGCTGATTTTAGAGGAATATTTGTATGTTTCAAAAATCAACACTTAGAAACTTTTTCAGCAAAAAGCAGGCAATGATATCCTATGGAAGGAAATTCAAGTTACTGGTAAGTACGGTTAAAATTACTTTTGAGGATCAGTACTGGGCTGAAAGATGCAGCACTGAGGTCTCTCCTGATAACAGATGAGTAAATCGGAATTCGTATTTCGGCTGATTTTAGATGAATATTTTAAAGTTCCAAAACTCCACACTTAGAAGAATTTCCAAGTGAAACCAGTCAATGTTAGCCTATGAAGGAAATTCAAGTTACCGGTAAGTACGGTTAAAATTACTTTTGAGGATCAGTACTGGGCTGAAAGATGCAGCACTGAGGTCTCTCCTGATAACAGGTGAGTAAATCGGAATTCGTATTTCGGCTGATTTTAGAGGAATATTTTAAAGTTCCAAAACTCCACACTTAGAAGAATTTCCAAGTGAAACCAGTCAATGTTAGCCTATGAAGGAAATTCAAGTTACCGGTAAGTACGGTTAAAATTACTTTTCAGGACCAGTACTGGGCTGAAAGATGCAGCACTGAGGTCTCTCCTGATAGCAGGTGAGTAAATCGGAATTCGTATTTTGGCTGATTTTAGAGGAATATTTTAAAGTTCCAAAACTCCACACTTAGAAGAATTTCCAAGTGAAACCAGTCAATGTTAGCCTATGGAAGGAAATTCAAGTTACTGGTAAGTACGGTTAAAATTACTTTTCAGGATTAGTACTGGGCTGAAAGATGCAGCACTGAGGTCTCTCCTGATAACAGGTGAGTAAATCAGAATTCGTATTTCGGCTGATTTTAGAGGAATATTTGCACAATGGTGAAGGGAGGGGGCGGGGCCTGAGGTGACATCTGTGCAAACGCGCCCCGTGGCGCGTTTTAAGTTGGGGGATTAAGTCCCCTTGAATCATGAGGGTCCCTACGGGCCAACTAGCCCACCAGGAACCTCCAGTATGCGCCAGGGGCTGCGTTGCAGAGACATGTACAGAGGCCACACCCCTTTTACACCTCTCTGCAACGCAGCTCTGTGGCGCTTTCTGGACGTACCTGTTGGGCTAGTTGGCCCCCAGGGACCCTCAGGATTGAAGAGGATTTAATTCCCCATCTTAAAACGCGCCACGGGGCCTGTTTGCACACATGTCACCTGAAGCCCCGCCCCTCCCTTCACCACTGTGCAAACGCGCCCAGTGGCGCGTTTTAAGTCGGGGGATTAACTCCCCTTGAATCCTGAGGGTCCCTGGGGTGCAACTAGCCCACCATATACCTCCAAAAGCGCCATAGAGCTGCGTTGCAGAGAGGTGTAAAAGGGGCGTGGCCTCTGTACACCTCTCTGCAAGGCAGCCCCTGGCGCATACTGGAGGTTCCTGGTGGGCTAGTTGGCCCCAGGGACCCCCAGTATTCAAGGGAATCGTTCCCCCTCTGCAAACGCGCCAGGGGCGCGTTTGCAGAGTGGTGAAGGAAGGGGGCGGGGCCTACGGGCCCGATCGTTTTTTTGTTTTGTTTTTTTCCCCCTGAAGGGGGGCTGTGTGGCCCCCTTCCTTTTTCCTATTTTTAGGCCCTGGGGACCCCATCCCCCAGGGCCTTACCCCTTTTTAAAAAAATTTAAAATAAAATAAAAAAACGGGAAGGGGGCCGCGTGGCCCCCCTTCCCTGGGCCTGTATTGGCCCCGGGGACCCCATCCCCCGGGCATGGCCTCTTTTTTTTTATTTGGAGGGGGGCTGCGTGGCCCCCCTCCTCAGGCCATTTAAGGCCCCGGGGACCCCATCCCCCGGGGCCGGCCTTGCACTTTTTTTTTTTTTTTTCCCCTTTTTTTACTTTGGGGAGGGGGGCTGCGTGGCCCCCTCCGTGGCCACTATGGCCCCGGGGACCCCATCCCCGGGGCCTGGCCTCTCGTTGGGGACTGTGGGGGGTCCCCAAGCCCCCACAGTCCCGCCGGCTCCCCATGTCCTACGGGAGCCGGCATTGCTCTACACATGGGGAGCAGCTAACATGCTGCTCCCCATGTGGAAAAGCAATCGGCTTTGGATATTGGAAGAGAGAGCAGGTTTCCCTGCTCTCTCTTCCAATATCCAAAGCAAGTTTGCAATGACAGGACGGGAGCCGCGAGGCTCCCGTCCTGTCATTGCAAACAGCAGTGTCCCGGGGGTAGGCACCCGGGACACTGCAGGAGCCGGCCCTGGGGGTGGCGGTCCCCAGGGCCACCACAGGCTCCAGGAGGGGGGCCGCGCGGCCCCCTCCCTACATTTTGAAAGCCCCGGGGAGGTGGTGGTCCCCGGGGCTTGGGGGTCCAAAACGGACCCCCATTTTAATTTTTCTTAGTGCCCCGGGGAGGTGGTGGTCCCCGGGGCGTGTGGGGGGGCTGGAGCCCCCCCACACAGGTTTTAATTTAAAAAAAAGAAGCCCCGGGGAGGTGGTGGTCCCCGGGGCTGCGGGAGGGCTCAGAGCCCTCCCGCACCATTATACATAAAGCCCCGGGGGTGGTGGTCCCCGGGGCTTGGGGGCCCTTAGAGGCCCCCACACATAAAATTAACCCCCCCAGCATGCCCCCGGGACTTGGCCCACCCGGGGCCAATTAACTATCGAAGCGCGGGAGACCGCGCTTCGATTTTTTTCGGCAGGATTCACGCACCCTGAGCGCATCCTGCCGATTTTTAAAAAAAATTGTTTTTTTGCCCAGGGGGTCCTTGTGGGACCCCTGAGCAAGCCTAGGGGGTCAGGGTGTTTCTACCCTGCCCCCTTAGTGCGCTTTGCGCACTTGTTTCTGTCCCTCGGTTCTACCGAGGACAAAATGGCTGCCAACATTTCCTGAATCGGAATGTTGACAGCCAGCTGACAGCCAATTAACATGCAGCTCGTGATCGGGAGGGTACGCGGACCCTACTCGGCCATAGATATCACTATCTTTTTACTTTTGATTTTCTCAGCAACTACTGAACGGATTTACACCATTTAACAAAAAGGGTTCTTTCTGAACCAAGAACTACCTCTTTGCCAAATTTGGTGTAATTCCGTTCAGCAGTTCGGGCTGTAGCCGTGTCTAAAGTTTCCTATGGAAAATTGCATGGGGAAAACGCGTTTTGGGACCCCCCTTTTTCTCGGCCCCCGCTTGACGAATCCCCCGAGACTTTCAGGGTAGGAGCGGACCGGAGCGGGCCACAAAGTTTGAAAATTTTGCGAAGATACGTCAACCGGCAAGAGAGTTATTTCAAATAGAATGTCGCGGATTTCCTATGGATAATAGGTTGTAACTATAACTATCTACTGGCGACCGCCAGTAGATATATATATATATATATATATATATATATATATATATATATATATATATATATATATATATATATATATATTTCTTTGGTTTGAATTCTTCCATATGCTTTTGCATTTGTGATGTTGGTTTCACCCATTCACCTCGAAAGCTCGAAAAAATAGGTGGACACTAACCTCAGCATGCCGACGAGGGCCTCTTATGGCTCCGATGATGTCATGCGGAGTCATGGGCATTATGGCGTCCCCGTAGACGTAGGAGAGCTGGAAAGAAAGGTTTCTGTGGAATGCTTGCATATTGGGATTGTCAAAAGGTTAGGAATCCATAGGTAGATACTGTATCCACCAGAATAAGTGTTACCGAAGGTAAGTATCTTGTTTGTATTGATTAGACTATAAAAACAAACAGAATAGGGGCAACAATAGCAGCTAATAAACTGAATAAATAACAGAAAAACTGCATCATTATGTGTTATTTAGAGTTTCCCTGCATTTGTTCTCCAACCCCTCCTTATTGCTACCTGGCTAATTTTAGCACCAAAAGGAGTTTGCCTGAGTTTCTTAAGTTTCCTTGCCTTTCACCTGCATACCTTATCTGAACAACAGAGTTACTGGTCTCTATGAAGACAGCTGTTGTCTCAGAGTTCAACAGCTATGGTGTCCCCAGACAAAAAAAAAGGCTTGTTTGGCAGCTCGAGCGCCTCCCCTTGGCTTCCGAAAAGTCGTTTAAAAGGAAAAAGGGTTTACAGCTTTCATCTGCAGGACCTCTCTGCTCTCTACTCCCTGGAATTAGAAATTTCTCTCTGCCTAACGTTTGTCTATATGCAGCTTAAATACTCCTTTCAGCTTGTTGAATGTTATCAACAATGAATATGTCAGCCTTAATGCACTTTCACCTACTTATGCTGATGTGAAAGATAGTTCACTCTTGGATAGTTCACTCTTTAATTTACGTGTAAAAATTATTGAAAGTGCTTGAAGCAAATATTAACCGTCTGGATGCTAAGGACGTGCTGCACACATCCTTAGCACTGTCTCAGGTGCTGAGGATATGTGTTCAACATGTCATAGGGAAGGAGAAGCGCTGGTGCTTGCCCTGCAGGCCCTGTGCCACTTGCCCCCTCCGGGGATTGGAGCTGAAGTGCTTCTGCTACCAACCCTGACCTTTCCCCTGGCACGATGAGGACGTCAGCGCGCTCATGGCAACCCGATGTTATCATAAGCAGCCGGGCACGGACTGTAAGCCGATTGCTTCCAATGCGGCCTGGGAGAGGACGCATTTCTGGTAAGTCATCTGCCGGCAGGGGGGGATCGGTGGCAAGAGGGGAAAAAAAAGATTGTTTCCTTTCCCCCGGTGTCTCTCTTGAGTGTATTTCTTCTGCGGAATCGCGGTGGAACCGTCAATGTGTAGAGCAGGAATGCACCCCACTAGGCCACCAGGGATTTTTTGTTGGTGAGGGAGCAGCCCCTTAGGCAAGGGTCGCTCCCCTTTTTAGGTCTCGCCTAGCGTTGCAGCGCGCATGCGCTGCTCGCTCGGCGAGACATATTGTTAATGAGGAGATTTCAGAAGGGGACTTGAAGCCCCGCCCCTCTTTTTCATTGGCTGGCGTCACCGTTTATGCTAAACGGTGGCCTGCCATTGGAAATGAGGCTTTTTTGTTGCCGCCCTTTTCGTCCGGGCCATCCGGACAGGATCGTCTGCTTTGCGGCTGTCGCGAAACAATTTCTTATCTTTAGGGGGGCCATCTGTTTCTAATTAGCAGTATCAGGTTACTTGTCCTGTTTTCGTTTCGCGTCCGAGTCTGCGCGCGCAGGGGCCATCTGTTTTTTCTCGTCCGTGTAAATCTTGTTTTGGGTAGGCAGCGCGGCAGCTTGTTATGTATCACTCCTCGACACTCGCGCGCCCGAACCCCAGACAGCGTTGCTTTTCTTCGGAAGAGCAGTCCGAGACTGCGCGCGCGAGAGGAGAAATGAGAGAGAGGGGTTGGATGGAAAGTAGGGTTTTAAACTGCTCCTTTGACTGGCGTTTTTCTTTGCTCCCCCTCGGCTTCTCACCTTGCCACATAGGTGCACGTGCCGAGACCTAACACAGATCGCCAGTTTGCGCTAGGAAACGAGCCTGGGAACTTGCCTGTCAGTGCTCCAGGGAATGTGTAAACCCAAAATGACCTGAACGCATTTCCCTTTCAATGCCCCGCAATGCATCCCCGTTTTTTGTATTGGGCACAAGAGGGGACGCGACTTGCTCTAGATAATCGGAGCGCTGCGCGCGGCCACCTCCCAGGCACGCGGGCATTCCTGGAGTCACAGGAGACGGCTGCGTAGATGATGCAGGCCTTCAGATATGCCTACGGTGCAGGGAGGTGGAAGGTGGGTGGGGGAAGACGCAGCCCAACCTGAAGGCTTCCAGGAACTCTGATTCACGCGCCATCATTCCTCTCACACCCTTCCACCACCCCACTGATGGTCTCGGTCTTACGGTCCTACCGTCCATCTCCCAGCACCCCCTCTCCCCCTCTCTCTCTCGCTCTACCTCCTCTCTCTCTCTTCCCTTCGCCTCTCTCTCTTCCCTCTCTTGTTGCAGTTCTCCCTTTCTCCTCTCCTCCTTTCTCTCTTCCCCTCTCCCTCGCTCTCTCTCTACCTCCTCTCTCTCTACCTCCCCTCTCTCTTCCCTTCGCCTCTCTCTCTTCCCTCTCTTGTTGCAGTTCTCCCTTTCTCCTCTCCTCCTCCCTCTCTTCCCCTCGCCTCTCTCTACCCCTCTTTCTCTCTCCCCCTCGCCTCTCTTTTCCCTCTCTTGTTGCAGCTCTGTCTTTCTCCTCTCCTCCTCTCGTTCTTTCAAACTCTCTCTGCCCTCGTCTTCTCTTTCATATTCCCAGCACATTTCTGGGCCCTCGCTCTCTTCCAACCTCTGCCCTCCCCACTATCCTGTTTTACACTCCTCTCTTACCCCACACCATCCGTCGCCCTTTCTCTGGTTCCCCAGAGCTTGAGGTGCTTCTCTCTCCGTTTTCCTTGCCGTGCCTTTTCCTCTTTCTCTCCACTGGTCTGTTCATCCCTCCATCATTTTCTCTACCCATCGCCTCTTTTCTCTCTCTTCTGTTCAACCCTTCGCCGTCCCTCCTTCCAGTGTCCCCATCTCTCCTCAGCTCTCCCCTCTTTTTTCCTCTCCCTCCCTCCTCTACATCCTCCTCTTCCCACCTCATTGCCTCTTTTCATGTCCTCATCCTCCCCTCTCTCCACCCAGACTAGCCGCCTCGCCATGCTTGCACGTGCTTCCCTTGTTCTCCCACCCGTTTACCTGCAAGCGCCCCCTTCATTGTCTCCCTCCAGCCTCCCCACCCAGGTCTCTCCTCATCTCCCCATCCTCCACCCTCTCTTCTCACCTCGCACCCTCTCCATTGCCCACTCTTCCCAGCTCCTCACTCTCCTTTGATTCCCTCTTCCTTTTCTCCATGATCTCCACACCCCACCTCCACCCCTTCTCTCCCTCATGTTTTAACGTATCCCTGCTCCTCTTCCTGTCTCCCCTTCACATCCCGTCAAACCCAAACCTCCTCTTCCCTTTCCAATCTCTCTCCTGACGTTCCAACCCTGATCCTCTTCTCTCTCCACTGCCTCTTCTTTCCACCCATCCTTCTCATCCTCTTCTCTACCTCTCCACACCCACTCTTTTTTCCCTCTCCCCCTCAATTCTCATCTACCCTCCCCTCATCTCCAAATCCCTCTTCTCTTCTCATCTTTTCTCTTCTCTTCGCACATCCACCTCTCTTATGGCCCGCAACCTCTTCTCCCCGCCTCATGTCATTTCCGCACCCTGCTCTCCCCTCTCTGTCTTCTCAACTTTTCTTTTCTTGTCCCCTCCACATCTTCTTCTTTCCACCCTCTCTCTTCTCCTCTTTCCACCCCCTCCATTCATATCTCCCAACCCTCCTCTCCCCACCCCACCTTCCCTTCTCTCCATTCCTCTCTGTCCCTCTACCCTCCCAGTGGTTCTGGAACAATATTCACACTTGGGTGTGCTGCCTTCAATGTTACATCACTGATATCACAGGGATTGTGAAAAATCCAAGCCTTGCACAAGGAACAAGTGCCACAAATGAGCCATGCCCAGAAATTGGGTTTTAATGAATATTTGTAATTTGCATGTCACCAAGTAAAGTGCTTCGATTTTTTTTTGATCCGCTTACAAAAGTTGTTTCAGTCACACTTCAGAATTTGAAAAAACGCTTCATTTGTGCTTTCCTGTTAATTTATTTTGAACAATTTGACAGTTCCTTTATAGATATTTACATGTTGTTGTTTTTAGAAGATAAGGATATCCTATAGTCTTCCCAACCAGCAAGATTGCCACATAATTCACTTGACAAAATCTTCACACTTTGTCAGGGTTTTAGATGGAAATATGGAAGTCCAGGTGCTCACTGTTTAAAATATCTGTTTACTATTAACAATTGCTGGTACTCTCCTATTAAATGCATTGCAGCAGTGCTGAGAAGTGCAGGTACTCTCCCTTTTAAATTAAAGAAGTGCAAGCACTTAGTCTCGGACAGTAAATGCCCATTTAAAGCACTGCACTTTGCAGTAACAAAAAAAAGCAAACACCAGTCTCCATGTCAAAAGAATAGTTTGTCAGAAGCCTAGACTGACATTTGATCTCTGTCGTTGATGCACAGCAAACGTGACAATGTAAAGACAAAATGTATGTTCATCTTTAATGCTGTTCACCATCAGAACATTTGGGGATGCTGCAGCACCCACGTACCCCTAATTCCTCTAAATACATCGCCTTTGGCCCATTGGCGCAACAAAAAAATGAAATCCACCACCCCTCCCCCCGCAGAATGTGAAGAAGGGCCCCTGAGTCCCCTATATCTCACAGTTAAATGCCCCCCCCCCTAAAGGGGTTGGGGGTCCCCTGAAGGACCTGCGCTGAAGGGGCTTCGGTTATGCCCCTGCTTTGTACCCTCCCCTCTGTCTCCAAATTCACCTCTTTCACCAGCTCCATTCTCTTTTCCTCTCACCACCCGCACCCCACCCCCCATCCCTTCAAGCCTTCTCACCCTCCTCTAATTCCATTACCCGACTGGCCTCTGTCACCGCTCCCCCCGCCCCACCCGACGCTCCCCTTCTCGCTCTTTGTTCTCTAATCACTCTCCCTTAACCACTCCCTCCTTTCATCCATCCTTCTTGCCTCTCGCCCCCTCCAGCCTCCTTCCGCCGCCCTCCCCCTCCCTAGGGACGCCTTGCTCTAGGAATCACAGCTGTGTTTAGATTTAGCTGTTCCTGGAAATCGCAGCGCAAAGTCCTCGGGAGCAGGATACGCTTTCCAGGAAAACGCTTTACCGCCCGCATCCCGGCCCCTCCCGCGCCCCCTCCTTTCAGAGGAATCATACAAAGCGCCGTGAGCAGGAAGCCCACCACCCGGTATGCATTTAGGCCAGCACCGGGTCCATAATTCACTGGGATACTGTGTCCTTCTCTCCTGCACGTTTTCAGACACCATTCTTTTGTGAACTGCCTTGGCAGCCTGCCCCGGTGCAGAGCATTTTACTGAGCTTTTCGGATACATCATATTTAACCCAGTCACTTCCGCCAACCTGTCCCTGAAAGCGGGTCATCCGAGGCCTAGATTTACAACTGCGGACAGCTAGGCTGCTGCAGCAGGCGCAGTAACCCGCTGAGCTATTTCACCTCCCAAGAAAAGAGATGCACCGGGGTTATGGCAGACAAAGCACTGTGAGTACACTAGTGTAAATGCGATAGGTTTCGCATTTTAACTTTTTTTAAGCAATTGCCATATTAAATTACAATGCATTTTATTTATGTTTTACAAAAGAAAAGAAAAAAACAATGTCATTTACAATGTCAATAGCTCAAAATAATGTCAGTGCGAGACCTATTGCATTGTAAATGCTTGTTTAAATAGTCCTCTCCTTTGTTTTCCCTATCCCCTGGGTAAGGGTCGATCCCTTTGCTTTGTGCCCCCCTCCCTCTTGGGGGCAGATCATACCTTTTTGATGCTGATCTGCCCCCAGGGACGGAGTTCATTGTTTTTTTTTTTTATAATGTTAACTGGGGGGTAAAAAACTACTTGAAACCAGGGAATTTTTATTTTATGTATGTCAGGGAGCTGCCCCTTGGGCAAGGTTCGCTCCCCATTTTGAAATGCTCATCTCCTTTGTTTTCCAGCCTCCCCCCATAACTCCCCACCGGAACAGGCTTGCCATTTAGTAGGCCGATCTGCCCTCCAGGAGGGAGGGGGCAGAGTCGGAAAACCACTAGATACCAGGAAACTTTTAATTTATGTATGTCGGGGAGAGGCCCCTTGGCAAGGGTCACTGCCTTTGCTTTGTGCCTTCCCCTTGGTAGCAGATCGGACGTTTTTGATGCCAATCTGCCCTAGGTGTTTTATAATGGTAACTATTTTATTTCTTGTCATCATTTGCATTTGTGAAGTTAATGTTTTATTTCTCCTTTATATTGTAGTGCAAAGCTTTTGACTTCCTTGGTGGCGACTCCTGCTTGCGGTTTCGGCTATGGTAGTTTGTGTAGTTGCATGTAATTGGTTGGTAAGCATTTTTGTAATGTTTACTTCAAATGAGTATCATTGCCCTGCTTGAATGTTTTTTTAACTGTTGTACTAATTGTAGCATAGTTAGTTTATGTTTCATTGTGTTTCAAATTCACGTTTGGATTTGTGCAAGATCTGTAACATGTTGTCTTTGGGTGGGATATCTTTGGTGTTTGCTGTATCTGTACAGAGAAGGTGCCATTGATCCTGTCTGTGGCAAGTAAGAGGTATCTAAGTATCTTTTTATAGTGGAAAGTTCATTGTATAGTTCATTGTCCATTGATTGTTTCTTACCAGATCTTTATATTTCAATAGTTGTACTTACTGAATGATACAGCCACAGTTTGTTGAGTTCTAATTTAAGGCAGTGTTTTTATAGTTGTCTTTTGTGTGACAGTTTTATTAGTAAGCATGATGGCTGCTTGCAGGCAGATCTCCCAGCAAGTTGTTGGTTTGATTTTTTTTTTTATCTGCCTCCAAACATGACTCTGAGACTGACTGCATCTGAGGCAGAGGACCAAGTGCAAGATATTGGCAGTGAATTGTCTGTCAGAGGAATCATCTGATGATGAATCCGCTGTTAGTGCTGAAGAAGTACCTCATTTAGAAGAGGATATTGATGTGCCTGTGTACAGAATGAGCAAGCTGGACTGCAGCCACAGGCAGCACTTCCAATTGGAATTGCTGAACCCTGGGTCAGAAAACCATCACCGAATAGCTTCTCTTGCAAACGAAATGGAACAGGCATTGGTGCACTTATGTTCAGATGTGGGGTGTTGCTGTATACAGCTTTCGCACACATACCCTACTGAGGGATACTTATAACTGTACGTTCCTCACCTTAGAATATCCCCCAGGCGTTAGAGAATTTTGTAGCAGTCCATCCGTGCACTGACAAGTGGCGCTGTGTGGTTTCTGTGCTGACTCGATACAGCCCTGAAAGTGACAGAGAGGAGCCGCATATAAGCACCACCTCTGCTGACATAAGTTCTTTTTATTTCTGCACTTTCTGACTAGGATCTAGAACTCTGCTCCCACCTTGTCAGTCTTTCAACAACTCCTAAAAACGACTCTTAAACAGTGTGTTAGGCAACCATGCACCCACTGAAAACGAAAGGATTCAATCTGAGTCAAGACTGCAAGAAACCAATGACGGTCACAAACATGAAGTTGCATGATAAATGTGCCCTAATGCACCTGAAGGAGATCTGAGACCAGGAGGCAAAGTTGTATGGCAAGTAGTAGTCTTGTTCTTCATGCAGATCCTTTTTCAAGTCATGGGCCCCATCCCAGTTCGACTGCTATCCCTGTGACTACTCCACATCCGGCTAGAAATCTTCTGGTAGGTGCAAGCATTATAAAGTGAAGTGGACTCCCCATTACACCATTTTGACTCCACAGAGAAGGTGAAAGAGCATCAAGATTATAAGTCGCACTCCCTCAAGATCACTAGCCATGGAATTGATTCCTCAGTTGGTCCCGATGAGCCCTGAGTTTCCATTGTCGACCCTGCAGCAGATTGAGGCCTTCAAAGAGGAGATGCTGCAAATCTTTCTTGTGCTTCTGGTGTGCCTTCGGGCCCCACAGAACCACAGAGGACTCACATTGGGTTACCACTGATGTGCCCTTCCTCGGGGTGTCTGCTCCCGTGGGACCCCTTACCAGACCACTACAGACAATCCAGGGCAGTTCCCACAGCTAAGATAATGTACCATCTCCACCAAAGCTGCTTGATGGCTGGTGCAGATGTCAATGTTAGAGCCTGAACCAACTTCAGCCTGCTCTCAACAGATGCCACATTATGAAATTACAAATGCACAACTAGTTAGACAAACTGTCTCTAACCTGGTGTCGCATCTATTAGCTGAGGCTCCATTTCCTTTTTGATTCTGACTATGATCCTGTGCCAGACCAGGGATTGCCTCCGCATAATGAGGATGGTGGTGAAGCGGATGGCTTGCTCCTCCATCATTATACTGGTGATGCCTTATTCTTTGATTTACAAAACATCAGTTGGCCTGTTACCTTCCCTGACACACAGCTTGATTCACCACATGGCCCGCCAATGGAAGAAAGTGCTTCATTTGCAATGGTAATTCAGAGGCCAGCTGCCGTCTTTTGAGACCAAGACAAATGTTTGACTGAAATTTTGCAGCCTGGGCCAGCAACTTCATAGCCCTTACTTCGATGTACTACGTCCTCACAGATACTTTGATGGCTACCTAGGGTTTAGATCATGATCTTGCCTGCCCGTTAGTCGGCAGGTAGACAGGTGACATAGGCAGGCGCTCGATGATCCAGATTTTCTCACCAATCATCCTACTCGGGCTGAGTCTCATTGTACAGGCTACGAACAAAAAGGTGAATTGTAATTAATTTCTACCAGTCCGACCAATCAGCCTGGCACTGAGATCTGCAAATGCAGTCTTTCTGTTGAGCTGATATACACATGCCCTTTGGGACATTTGATGTATAGCCTGCAATTTCATGCTGGTGGCCCCAGAGGACCTTTAGAGCATCTTTGACTTAAACGATCCATGTCGGGCAAGACGTGGTGAAGTAAGTCATTCATGAAGGCTTGGATACCACAGACTGCATTGGAAGGCAGTCGGCACCAGTGTTGTGCTTTGCAGAAATGCCTGAGTAAGATCAACCGGATTTTTCAACTATGAACAGACATCGCTAATGGATATTCCTGTGATGGATCTCACCTCTTCGGAGAGAAGGCCGACTCCGCTCTGGAACGCTTTAAAGACATAAGAGCTACAGTGCGCTCCTTGGGGCTGTTGACCCATTCAAAATGATTTCTCCACCACTTCCTAGAATGTAGGGATTGTTCCAAGGAGTTGGGGTATAGGCAGCGACAGCCTTCCCATTCTGTGATGCAGCAGACAGCTCAGCCCTTTCATGGTTAAGAAGGTGGAACCAGCATACAGCGCACAGGCCAGCAGGTCACCAGTGCTCCAGTTCCTCATCCCCTGCTCCAACAGCTAACAAACCACTTTAGTTTGTCTTCCGCAGCTCATGCCCAACCATTGGGGGCAAGATTCAACACTTCCTAGCAGGGTAGCGATCTATCACTTTTGACAGGTCTTGCATGGTGTTCAAAAGGGCAACGCCCTTTCTCTCCTCTGCAGCCAATATTCCTTCTACACCAGAACGAATTTTGGAAAAGCATGTGTCCATCCTTCTGTAGAAGGTACTCCTTTTGCTCTTTAAGGGTGCCATAGAGAGGGTACCAGAATCGATGAATGTCGGGGGTTGTTATTCCTACTATTTCCTCAATCTGAAACAGGACGATGGCCTAAAGTCTAACTTGGACCTCTGACCCTTGAACTACTTCCGGTGGAAGGAAAAATTCAATGTGCTCACATTGGATCAGATCTTTTTTGCCCTGCACCCAAGAGACTGGATGATGTCCTTGGACTTGCAGCATTTTCGTATACTGATCCTGCAGTCCCATATACGTTATCTGCCATTCGAGGTGGGCAGGAGCATTTTCAATATGCTGTGCTCCCCTTCCAACTCACCAGCACCCCTTGGTTGTTCATAAAATTAATGGCAGTGGTTGTTGCCCATCTTCGAGATCAGTTGCTCCTGTATTCCCATACCTTGATGGCTCGCTGCAGAAGGTGGACTCGCCTCAGGCAGTCGTGGACCATCTCCAGACAATGGCACAAATCCAAACATTGTTGGGGTTTACCTTAAACAAGCTGAAGCTCCACCTTATTCTATCACAAAGGCTTGCATTCATTGTGGCAATCCTGCACAGTGTGGAATTCAAGGCTTTTCTTGAATCCTAGTGGAGGTTGCCCTTAGGCTTTGCGGTTTCTTAGCCTTCAGCATCATATTTGTCATCTACGCCAAGTGGCACATGCAAGCCCTGCAGTGGAGCATACATCCTCAGCGGACCCAGCATTAGAGCTGCCTTTCCAACACAATCCAGGTCTCCTCTGAGATGGCCCAAGATTTGCAGTGGTGGCTGACCAATCACAGTGTGTCCTGTGACAGCCCACTCTCTCTCCCCCCCAGACAAAGCTGACAGCTCACATGCAGGATCAGATATTTCGTCCGAGGGTGACAGGCCATCCCGATGGACAAATGGGTCTTTCATATTGTCTGCCTGGGCTATGATCTTTCTACTTTTCTGTGCCTTCTATAGCTCACGTAGGACCATCTGCCTGTCTTAGTGCAGGCCTTTTTGGGCTCAACTCTTTATTGTGCCGAAGAAGGACCGAGGCTTTAGTCCTATTTTACATCCCTGCCCTATCAACACCTTTCTCCGGAAGGACAAAATCAAGATGCAAATGCTAGCCTAGGTCCTCTTTGCCCTGGTCTCTAGAGACTGGATGGACCTGCAGGATGCTTACTTTAATGTTTCAATCCTGCAGGTGCTAACTGCGCTTCATGGTGGGCCAAGAGCCCACAATGCTCCCCTTTGAGCTCACAAGCAGCCTTCATGTGTTCGCAAAACAGATGACGGTGCCAGTCTTCTCCTACCTTGACCACTGGCTGCTGAAGGCAGTCGTCAGACACTTCCAGGTAAAGGCAAACCTCCTAACACCTGACTCCTTCGCAGGAGCTCCCTTTCATCTGAGCAATTTTGGATACAGCACAGTTATGTGCCTTTCCTCTGAATGGAGAGCCCAGAAAATTATGGCTGTGAAACTGATGTTTCAGCCTCTGTTTTCGATCTCACTGCTCAAGACTGTTAGGCTGCTGGGATTGTTGGCTTCCTGCATCCTGCTTGTATCACATGCCCAATGACACATGCGGGCTCTGCAGTAGGACCTGAAATTCCAATGGACACAACATTAGGGTAACCTGTCCAATTGTATCCAGATTTCGGAGGAGACTGCAAAAGAATTTCAGTGGTGGCTACTAGACTACGATTGCGTCAGGTGAGGGCCCCTCTCCTTACCCCACCCAGAACTGACCATGGTCATGGATGCATCACCACTAGGTTGGGGTGGCCATCCAGGAGGGGTGGAGATCAGCGGACTCTGGCCTCAAGCGGAGACTCAACTCCATACCAACTTGCTGGAGATGAGTGATTCACTTGGTGTTGGAAACATTCCTGCCTACCATCACATGAAAGCTGGTGCATGTGCTCACGGACAACTACACCGCCATATGGTACTGCAACAAGCAGGGTGTGGGGGGGGGCGTGGCCTGACGCCGATGGAGTAAGCAGCTCTATTCGGAGCTCCTCGCAGCTGAGCCCCATCTGGCGCCATCCTGAGCCCTTGCACTCTCGCAAGAGCCCGAACACATTGCTGGCACTGCTGAAAAGGAAGCCACTTGCCTTGGAGCAGTTTTGACGTTTGCAAGCTGTAAATTTGGTGATGATGGAGGGCCTGGCAGACGGCCTAGGCAGCAAGATGGTGGCGATCAGAGACTGCAGACATATGTTGTCTTGATTTTTTGCAGTCCTACAGGAGTCCAAAACCCTTGGGGTGCCCTATCGGAAGGGTGGTTAATTGGCTGAAAACCACTCCGGTGACTACAAGACCTGCGATCGCTGGCGGCGGAGAGACTGGCCGGCGCTCTGAGTGCTAAGATGGCAGCAATTGCAAATGGCAAGTGAGTCCTAAAGACACTCGGGAAGCACCGGAGTGACTTGAACAGGCGGCGCGAGCTATCCTGGAAAGGGGTGCCCAGGGAAGAGAGGTGGTAGATGCAGTGAAGAACGGATGGTGAGAGCGAGAGCGGAGAGGCCCTGAGCGGGTAGAGCGAGATCCCGCGACTTGGACGAGCCGAGCGCTGGAAGTGTTTCTCTGCGGTGGGTGGCGGCTAGCTGCGGTGCTGCCCCCAAAAGCCGCGGAGGTCCCTGAACTTGATAGTCAACGATCGTTCCTGAGAGGAGCTGCAGGCACAAATGTATGAAGGTGGGGGGAAACGGGGGCCTAGCACGGTGACCATCTGTGAGGGGCCAGGAGGAAGAAGCACCAGCGTGCAACCCCGAACTGGACCCGCCTGAAGGTAGGAGCGGGGAGCGCGAGCAGTGACGCGGTAACCGCTGCAGAGCCTGCAGACCCTGCAATAATATCAGAGCGACTGGGGAGGGCCCTGAACTGTACAGCGGGCTGGCTGAGAGAGGCGCCGGCGGCATGATGACTGAGCCCTGAGAGAGATACAGGCAATGGTTGCCGACCCCCAACTGAAACCTCGCGAGTGACAATTGGTCTAAGATAGGGGAAAGAGGAACCCTCGCTTTGTGAAACCCAGCACTAGCAGGGATTCTGTTCAGGGACAATAGATACCTACTGGCAGAACCCCCTCCCTACTGTTATAACCAGCTGGAGGGGGTGAATTGGGGCCGACCTCCCGCTTTCCTCCTGACACACATGGCCCGCCTGCAACAGTGACACACCAGGACAAATATATTTTCGGTCGCCACTTGCTGCCGTGGGAGCCCGCGAACCCGAGAACTGTTGCGCCCAGTCAGGAAAGGACGTAAAATGGACCTCGCACAGGGGGGCCACTACAGAGGACCAGATGATATAGTCAACTGGGGCAACGGATAGAATCACGTGTGCGAGTTCCCACCAAATAGCCAGAGCTCTGACCTTGTAGTTAAGTGCACTGCCTGGGGCAAAACTGGAGTCACCAGTGCATATATCCGGAGAGGATCTTGACGCCTAGCTAAGGGGACGGAGAGCGACCAGCCATATATAGTGAAGGTGAGCGGACACAGGCCATAGCTTCCGGAGACAATGGAAAAATACACCAGAAGGAAAGAACCAGATCAGGAGGAGCAGAACACACCTATAGATCCAGAAGCAACTACGACTGCCCTGCTGACGACAAGCCCTGCCGGCAACCCGACACTGCAGGATATATTACAAGCCATCACTGTCTCCAGAGAGGCCTTAGAATCCAAGATTGACGCTATCGGTACTGACCTTACTTTGCTAAAAGACGACCATAAAAAATTAGCAGAGAAAGTGGCCACCAATGAACGAACGCTAGCAGAGATTCCCCCGATCATGACCACGATGCAGAAAAGGCTCACAGTTATGGAGACCAAAGTGCATATCTTGGAGAACAGAGCAGAAGATGCAGAAAATAGGTCACGTCGCAATAACATCCGGGTCGTGGGTATGCCCGAAAAACTGGAAGGTATCGATATGGTGCAATTTATGGAGCAATGGCTGAGAACGGTTGTGACCCCGGAGGGCCTCTCAGCGTTCTTTGCCCTGGAAAGACCCCATCGGATCCCAGCTTGAGTCCCTCCGCCGTGCGCTCCCCCGCGACAAATAATAGCGAGACATCTGCACTTCAAGGATCGGGACTATATCCTGGCCCAGGCGCCTAAGAAACAAGAGCTGAGAGTTGACAATGCGACCGTGCGTATCTTCCCTGATTTCTCCAGGGAGGTACAGAGACGCAGAGCATCCTATCAGGAGATAAAGCGGAAGCTACGACAGCTTGGACTCCAATACTCAATGATCTTTCCAGCAAAATTAAGAGTGGTAACTCCTGATGGAGCACAGTTTTTTCAGTCTCCGCAAGAGGCATGGGACTGGCTGGAGACCCGGAAAGAGACAATATCGGAAGCAGGAGGGGGAGATGGCAGAGGCAATGGCAGAGGAGCAGAAGGAACCAAGAGCTCCGAAGTCGAGCTGCACCATCCAGAGCTGAGGCCTGCCTATGGTGATGGAAAGTGATGGAGGCAATAGCACAACTAGGCGGAGGCCAAGTGGATGGAGAGACATCGGAACGCGGTTCCCTTCCTCAGGACTCTGAATCAGACCCGGAATCGAATGCCGCTGAGAGTACAAGCTTGGAGATGCCCACGGTCACACCGGGCACAGCAGACAATATCATATAGGGCAATGAAGGCTTGACCAGAGAGGACTGTAGAATCAGGACCGCAAATGTAGCTAAACAGCCCATCCACAAGAGCCAAAGATGAGATTTGAGATCTGAGCATACATTCAGGGCAGTGCCCCACACTATTGACTATTCAAGCCGGATGGGGGCTTGGTCGCTGAGGAGCTGTATGGGATGCCCCTCTATGCTGCATAACTCTGCTGGAGTTCTTCCACACATTATGTTGCTGTTTGGGCGGGTGGCCTGTTGCTGCTGGCCCTGGGCTGGGGGAGTTGGGGCAGTTGGTTTACGTTTTTAGGAATAGGGCACAGCGAGTCACACAGCAACATACACAAACTTAACTGGGTCATTTGTAGAGGGTTAAGCACGTCTGCACATTGGAGTTGAAGGAGGCCCTTTCCCCATAACCAATATTCACATGACTAGTACTCAGGAATACAAGTGCCTGACATGGAATGTCAGAGGTATGCATATTATGACAAAACAATATAAGATTTTCTCCTACTTACAGAGGAGAGCGGCACACTTTGCACTATTACAGGAGATGCACCTCACAGATAAAGAAGGGTAGGCACTGCGGAAAAGATGGAGGGGTCAGGCGTATTTCACTACATACTTGGCATATGCCAGGGGAGTACTCATTTGGATACAAGCTGGGGTACCCTTCCAACTTATAGACACAGTGATAGACACGGAGGGCAGATACATATCAGTGAGGGGTCGACTAGAGGGTAAGGAGATCACCCTGATAAATCTCTACGCTCCAAATATTGACCAAAATGCATTCTATGTGACACTGTTGCAATGCTTAGGTCCCTTACTGATGGGAACGACAATAATCGGGGGGATTTTAATTGCGTTGCTGAAACCATGCTGGACCGCTCACATCCTCCGCTGTGGGATTCCCAAACGATCCACATGGCTAAAATGTTCACTAATTGACAATACAATGGGGGCTGATAGCCTCTTGGAGGCGCCTAAACCCACAGAACTGGGATTATTCCTTTTTTTTGGGCCTTCACGAGGTTCAGGTTAGACTGGATCTGTTCCTCTCCTCACGGGATGTGCATGGGGCGGTCAGCACGGTCAAATATTTACCCAGAACTATCTCGGACCACAATCCAGTGCTACTACATCTGAGATGGACACTCCCTAGACCCTCAATACCAACATGGAAACTTAGGCCCGAGGCATTGGAGGACCAGGTCTTCCGGGAGACAATCAGAACTAAAACCACTCAATATTTTGCTCATAATGCCGGAACAGCGTCAACCCCAAATAGAATGGGACGCTTTTAAGGCTGTGGTGCGGGGCTATTGTATTGCTGAATCTAAAGGGATTAGACAGACTTTATTGACTGATGTTGAAAAAGCAGAGGGGTGTCTATGGAACGTAGAACTCAGGTGCCCTAATCACCCGGAGGTCCAGCAGGAACTCCTGGAGGCAAGGGAAGAGGTAGCAATGAGAGTAGAGAGGCTGCTCTACTTTGACTATAAGAATTACATTGATAAAACGCATGCCGAACGAGATAGATCGGGATCTTTGCTGGCATGGCTGGCTAACCCAGCTAAAAGAGTCTCCCCATATTAGAAGTAGAAACTGAGGATGGCGACAGAGTTTACACACAGGAGGAGATTAATGGGACATTTATGAGGTACTATTCAGCCTTGTACACTAGTGAATCCTTTACGACGTCGCAGGAAATACGCGAATTTCTGGCTGACCTCCAAATACCGCGAATCACGGAGGAATATGCAGACACACGGGGGGGACATAACGACCCAGGAGATAGCTGAAGCTAATAAGCATATGGTGAGTAATAAAACCCTGGGCACGAATGGGCTCCCAGCGGAGTTTTATGCCACATATTCTGTCAAATTGATTCCTCACATTGCAAAGATGTATGAGGCGGCTGGCGAATCAGGTCTACTCCCAACCACTACAAGGGAGGCTGGTGTGGTCCCTATACTTAAGTCAAAGAAAGAGGCGCACGAAAAAGTAGCTTACCGCCCGCTATCAATGTTGAACATTAATTATAACATTTTGGGCCGGATCCTCGCCACCAGGCTGTTTCCCTTCATGATCACATTAGTGCATGAGGATCAAGCTGGGTTTATACCAACTCGTAGCACAGCGGGCAATATCAGACGCCTACTTACTGTCCTGTAGGCAAACAGAGAGAATCGGGAGGCGGCATTGATTTTTGCTGTAGACATAGAGAAAGCGTTTGACAGCTTGGAATGGACATACCTCTACTAAGTGTTGGCAAACATGGGGCTGGGAGAGGGGTCTATAAAGTGGACAAGGCTATTATATACTAACCCTACGGCCAGAGTGCGTACGGGGCGGACCATATCGCAGGAATGGCTGATGGAGCGAGGTACCAGGCAGGGGTGCCCTTTATCTCCTCTGCTGTTTGCCCTAGCCATGGAGCCCCTTGCGTTGGTTGCTAGAACGGTACGAGCATATCAAGGTCTGACTGTAGGACAAATATCCCACCACATAGCACTCTCTGCGGACGACCTGCTGTTGTTCCTGACTGCGGGAGAGTAGGACTTGATGGGGGCTCGGACCATGGTGGAGAGATTTGGGACTGTCTCGGGACTAAAAGTGAGCAGGCAAAAGTCCCAACTCTTCCCAGTGACGCGGACGGGGTCCCCCCGCAAGACCTTGGAAACCTGCGATGAGAACCTACATGTCTGCCATATTTGGGAGTTCACATCTATCACACTTGGGCAGATCTCTATGAGGGCAACATAGGGAGGGCCACACGGGGCTTGAGGACATCTATAGACTTTTGGCAGACCTTGCTGCTCTCAGTAGCCGGCAGGATTGCGCTACTCAAAATGGTGGAGCTTCCCCACCTTTTATACTTCTTTAGTGCACTGCCACTGAGAATTCCCGTGGCCTTTTTCAGGGGCCTGAACTCCCAGATGCAGACTTTTATTTGGGGTTTGGGGCGCAGCAGAGTTGCCCTAGCAACAATACAATGACCTACAGAGGCCGGGGGCATGGCGGCCCCTGATTTTGAGCTTTACTATATAGCGGCACAACTACAGTGGCTGGTGGAAAGCATAGCCCTAGAGCGGCAGCAAGTGGAAGCACCTGGCCTGGTATTACGTGGACTACTACAAATATTCCTTAGGGTGAGTAGGCCACTGGGACAGGCTCTCAGGCACTTAGAGTACAGGCCAGATGCTGGAGTCGGGCCTACAAAAAATAGGAGTAAGGATTCCATACTCGCCAGATATACCATTAGACATGTTACACGCACTACCACATGGGGGGTAACTGGAGGGCCCTGGGAACCTGGATGGAAGCTGGGGTGACAAAGTTGGGCGACCTCTACCGAGATAATGAGCTCCTACCATTCGAGGAGTTCCGTACTTAGTTTGGATTACCATGGGGGCATTTCCTACTGCATAGAGCACTTACAGCAACACGAAAACATTGGAAGGTGGGCTCCACAGAACCCACATCCCAACAGACTTGTTACTACATAGCCTTATCGTCGGACACCATTAAGGCGGATTCCTGTCTCTATAGAACATTACTTGCAGATGGCAGGAGGAGGATTTGGGCACCCCGATACAGGCAAAGGATTGGGACACCATATTAATGGGAATACCTAAAGTATCCAGAAACGCACGCTTCAGGCTAATAAACTATTACATTCTTCATAGGGCTTATTTGACCCCTGAACGCATAAGCAGATATTTTCAAGTAGAAGGAGCCGCTTGCCCCCGCTGCGGGGAGGAACAGGCGCATGTCCTACACATGCTATGGACATGCTCGCACCTACGGGAATACTGGGAAGGAGTAACATGCATAGTAGGAGGGGTCATTGACAAGGAGATACCATGCTCTCCAGCTCATTGCCTCCTAGGGTGGTTCCCCCAGACAGCCAAAAACAAAGTCACTAGCAAATTCCAGGACTTGGCTTTGATACTAGCGAAACGTGAAATAACTAGTGTTATATCCCGCATAGAGGCCCTAATGTAGACCCGTTCGTACATGCCCTAAAATGGACGTATTCATATTTACCCTAATATGGTCATATTCGTACTTGCCCTATTATGGTCATGGCCGCATATGCCCAATTATGGTCACAACTGTACATGTCCTATTATAGTATGATTCCTTATATAGGCATGATCTTTCACCTACATTGGTCCCAGCTAATACACAAAGAGCTCTGAGGGCTGAACGTTATCTATCCTGTGGTTTTGAATACAGCAGGGTTTTTCCAAACACAGGCCCACACTGTACTCAATTATGCATGGCTGTCTAAGAATACACCACTGGCATAATATGTATGTACAAAGTTCACCCCTGACGTCCTCCTCATGTCCAATACAAACCATACTGAGGACCGAGACTCTTTAGGGTATAAATACACCACATCTTGCCCCGGTAAGACAGAGGGAACCGAGACTTCCATGCTGACACACTGACCAGAGACGCTGAGGCTCCTGCATGCAGTCGCTCCAGCTGACAGTGGTCTGACACAGCCCTGACGGGGTGTCCAACTCGATACCAGGACGGGGTCCCACACTCTCTCTATTCAGGTATGGGGGTTCGACTAAATCCTAGAAGGATTCTTGGCTCTTAGCTTTTAGACCTACACATATGCTGGGTACACTCAGGTACATCTAGTTAGGCATCGTAGGAGTACGCGCACTTGCATAATGCTTTTATATTCATGTATGTACTCATGATTATCGCAATATGGTAGAACTGATCTATCCCTTCGCTTTTATCGTACTACTGATAATATATCTCTGCTATTGTCTGCTGGTTACAGCAGCACATATATTTTACACTAGAATAACAACTGTTCAATAAATACTTATTGAAACGCCCGACTGTTTATTCTGTGTAACTCTCTGAGACAAACCGAATAAGTGAGCACGAGTGACTGAGCGAAAGGTAGTACATTGTTTCCACAATTCTGAGGGAATCAGGGTTGTCATGTTCTAAGGTTGCCAGAAACTAATCTCTCCCCGATAAGAGGAGACACTAGTGGCACTGCGAGCTAGCTAATGCAAAACTAGGCTAACATATACGGTGGGGGTGCACGGAGTCAGTCTGCCACCAATCCCGCAGTATATGTTATCCAAACGCGCAGGTCCTGCAGGAGTACTATAGGAGCTACACGACATGGCGCCCAACGTTGGTTGGGTACGTATTTAACAGTAGAATCTGAGTAGTTCAGTCGTGCTATTCTCAGAGAACCTACTCACAAAACCCCAGAGACGTCTGGAGTGGGTGGGCACAAAATCCGCCGCAGCCGAGTAGAACGAGAATACTATTTATTGGCTGTTGGTTATTCAAGCTTGAAGGACATATAGTTCCTACAATTGTGCATTTACACCTTATCTTAAAATTTCCTTAAACACCCTTCTTCCAATTTAAAATGGTTGAACAAGCAGAAGAAACAAGGAGAGTTGAAACAGACCTCTTCGGTTTAGGAGAAGACCCTGAAGATGCAATACAAATTGCACCAAATTTCAGAAGGGCAGTCACCATAAAACTTCTAGAACATGGCTTAAGAGCCAGGGGTGGTAATGTAATTTTCGTGATTGAGGCACACGAATCCAATAAAACAGAGGTGTTCTATTCATGGGTTACATTCCCAGCAGCGAATGCAATTACAAATGTATTTCACTACTACCTAGAAGGTGAAACACCAGCGGTTTATACTCCTTTTGAGGAGTTAGAGGTTCCGCTCACTTACCAGGAGCATAATTACTGGTTTAAAGGTGCCCTACTCCACGTGCATGGAAGAGCAAGATTAGGCCCGCTCGGAGGAGCAGGAGCCACATGGCCCATATTAGCGGCATACACACCGCATCCTGATATTGGCACAATGCCACAGCCAGACTTACTCGTACAACACAGAGATTTAATTAAAATCTACAGAAACCTCACACAATTTGTGATGAGGACTTTAACAGTTCAGCCTGCACCAGCTGCAGCACAAGACACTCCAGTTCAAGGTACAGTTAATAAAATAACTCCACAAACATTACACGCGATAATGGGCAAAATGCCAGCAAAACGCGAACAAATCCCATTCTGGAAAGCTCAGAAAATAACTCAGCTTGAAGCAGTATTCCTGAATACTACAACCAGTGATAAACACAGAATTCTAACAATCTGCTTGCCCATGGGTCTCACACCACAAGTAGAAGACTGCACCTCTTGGGGTTCAGTCTTTGCTGCCATATATACCAGAACACATGGTATCCCGTCAATAGCAGTAGTACCTGAAGTATTAAAACAGATACAAAATGAGTACGGAGCAGAGCCTGCCCTTAACTTAGGGATGAAGTTGCTAAACAACTTTGAACAGGTCCAGCCATAATACTAGCTAACATTAAGGGTGAAGCAGCTTCAGTGGCGATCCGCCAACGCCTAAGGGAGTTCAGTCCAGTAGATCAACAACACGAACTACCCAAAATAATTGAAACTGCAGAATTAGGCAGAGACAGTCTAGGTGGGAAAGCATTAAAACCACAACTGGTGGGCAGTCCTGAAAAGGACACTACAAAGCAGACACCTACTTCTTCTAAAAAGAAGTGGGAAAATAAAAAACAACAAAAGTCTAAAGACATCAGATCTCAATCCAGAGGTAGGTCTCCTCAACAGGAGCCCTCTGAAAGGAGGTATAACCTCAGGAATAGGGATAATATTAAAAAACCTGACAGGTATCAGGATACTGATACTCGTTCCTCTCGTTCCTTTCAGGGTTCATCAAGAAACTCCGAGAGGGAAGGACGGTCAGAACACAGACAAGAGGAGCGTACAAAGTCCATAGACCGGCAACGCGCTGCGGACTACGCACCTAAAAAAGAAGATAAACAAAAATCAAAACCTCAGTTCAAAAAGAAGAAGGTAGCAGGTCTAGATCAGACATGCCCAGAATTCTGAGGACACAGCTTCTGAACGGGGAATGGGCTCTGACGATGCTAGACAGCGCGGCAGAAGTAACAATAGCTTGCCAGAACCTGAAGGAATTTCTGGTGACAGCGGAGTTGAGTGAGTATATCACGGTGGAAACACCTGATACTCGGGTAAGTGTCCCACATAAGTTACATGAGATAACACTCAGGATGGAGGGGGACAAGCCCAGAAAAGTTAAAGGTCTCTTTTGGAAAAATCTGTCATCTGGTTATGACATTCTATTAGCAGAACAAGACTGGCCGCCTGCATTCGTCATGGAGTGCCCTAGGGGAGAAACGATAATTTTTCCAGCCTTTTCCGACCTTGTTCCCATTCACCTAAAACATGCATATGCGCAGGAGTGGGCAGTTGCCCTAGCTCCAGCATTGTACAAAAATCATGCTGGTTGGGATGAGGATTCAACCCACCACGTGATCCCGTTAAAAGTTTCCCCAAATGCCCAAAGGCAATACTCTATAAAGCAGGAAGCTAAAAGACAAGTCAGGGAGATTCTAGATCAACTTGAATATCAGGGGGTGATAATAAATTGCACTTCACCTATGAACAATCCTTTGTTCCCCGTAGCCAAACCTGACAATATATATCGTCTAGTTTTAGATTACAGACATTTAAACACTTGCACAAAGACATTTGCAGTTCAAAATGCACACAGTGCCGCATTAATGAATAACATTGTGCGACAAAAATATAAAACAACACTTGATATCTCAAATGGATTTTTTTGCCAAAATATAGCGCCTGAAAGCAGGTATCTAACCGCATTCAGTGCGTTAGGGTCCCAACGGCAATTTTACCGACTCCCCCAAGGGTATAAGAATAGCCCAGGGTTGTTTTCAGCAAGGGTAATAGAGTTACTCCAAAATTTGGATGAAGAAGCATTGTCCTATGTGGATGATATTTATCTGACAGACGATGACTTAAAGAGGCACTTGACCAGGGTGCGCGCCATTATTATGGGATTCGCCTCTGAGGGCTATAAATTTAATTTCAAAAAATCAAAAATTGCCCACCTCAGTGTCCTATTTTTAGGATACGAGCTGTCAAGTGAAGGAAAAAGCCTAGCAGCTAACTTTTTAGAAAAGTGTGCGCTGCTCCAGCTTCCCAAATCATTGAAGAATTTACAATCAATTCTGGGATTCCTAAATTTTGGTCGAACATACATTTTGGATTACGCAGAAAGAGTAAAACCTTTCTACGACTTAATAAAACCTGACTTTTCAGTTAGACAATGGACACAGGAACACACAAATATCCTGCGTTCCCTACAGGAAGACATGATAGCTTCTAAACATTTACAGACACGCCCAGCGCAGACACCATTACTGAAATCAGACAAACCTCTCGCATGTGTGTATTTGGACCACTGCGGACCCCTACAATCTGATGGGTCCAAGAAATATATCATGGTTGCAGTGGATTCCTGCTCAAGATTCTTATGGGTTTGGCCTCAGCGCTCGGCTGACGCTAGAACTGTTATAAAAGATTTGAGAGTCTTTATCGGCACATACGCAGTTGGCACGTTACATTCTGACCGTGGTCCGGTGTTTAGCTCTCGGGCTTACAAAGAGGCCATGGAAGGAATGGGCGTAGCATTGCGGTACTCCTCTCCGTACCATCCCGAGGGAAATTCTGTTGTGGAGAGGAAAAACTGAGACTTAAAGCAATCTTTAACAGCTAGGGTATTAGGCAAGGGCGGTAGATGGGTCGATCACCTTTATGGGGTACAGCGCGCGCTCAATAACCAGCCAAGAAGCTCTCTAGGAGGTGTCACTCCTCACGAGGTCCTATTTGGGACAAGAATGTGGGTACCTGATCTTGATTGTGAAGGCACAGTGGCGGATGAAAAACCATTTGATATCCATGATCGTTTGGCTGTTTTACAGGATCTAAATGAATCCAGGACACAGCAAAGTAACGTGCTCCAGAAACAGGCCGCCACTGAGGAAGTCACGGCAGTAACGGCAAGACCTGTCTGGATCCCAAAGATCGGGGATCTGGTCAGAGAGAAGATTGCTGACAAGAAAGAATTTGGGCCATCCTACAGAAAGCCTGTACCAGTCCTTGCAATCCACGGCACAAGAACTGTACTTCTGCCACCTCTTGCGGGGAAAAAAGGAGAAAAGATTCGTCTCAATTGACTTAATCAAACCACACTATGTGGCCGATACTAAACAGTAGGCCTCGTGGACTCCACAGTAGCAGACGCCCTCCTCTCACTACAATCCAAGAAGTCCAAACAGAAAGACTCATCACGTTTGAAGAGCCACCTGTACGAAATGAAGGACTAAGCAACAATGCTATGGAACTTGTTCCACTTCAACAAGAAATTCATCTCCAAAATGAAAATCAACTTAACAACCAAGTTGCAATAAGATCTAATACAGACATCTACGTCAACATGCCTCGTCAAGAGCAAAATCCGATTTCAACAAATCCCGATGCAATTCCAACAATTGATCGAACTGCTTCTGGCTATTTCATGAACTTTGATACGTTTTCACTGGATTCAAGCGAACCGGAAACGACGCCAGCCAAAAAATCACTCCAACAGAAACTCAATGACTTTTTGAACTTTTTTAGAAAGACTTACCTGGTGTCACCTTGGATAGAACTATGGTATATCACTGGGATTTTATTTTTTATTTTCTGGCTAGGTTTAGTAATAACTTTTAGTATGCTTATTAATGGACGCTACCTCCAGCCAGGCTCTACAGCCCAAAGAGTCAATTTGATTTTAAAACCACACCAGTACTCACATCGTGAACCAAGAGACTTGTCTTCAGTGAACATCACGGAAGAGGAGTGGGTGTTATATCCCGCATAGAGGCCCTAATGTAGACCCGTTCGTACATGCCCTAAAATGGACGTATTCATATTTACCCTAATATGGTCATATTCGTACTTGCCCTATTATGGTCATGGCCGCATATGCCCAATTAGGTCACAATTGTACATGTCATATTATAGTATGATTCCTTATATAGGCATGATCTTTCACCTACATTGGTCCCAGCTAGTACACAACGAGCTCTGAGGGCTGAACGTTATCTATCCTGTGGTTTTGAATACAGCAGGGTTTTTCCAAACACAGGCCCACACTGTACTCCTTAATTATGCATGGCTCTCTAAGAATACACCACTGGCATAATATGTATGTACAAAGTTCACCCCTGACGTCTTCCTCATGGTCCAATACAAACCATACTGAGGACCGAGACTCTTTAGGGTATAAATACACCACATCTTGCCCCGGTAAGACAGAGGGAACCGAGACTTCCATGCTGACACACTGACCAGAGACGCTGAGGCTCCTGCATGCAGTCGCTCCAGCTGACAGTGGTCTGACACAGCCCTGACGGGGTGTCCAACTCGAGACCAGGACAGGGTCCCACACTCTCTCTATTCAGGTATGGGGGTTCGACTAATCCTAGAAGGATTCTTGGCTCTTAGCTTTTAGACCTACACATATGCTAGGTACACTCGGGTACATCTAGTTAGGCATCGTAGGAGTACGGGCACTTGCATAATGCTTTTATATTCATGTATGTACTCATGATTATCGCAATATGGTAGAACTGTTCTATCCCTTTGCTTTTATCGTACTGCTGATAATATATCTCTGCTATTGTCTGCTGGTTACAGCAGCATATATATTTTACACTAGAATAACAACTGTTCAATGAATACTTATTGAAACGCCTGACTGTTTATTCTGTGTAACTCTCTGAGACAAACCGAATAAGTGAGCACGAGCGAAAGGTAGTACATTGTTTCCACGATTCTGAGGGAATCAGAGTTGTCATGGTCTAAGGTTGCCAGAAACTAATCTCTCCCCGATAAGAGGAGACACTAGTGGCACTGCGAGCTAGCTAATGCAAAACTAGGCTAACATATACGGTGGGGGTGCACGGAGTCAGTCTGCCACCAAGCCCGCAGTATATGTTATCCAAACGCGCAAGTCCTGCAAGGGGACTATAGGAGCTACACGACACTAGGAACTGTAAATCAGCGAGGGGCCCGAACGTAACTGCTTGAAGGGCGGAGCTCCTAAAATGGGCAGAGTGTGAGGGAAGATTTCTGATGAGGGAAGCAAAGAGGGGACTAAGACACATTGACATAGCTAGAGCCTGGGAGAGCCTTGTACACGATCTAATGCACATGGACTGGGAGAATCGGGGAGCGGAGGAGGAAGACGATGAGAAAATGGCATCATTCCACGGACACGTCGATAGAGCGGAGGTTGGCCCAATAGCTACTACTAGATCTAAATCACATAGATGCAGGTACAGACCCAATGCTATATAACCCTTGTTATCATCTACTAGTTGGGAGAAATGTGCTACCCCATAAGTTCTAGGTACATCCATCAATTTTGCTGTGAAGATCTCGCGGGGGAGGGGAGGGATGTTGGGTGTTATACTGTTATAGCTTGTAGATTAAATGAACAGCCTGGACGATATTTACAGTATATAATGCTGTAGAGCTTACGCTAACAGATGAACCTACATTATTCATATGTACTGATATTATTATAAATGCTTAATAAAATGTGTTTTAAAAAAAAAAACAGGCAGGGTGTGGTGGTGTCCTGGCAGCTTTGGCAGGAAGCCTTTTGCCTCAAAGTGGCTGGACCGCCAAGGGATATCCCTCCTGGTGAACCACCTGGTGGGATCTTTAAACGCAGGTGCCTAGCTGATCACAAATGGCAATTACAACTGGAGATGGCACAGGTTGTCTTCCAGCAATGGAGATAACCATGGCTCAATCATTTTGCCAACTGCAATGTCAGCTTTGGAGTTTCCAAAGCAGCTCTCGCTCAGAGACAAATTGGAGTTCAAGAATCCTTATGCCTTCCTACAACTGCCTCTTGTGCCCTGAGTTCTCAAGAAGACGAGGAACGACCGAGCCAACGTCATCCTAATGACACCGGACTGGGCCAGTGGATTGTGGTACTCAAAACTCCTGGGCATGAGCATCTGTCTTCTGATCAAGCTGCTGCTTCAGGAGAATCTTCTGTCGTAGCAGCAGGGCAGGGTTCTGCACCCGGGCATGTACACCGTGCATTTCCATGCTAGGAAATTGAGTGATGACAGTTGACCTATTTCAACCTGCACCCAGAGGTTGTTGATGATATCCTGTCAGCAAGGCGCATCCATTTCTGTGTACGCCAGCCGCTAGGACAAATTTGTAGATTGGTGCGACATCCAAAAAATGTATCCCTTACAAGCAAAGTTGTCTCATGTTTTGCTGTTTTTGTCCCTCGCCAAGCAAGGACTTGCTTTGAGCGCTGTTAAGGGCAACTTACGAGCTCTTTCATTTTTGCGGTTGCCAGATCAGATTTCGTTACTTAAATCACAACTTGTGATGAGATTTTTGAAAGGTTTAAAACACTTTTTTCCACCAAAACCCCTTGTGATGCCCCAGTGAGACTTGAATTTGGTCCTTACTTTCTTGATGTGAGCCCCTTTTGAGACTGCTGCACAGTTGTCCCTTGAGACTTCTGGCGTTGAAGACAGTTTTTCTCATCGCCATAACATCGGCTAGATGTGTGAGATAGCTTCAGGCTTTCTTCTCTGATAAGTTAGTTTTTAGACCCAAGCTTCCTTTCTGCTGACAGCGGTCACTCATTTTCACGTTGGTCAAGCTATCACCCTTCTGGCATTCTTTGCTCCCTCATCCCTCTAAAGCAGATGAGAGACCACATTGTTTGGACCCTAAAAGAACTTTGAGTTTCATATCGATCATACTCTGGAACACCGAGTGGACAATCGGAAATTTGTAGGACTTTCGGGAGCAAAGAAGGGCAAGGCAGTGCAAAAATACACCATCCTGTATTAGAATTTGTAAAGCGCAACAACCACTTTGAGAGGCATCTCAGCGCTAACAACACTGAAACAAAAGCAAGAAACCTGTCCCTCTGGAAAATAAACACTTAAGATTGAGTGAACAGCCATGTTTTTAGAAGCTTTCTGAAAATAGCAAGGTTGGCATCCTCCTGATGGACTGCTCTCTAAAAAAAAAAAGGCCTGCTATGCACTGGTGAAAAAGCAGCCTCCAGAGGGCTTATGGACTCATTCCACCAGGGAAAAAACTGCTACCACTTCACTAGCATGCAGAGGGCCTGTCATGGACATCTGCCAAGCAGCCATGTGGGCTTCGGCGCACACCTTCACGAAACACTACTGCCTTGACAGTCAAGTCCATTGAAAGAGGCTTTTTGCCTGCTCGGTTCTGCAAGACTTTTTGGTCTGAGCCAGTTAACAGACCCACCATGTTGGTAGAGAATGCTATAGTATCTGTTCACAAGGTGAGGAATCTGCAGTTAGAAGTATCCATCAGATGAACAAGTTAATTACATTCGCTAAAGATTTTGCGGGTGTATACACTAGCCAACTGCAGATTCCTCACCAGCCCTCCCTCCTCCCCGTACTGTGAACTGGGCTTTTTCCATCTAAAAAGGTCCCAATCTAGAGATCCGCACACTGGTCATACCAATTTGCTGATGAGCTCTGCGTCTGAAGGCATGGAAAGCCTAGAAAGCAACTGACAGCGTGCATGAGTAGCACTTACATGTGGCTCCACATGTCACTTCCTGAGGAGAACGACATTGGTGTGGAGCCTCTCGACTTCACCTACCAGTGTGCAGAGGTACTACTGAAAAGTTTCTGAATCCAGTTTGACATCTGGGGAGTATTCACAAGGTGAGGAATCTTCGGTTAGGTAGAGTATACTCCGGACAGATCATTACCAAAGGTAAGTATCTTGTTCTATTCTCCCTCCTTAATTTTCTGATCTGATGGAGACTTCTAACCTCAAATTCCTTACCTTAGAATATTCCCCAGGCGTCAGACTGGATCCGGAAACTTTTGGTGAGCAGCACCCCTGCACTGGTTGGTGGCGTAGTTCGGCTCCTTGTGGCGTTGTCCACACCAGAAGTGACGTGGGTGGTGCCTATATAGGCACCACCCCAGTACACTGACCTGACTTCTTTTCTTTCCGGGTGTAGGAAGGTGGAATCTGACTATATGGTTGCCCCCACTTTTTTTATGGTGTTTTGCTGGTTTATGACTTAGTTGGACTGGGATCCTGCTATTCAGGGCCCCAGTCTATCTGCTTTCTCTGTAAAATGGTTTCCATGTGCCTTAGGCACATCACTGATTGGAATCTGGAGTGCCCTTATAAGTCCCTAGTATATGGTATACTATGTACCAAGGGCATAGGTACCTCAGAGGCCTGCCAGGGGCTGCAGCATGTATTATGCCACCCCTGGAAGGCCATCCAAACTGACACCACAGGTCTGCTACTGCAGCCTGGGTAAGGTGGTGCATGCACCCCTTACTGTGATATAGGTTACCTATATCACTAAATGCATACACACATATAAACCTATAAGTCACTCCTATGGCAGGCCTTATCAATCCTGAAGGCAGAGTGCGTGGTTCCTATGTGAGAGGGTGCCCCTGCATGAGCAGGGCCCCTCTGCAGCCTCTGTAGTGCAGCCTGACCATATACTCTTAAGCGCATTATAACCTCGCGTTAAATGCTAACTTTGGAATGGCTGCACCTAAACATGTCGTGTTTGGTGTCAAACATCTTGGAATACTACCCCCCCGCCAATTCTGGCGGCGGGGGTAGCATTCCACCCTTCTAGAGGGAGAGACATGTTAACCCTGGCCTGGCCGGTAACTTCTTTCTAAAGCCTGGCATCACAAAATGGATGCTACTGCCACAGACACAAGTCTGGCCTCCTGCTGCTGGACGAAACTCTGGCAGGGGAGGCCTGGACAACAGGTTTCCTGTCCCAGGGAGGTGTGACCACCTCCCCAGACAGGATAATGTGTATTGGGGCTGGGCGGGAGCACTTTCTGGTGCTTTGAAGTCCTGCACTGGGGGCACACTTGGTGTCCCTGTGCATACCCCAGTTCAAACCGGATCAGGGGCTTGAAGCCCCTGCTTTGGCGCGAACTGGACAAAGGGAAAGGGGTGTAGCCACCCCTCTGCCCTGACCCACCCATAGGTGGGGCCACAGAGTAGTCCAACCCCTATCTTTAGTATAAAGGTAGGAACCCAGTCCTTAGGACTTTAGATTATACCTGGACGAAACTCTGAAACTGAATCCTGGACCTTCGACGCTCTACGACAAGATTAGAGGACTGAAGAATCTCCCTTGGGGTCAAGGAGTGACTCCCCTGCTTGGCAGGCACCAAAGAAGCATCTGTCCGGTTCGCATTTCTGAAGCTCCCGTCGGACGCCGAAGTCATCGCATCATCAGAGGTGGATTCTCAGACTTCCCCGAGGCTACCCTGAGTCCCCAGCAAAGCTGAGGCCCGTGGCTATCGTGGGTGACTTGAGACCGTGACCCCTGGACACCGAGCACATTTGCAAGTGCATCATCTTCTGGGTCTCCCAAGAAGTCGTGCTTTGGGCTCCGAGTAGCCCTAGCCTCCAGCACCACCTGCACCGAAGATCACTGGCCCCCACTCCACGAGTGTCCTGTAAGCCAGCTCCACGTGCGGCGTCACGAGGCTCCTTCGCGGTTGCTAGCCCGTTGGCTAGTAGCCCTTAACGAAGGCCAATCCTTTTCCTACTTGGCATCCTGGTTGCTCCAGGCCTGCCCTCACTTACCCTTGCTGGGTGAGTTCCACAGACCTTGCTGGTCTGCACCATCGACGATCTACATCTTACTAGAGACTTGCCGTTGCCAAGGCTTGTTGGGTCCAATCCGGTCGCCGACACCTCAGCACTCGACAGACATCGTGTACCAGCCCGAATCCTGCTCCTGGTCGCCGACAACGCCTCCCGGACCTCGTGGCTGAAGAGTCAAGACGACCGTCAACGCACCTGAAGCACTCGACATCGGTGGGCATCTGTCCATCGCCTTCCTGGTCACTGGCTAGTGACCCAGACTCTGTCCCCTCTGCTTTCAGGTTCACCAGAACTCCGATCCACTCTTGGATCCACCCGGACACTTTTCTCTTGGCCGCCAGCAGCACTTTGCAGCAGATCGCCATTCGAATCGACGACGAAACCCGACCCCGAAAGGCACCTATGCACCCGGCTTCCCTGGGTGAGGTAACACGAGTACTCCGGTGCTCCCGTGGGTAGAGACTCTTCAAAGTCCTAGATCTCAAAGGGTTTTGTCCTAGTCCTCTTTTAAGTGTCCCTTTCCTCTATTTTCCCGATCCCGACTTTCTCCATAGAAGTTAACGGCGTATCGCGGTTGTGTATTTACACTGCACGCGTCTCCCGTGGGTCCCCTGTGTCACTACCTTGGGTGGTTCCTTGTGGTCCAAGCACTTCTAGAGGCTCTAGGCCTAGTGTCTAGTTCAGTCATGGTTCGCATACCATTTTATTGGTATATGGTTTGGTACGCCCCTAGGGCCCAAACGTGTATTTGTGCTATTACTGTGATTTAAGATCTTATAACTTATGTATTTCAAACTCTAGCCTCATAAAGAGACTAGAGGGGTGTGTTTAGTAATAAATACATATATTTTGAATATATACCTGGTGTGGTGCTCTTTCATTTGGTCACTCAAGAGATTATAGACTGGTAAAACAAGCTGCTTTACATTCCTTCAAGACTTAGCCTGAAGGCTGCTCTCCATAGCTACCACTAGGATAGCTTTCAATAAGGTTGTCTTTAACCTATCTCCAATAAGGGGTTGTTTGGACTGGTGCAAGGTGCCCACTATAATTAGTGGACAGCATATGCCAGGCCAACTTCTCACATTGGTGTGCAGCGTGTGGGATTCCAGCTTGCTATTGTTTTACCAGATAATCTCAATTGAATTGATCAACTGAAAACCACTAAAGGTACCTAAGGTACATATAATTTAAGCTTAGAATAACAGTAAGTTCTACTGAACTTAGAGTTGTGTGTTAAGGGATAGCACAACCCTTTCTACAACTCAAGAGAGTTTAGTAGGCCACACTAGAGTAGGTAGTGCATACACCACACCACACTAGTAATGTCTTTAAGGGCAGGATCCAAAGAATCCTTGCAGGAAGCCATTGAGCTTCCACCCTCCAAGTATGATACACTCCCATTCTTGGAATTGAGAGCTTTATGCAACTTGAGAAAAATAAGGACAGGCCAAAGCTCCCACCACCCAACACCTCAAGGAGTTGTTGGTGGCTTATGACCTTAGTAAGCCTGTAGGGACTGAAGGGGTAGGAGCTGAGGGTGGGGCAGGAGAAGAGGAGGACGCTAGGGGTACCAATACCCCCAGCCCCCTCTGAAACTGGCCAGGAGGGTGACAATGACCCTGACCTGGAAAACCAAATCCCTCCTGTGGATGATGATGAGGATGATCAAGATGATGCCCTCTTTGTCCCCCCAGGAAGGATTAAGAGTGTGCCCAGAAGGTCTAGGTCTCCTTCTCAGGAGTCTAACCACTCTGGCACCTCCATAGGGAGCTCTGTCTCATCTCATAGGAGGGAATCCTCTCATGAGAGAAGAAAGAGGCTGGTCCAGTATGAGGAAACTCAGCTGGAACTCAGAAAAAGCAATTGGCTTTAGATAGGGAATCCCTAGATCTCCTTAGAGAGAGAAGAAAGTTGGGACTAGAGTCCCATGGTGGCAGCAATATCCCTAGAGATAGGGAAAGGTCTTATGACCATAGAAACCTAAACAAGATTGTCCCTCCCTACCAGAGTGGGGATGACATCCACAAATGGATAACTGCACTGGAGAGGGCCTGTAAAGTTCAGAAGGTCCCCCAGAGGCAGTGGGCAGCAATCTTGTGGCTCTCCTTTGCAGACAAAGGTAGAGACAAGCTCCTCACTGTAAGAGAAGAGGATGCTGACAATTACACAGTCTTGAAGAGTGCTCTGATAGATGGGTTTGGCCTAACCACTGAACAGTATAGGTTGAAGTTCAGAGACACCCAAAAAGCTCAGACTCAAGACTGGGTTGATTTTGTAGATTGTGCTACAAAGGCTCTGGAAGGTTGGATACATGGCAACAAAGTGCATGACTTTTTAGGATTGTACAATTTGATTATGAGGGAGCAGATCCTTAATAATTGTCAAAACCAGCTTTTGCACCAGTATCTGGTGGACTCTGATCTGACCTCTCCCCAAGAATTGGGAAAGAAGGCAGACAAATGGGTCAGAACCAGAGTAAAAACTAGAAATCAGGGTGGTGACCAGAAGAAAGATTCTACTAAGTCCCAAGAGAAAGGTGGGGATAAATCTAAGGATAAGTCCCCTACAGGGCCCCAAAATTCCTCTTCTGGGGGTGGGTCCCAAACTCCTTCCTCTCCTGAAAAGAAACCCTATTGCCATGTCTGTAAAAAGCCTGGGCACTGGAAAACTGATCCCAGTTGCCCCAGGATTGGCAATAAAGAAAATGTTCCTCCCACAACTACTACCACCCCTCCTGGTACTACCAGTAGTAATCCTCCAGTTGGGAGTAGTGCACCCAAAAAGTTGGGTGCTTTTGCAAGAGGAACAGAGGGGAGCCCTAGTTTAGACAGGGACCCCTCAACAGACTCCTCTGACTCTGATGGTGGTATAGGATTTGCCACCTTTACCATGGGTCCCACAGCGTTGGGCAGGTACAGATTGGAGCCAATAATTAATGGTCAGAAAGCTGTGGCATTTAGGGACACAGGGGCTAGTGTCACCATGGTGGCAGGGAAACTAGTCCCCCTCACCAGTTTTTACCTGAGTTTAAGTACCAGGTGACCAACATTGATGGTGTCAGAACAGATCACCCCATGGCCATAGTCAATCTCAGCTGGGAGGGGGTCACAGGCCCAAAGAGAGTGGCAGTGTCCCCCACCTTACCTGTAGATTGCCTGATGGGCAATGATTTGGAAATTTCAGCCTGGGCTGAAGTTGAACACCAAACCCATCTTAGGATGTTGGGCGTCCCTGTAAAGGTTAGTGGGGCTGTGATGGCCACAGCCCCAGCCCAAGAATTTAGAGAGATGGAGCCTGAAAGAATGGCCCACTCTCCCCCAAAAGAGAGCACCAGGGTTGAAGAAAAGTCTTCTTCCCCCAGACAGTAGGTAAGGGTCAGCCTCCTCAGGGAACTGACCCTACCCCTAGTGAAGGAACTGCCACAGAGGTAGTCAGGCCTGGCCTGACCACCCCCTGATGGCAGAGGACCCTTCCAAGGTGGTACCCAGTCTGGAGCAGGTAACCTGCCCCTCTCTACCCTGCCTCAGTCAGCCCAGGGCTGCAGAGGTCAGGGAGGTCAGTGGACCCCCAGGGCCCCCTGTCCAGAGGAACCCCCCATCAGCAGATTAGGGGCACCCAGTCTAGTAGCCCTAGCCAGGTGAAAATTCCTCTACACACTGAGGGATCCCCCATACCTCTATGTAGGGACCTCCCCAGAAGGACTCTGGTAGGCAAGGGCAAACCTGGGACCAGAAGGTTCCAAACCTGCCATGTCCCTCCAGTAGTCCCTCCAAAGGGACCCAACCCCCAGCTGTAGGCAGCCAAAGGTTGACCCTTAGAGCAAAGTGCAACTCAGTCATGGAAAGACAGGTATACATGGTGACCAGTGATCTGAGGAAGCTGAGGCCAACATTCCTAGGGCCTCACTTCTCTACCCAGACACCTCACCAGCCTTGTACTTTACCTAAGCACACCACAGGTAGTGAATCCCCATGGTGGAGACCCTCTCATACCCTTAGGGTGAGGGATTGCTTAGTGGACCATAAAAAAGTGGGGGCAACCATGCTAGTGCAGGTGCTTCCTTATATGACCACTTAGTCAATGAAGGCTCAACTGGCCAAGGTTAGCCTTATCTCCTTTCGTTTGGGGGGGTTATGTAGGAAGGTGGAATCTGACTATATGGTTGCCCCCACTTTTTTTATGGTGTTTTGCTGGTTTATGACTTAGTTGGACTGGGATCCTGCTATTCAGGGCCCCAGTCTATCTGCTTTCTCTGTAAAATGGTTTCCATGTGCCTTAGGCACATCACTGATTGGAATCTGGAGTGCCCTTATAAGTCCCTAGTATATGGTATACTATGTACCAAGGGCATAGGTACCTCAGAGGCCTGCCAGGGGCTGCAGCATGTATTATGCCACCCCTGGAAGGCCATCCAAACTGACACCACAGGTCTGCTACTGCAGCCTGGGTAAGGTGGTGCATGCACTTCTTACTGTGATATAGGTTACCTATATCACTAAATGCATACACACATATAAACCTATAAGTCACTCCTATGGCAGGCCTTATCAATCCTGAAGGCAGAGTGCGTGGTTCCTATGTGAGAGGGTGCCCCTGCATGAGCAGGGCCCCTCTGCAGCGGTCGGAGACCCTTCTCTGATGCTGTTTGTAGTGCAGCCTGACCATATACTCTTAAGCGCATTATAACCTCGCGTTAAATGCTAACTTTGGAATGGCTGCACCTAAACATGTCGTGTTTGGTGTCAAACATCTTGGAATACTACCCCCCGCCAATTCTGGCGGCGGGGTAGCATTCCACCCTTCTAGAGGGAGAGACATGTTAACCCTGGCCTGGCCGGTAACTTCTTTCTAAAGCCTGGCATCACAAAATGGATGCTACTGCCACAGACACAAGTCTGGCCTCCTGCTGCTGGACGAAACTCCGGCAGGGGAGGCCCGGACAATAGGTTTCCTGTCCCAGGGAGGTGTGACCACCTCCCCAGACAGGATAATGTGTATTGGGGCTGGGCGGGAGCACTTTCTGGTGCTTTGAAGTCCTGCACTGGGGGCACACTTGGTGTCCCTAGTGCATACCCCAGTTCAAACCGGATCAGGGGCTTGCAGCCCCTGCTTTGGCGCGAACTGGACAAAGGGAAAGGGGTGTAGCCACCCCTCTGCCCTGACCCACCCATAGGTGGGGCCACAGAGTAGTCCAACCCCTATCTTTAGTATAAAGGTAGGAACCCAGTCCTTAGGACTTTAGATTATACCTGGACGAAACTCTGAAACTGAATCCTGGACCTTCGACGCTCTACGACAAGATTAGAGGACTGAAGAATCTCCCTTGGGGTCAAGGAGTGACTCCCTGCTTGGCAGGCACCAAAGAAGCATCTGTCCGGTTCGCATTTCTGAAGCTCCCGTCGGACGCCGAAGTCATCGCATCATCAGAGGTGGATTCTCAGACTTCCCCGAGGCTACCCTGAGTCCCCAGCAAAGCTGAGGCCCGTGGCTATCGTGGGTGACTTGAGACCGTGACCCCTGGACACCGAGCACATTTGCAAGTGCATCATCTTCTGGGTCTCCCAAGAAGTCGTGCTTTGGGCTCCGAGTAGCCCTAGCCTCCAGCACCACCTGCACCGAAGATCACTGGCCCCCACTCCACGAGTGTCCTGTAAGCCAGCTCCACGTGCGGCGTCACGAGGCTCCTTCGCGGTCGCTAGCCCATTGGCTAGTAGCCCTTAACGAAGGCCAATCCTTTTCCTACTTGGCATCCTGGTTGCTCCAGGCCTGCCCTCACTTACCCTTGCTGGGTGAGTTCCACAGACCTTGCTGGTCTGCACCATCGACGATCTACATCTTACTAGAGACTTGCCGTTGCCAAGGCTTGTTGGGTCCAATCCGGTCGCCGACACCTCAGCACTCGACAGACATCGTGTACCAGCCCGAATCCTGCTCCTGGTCGCCGACAACACCTCCCGGACCTCGTGGCTGAAGAGTCAAGACGACCGTCAACGCACCTGAAGCACTCGACATCGGTGGGCATCTGTCCATCGCCTTCCTGGTCACTGGCTAGTGATCCAGACTCTGTCCCCTCTGCTTTCAGGTTCACCAGAACTCCGATCCACTCTTGGATCCACCCGAACACTTTTCTCTTGGCCGCCAGCAGCACTTTGCAGCAGATCGCCATTCGAATCGACGACGAAACCCGACCCCGAAAGGCACCTATGCACCCGGCTTCCCTGGGTGAGGTAACACGAGTACTCCGGTGCTCCCGTGGGTAGAGACTCTTCAAAGTCCTAGATCTCAAAGGGTTTTGTCCTAGTCCTCTTTTAAGTGTCCCTTTCCTCTATTTTCCCGATCCCGACTTTCTCCATAGAAGTTAACGGCGTATCGCGGTTGTGTATTTACACTGCACGCGTCTCCCGTGGGTCCCCTGTGTCACTACCTTGGGTGGTTCCTTGTGGTCCAAGCACTTCTAGAGGCTCTAGGCCTAGTGTCTAGTTCAGTCATGGTTCGCATACCATTTTATTGGTATATGGTTTGGTACGCCCTAGGGCCCAAACGTGTATTTGTGCTATTACTGTGATTTAAGATCTTATAACTTATGTATTTCAAACTCTAGCCTCATAAAGAGACTAGAGGGGTGTGTTTAGTAATAAATACATATATTTTGAATATATACCTGGTGTGGTGCTCTTTCATTTGGTCACTCAAGAGATTATAGACTGGTAAAACAAGCTGCTTTACATTCCTTCAAGACTTAGCCTGAAGGCTGCTCTCCATAGCTACCACTAGGATAGCTTTCAATAAGGTTGTCTTTAACCTATCTCCAATAAGGGGTTGTTTGGACTGGTGCAAGGTGCCCACTATAATTAGTGGACAGCATATGCCAGGCCAACTTCTCACACCGGGCCAGTCAGCGCTGATCTGGAGAAGGGCTACCCCCATCACTTTTTGACTGACTTTTTTTTTTTTAACCTTTTGTGGAACATTTTTTGAGACTTTGTCTCCTGGTGTGCATGATGTCCACCAGAAAGACAGGTTTTAAACCATGCAGCGCCGGTCACCGACCGATGTCGGAGACAGACCCGCATTTGGTTTGTCTCTTGTGTCTTGAACGAGACCACGACACCAAAACATGCGAGGACTGCCGCGTCATGCACACTAAGGCATTGAGGAAGCACTCCCTCAAGGGTTCCAGGTCTCAGTCTTAAGGAAGGTCCCGAGTTCGTTTGCGAAGTCTGAGCCGCCAATCGTCGTCCTACTCCAAGTCATCGGGGAAGTCCCACAAGAAGAAAAAGAAGTCGAAGAAGTCTTTGACTTCACCGCTTAAGTCTTCATGCGAATCGCGAGGACGTCTGCACTCTGAAGCCTAGCTCTGTGATGGAGTCTGCGCCTCAGCCGTCTCTTCACCTCCCTGAATTTTTGGGAGCCGGAGTGACCCCCGCCCAACTTAAAGAATTGAGTGAGGCCACGCACCTCATTTTCGGATTGCCTGACACCTCTGGAGCACCCTCAGGTGCCACAGGTCCGGAAGGGGCCCCTACTGGTTTTCCAGCAGCGGGTTCACCCGCGGCACCAGTCAGGCCTCAAGGATCCTTTGACGCATCCAGAGTGGTGCCGGTCGGGCCGACCTTCCCTGGCACCTGCTCCAGTGCTGACGCCACCAACATCCAGTGGTGGTGCCGCCCCATCATCATTCCCAACTCAGATAGGCAGGCAGGCTCGCCACAGGCAGTCTTCTCCAGCCTCCAGACTACGCTGAACCTTCTGCATTTGCTGGGGTTTACTATCAACGTGCCAAAGTCACATCTGACTTCCTCTTGGATGCTCCCTTTCATCGAAGATGTTCTGGACAGGGTGCAGTTTCGGGCATATCCTCCGGAGCGGTGAGTCCAGGATATTCAGGCTAGGATAGCAATGTTTCTTCCTATATCCTGGATTTCAGTGAGACTGACTCAGAGGCTGCTGGTTCTCATGGCATCCTGCTAGTGACACCAGCCCGTTGGTAAATGTGGGCAAGTTCCAGTGAGTGCAGCATCAGGGGAATCTCTCTGACATGGTCCAGATTTTAAAGGGAATTGCAAAAGACCTGCAGTGATGACTAACAAACTACAATTGGGTCCATGGCAGGCCCCTCTCCCTTCCCCAAACAGAGCTGACTGTAGTTACAGATGCGTCACTCCTGGACTGGGGCGGCCATGTGGGAGAGGTCTAGATCAGAGGACTCTGGTCTCTGACAGAATCCGGGCTCCACATCAATCTGCTGGAGCTTTGGGCGATCCGATTGGTATTGAAAGTCTTTCTTTCTTCAGTCACGGTAACACTGATACAAGTGTTCACGGACAACACCACCGCCATGTGGTATTGCAACTAACAGGGCAGTGTAGGATCGTGGACCGTGTCAAGGGGATTTGTGCCTCTGGACTTGGCTGGAACACTAGGGCATATCCCTAGTGGTTCAACACCTGGCAGGCTCTCTGAACGCCAAAGCGGATTAACTCAGCCTTCGATGCCTAGTGGATCACAAATGTCATCTCCATCCAGCGTTGGCGCAAGGTCTCTTCCAAGAGTGGGGAGAGCCTTGGTTGGATCTGTTCACCTCCACCGAGAACATGCAATGTCAGCAGTTTTGCACGCTGGAGTTTCCAAAGCTGCTCTCATTCGGAGACGCTTTTCGTCTCAAGCAGCGCTCTGGCCTCCTGTCCACATTTCCGCCAATAACCCTCCTGCCCAGAGTTCTCAAGAAGATCAGGAACAACCGGGCCCAAGTCATTCTTGTGGCTCTGGATTGAGCACGGAGAGTTTGATATCCTGATCTGTTAAGCTTGAGCACTAGTTCCCCGATCAGCCTGCCTCTTCGGGAGGATCTTTTGTCACAGCAGCGGGCCAGGGTTCTGCATGCAAGACTGAAAATGCTTCGCCTTCATGCGTGGCGATTGAGCGGCAACAGTTGACATCTTTTGACCGCCCAAAGTCTGCAATGTTATACTGGCAGCCAGGCGTCCCTCCACCAAGACAGTATACGCCTACCATTGGAGCAAGTTTGTGGCATGGTGTTGAAGGAGCCGGGTTCCCTCTCCCTCGTGTACTATGGAACCCTCAGCCGATGGACCTTTGTTGCCTGCTTTAGAAGTGTAGAGGGGAGAAATAACTCATTAGGTCAGACTCACAAGCTCAAAGAATCTGGACTCCGAAGAATCACAGACTCCAGGTTTCTAGTTTAGTGGGTTTATTACGAAGCCAAAAATAACTGAACGTGCAGACACCTTAAGACGAGGTTGTAGAAATACATTGGAACTAATAGAAAGCCAAACCTGCGAGCAATTCTCAGTCTTTGGTTCATGAAAATAATGACAAATTCCAAAACCAGGAAGCAGGCAATAAGTGACCCTACGTCAAGATCAGACTTCATTGAAGGTTTGTAAGTAAAAAGCATTAGTCTGTCCCTACACTACAACTAACGTGACATCCCTGCTTAGGATTCCCCAGGCAAGTTAGGAAAAAAAGTGTCAGCGTGTGAAGACTTCCTAAGAAATACACTCACGCTGTATGGTTCAAGTAGCCAAAGGCTACAGAGCTCGTTCTAAGATGCTCCATCGATCTCCACTCTTCTCCTAACTCAACCCCCGGGGTACTGTCCCTAATTCAAAACACCAAATCATAGGAAACGCCCATTAGGTAACATCCGATGGCCTCATCCCTCTGGGCGCCTCCTGATAGGTAGCTTTCCATTTAGTTTCGATACTCCCAGCTCCTGGCTCGATGACCTTGATTCCCAGGCCTTCTCCAGTGAGAAAGAACACCAGCTCACATTATCAGCACTCCGTGTACCAAAGTATCCTCTCCTCCCTGAGCCTAACTCCTAAAACAAAAGCGGTATTCTAACTAACAAAGATGAATTTCTCCACCAGCAACAGAAACGTGAGAAAGAAAAGATTCAACATGCACATGAACATTTTGAACAAACCCCTCACCAGAGAGCCAGGGAAAATGCATTTCAGGCCTACAGAAAACGGCCAAAAAAAGAGTGAGGCACATAGGACTTATAAAATCACAAATAAATGAGCATTTTACTAAGCATTTCTAAAATCAACAAGTTACATGAGCACATCAAATACATGAATAATTGTAAGCCTCATACTCAAATTCTACACGTTAATGTTTTCAGCTAAGCATGTTTGTATTGCAACATTAATTTCTTCACATTTACACTGAAAAATACCTAGCACATCACCTTTCACATTATTACAGTGCGCATTCTACTGTCTCATGTTAATAGACAAAAGGATACATGCAGGTGTGAACTACTCATGATTATGACGCACCCCTACAAATGAAAGAGCACCATTGCGCTCCATCAGTCCCCCCCTCTGATGACAAGTGTCATCACAAACAATCACAACTCCCTGTAGAGAGAACTGACCTAAACAGAAGCAGTAGCCGTTCTCCCCTGTCAGAACTTCTCTAGACTTTTGAGATTCCCATAGTGACTGTCCTGCAGTCGCTCCATTCTCCTCTCCAGCTCTCTAAGAGATCTCTCAGCCTGTCTTGCCTTATGCCATTTATAGGCCCTTATCAATCCAACTAAAAGGATCACACAGACCACAACTATGATGGGCTTCAGAATGTAACCAAGAATTCCCTTACCCAGGTTAGCAAAGCAACTTCCAATCTTTCCAAATCCTTTCCCAACTTTGTCCCAAACTCCTTCCGTTGCCAAATCATGCACCTCATGGTGAATTTCAGTGATGTTACTTATATACTTCCTCAGATCCTTGCTATGGTCTGGGATATAAGTACAACACTTTTGGACCCTCAGTATTTTACATACTCCGCCCTCTTTTGCCAATAATACGTCTAACGCAAGGCGGTTCTGCATCACCATGGCTCTTATCGACACCATCTCTCCATTTACCAACAATAAAGACTGGGCTGTATTCGCTGACAACTTATCCATAATAATTGACAACCTTCTAATCTTGATATCATTCAAAACCACTCCCAAACTTGGTATCATTGCTCCAAATACATCTCCAACAGTCTCTCCTGCACTCGCACCTCGCTTTTCTCTAAGACGTAGTCCACCTTCCAACGGGGTCAAATCTTCAACATGGTAAATCTTGGGAACACAACAGCCACATAACATGTACCATACCAGTTCAGTGGCAACCGCACATACGCACTTTTCCCACACACAAAATAAACATTAGGTACCACTTGCACTGCTTCTTGCAAGAACTTCTTCGCAGTGGCTTCAATTGTGAAGATGTGATCACACACGCTTTGTCCTACAAAGATCTTATCATAGTAGGTCTGTACCTGTCTAATGCAAAGCTTTCCTTGCTGCTCAAAATCTAAAGCTATTGGACCGTAACTTCCTTTCGCCTTATAGACCAAGTCCTCCTGGGTCCATGCAAATTTTCCTTCCCTACTATTAAACTTGACAGCTAGTGGTCTAGGTCTATCTTCTACTTGATCTATGAACTTCTTCTCTACATCAGATAATATACACGTCAAGTTATGTCGATGAGCATAAGCTGTACCTAATGTAACAGTAGGCATTAAATACTTCCCAATTCTCTCTTCCTGCTTGTAATAATCATACATGTTCAGGTGCTTGTAAGCTGGAACTTCAGAAAGTACTAGGTCGTAATTGGAGAAGTAATATTCATAATGACCCTTACCGTAAAACATACTAAGCAACAAACTACATGTAATACCATAAGTCAAAGGAAGATGGTGATAACGAATCCCCTCCTCCACAGACGCAGGCAACTGCATACACACAACAATCTCTCACATCCATCGTATTCACATACTCTTACAACAATTTCGCATAGGCATTCAACGTATAATCACCCTTAGACAAATCTAGACAACATGCGGCTAGTTTGATCTAGCATAGCTTTATCTGCTCCTACGGTACCCTCTTTTGTGCTAGACGTAACAGGTGTGGATGTCCCGTGCAATCTCACCCCCTCAACTTCCGCATCATGTGAAACTTTTACAGAGAATATGATAACTACGGCTATCACTACTATTACTCCCACTATAAGTGTACCTATCACACACTTTGCTCTACGGTTCGGATTTCCAGACTCCATCTTTAACTGAGTCGGATTAGCACAGCAAGAGGATCAATGCAAAGTCTTTCTCTGCCTCTGGTTGCTGTTCAACAAGGTTCACATACAGTTCCTTGGAGTCTTGGAAATCGATTTCACAGTTCGTTGTACAATTATTTACACAGTTCAAAAGATTTCCTTAGCCCTCTTTCTTCTTCTACGGAAAGTCCCTAAATGTATTCTTCTTCCTCTTGGGCCTAGGTTATCTTCTTTCAAGCAAGTGGTTATTTATAGTTCGCAGTTTGATCAACAGTCTCTTACAAGGCCAGATCCAATTTCACTAATGACACGTTGTAGGATCTCAAGACGAAATGCTGTAATCTCCTGAGCTGGTGGCTGGTATCCGAAGGTCGGGGAAAGACGGATCTTGCAGAATCAAAACCCGCACCTTACTCAATATCGGAGGTCTTGGCACAGTCACTGTCAACACCCCCTCTATTTCCAGTCCAGGAACTACCAGTTCGATCTCAATCTTCAGTTCTGGAACTCTGCTGTCTACTCGTGAAGACCTTACTCTCCCGGTCCCCACTGCTCCCGGCATCTGTGATAAGATAGGTCCACTCTGGGGCAGCGTACCTCTGGCAGGGTACTCTTGCTCTTCTCGATCTCCTTAGACCCTCTTGTGCTTGCTCCGTATCACTTAGCTCTGATTCTGACATTTCAGACACAGGGGCAAGGTCTCTTTCAGATGCCAATCTCAGGTTTTGCCTCTTCTGTCTCACAAGCCATGTTTCTCTTGTGAACTCTGCTCTCCTTTCCGGTACCCGATCACCTTGCACACCAGTTCTTCCAGCTGAGTCAGACTCTGTACCACTCGCAACGTTACCGTCTCCCTCAGAGTTAATACCTGGGACTTGTGTAGCTTGACCACCCTCAGCTTGCTCTGGTGAGCGACCAGCCTCGTCAGTAACCCTCACAGCTTGGCTTGTCCTCTCCAGTGGCCTTGCAGCCACGGCTGGATTTTCTTCAGGGAGCGGAGCCGTTTCTTCGGAGGGTCCTGAAACTCTGCGGGTGTGTGAAGCGTGGATCCAGTTCGGAAACCATCCACACTTCACGGCTGCATTTGTCACCAGATTCACATGGTATGGACCTCTCCAACGAGAATCAAGACAGTTCTTCCTCACGTGTTTTCGGACCAGGATCCAGTCACCTGGGCTCAGATCGTGGCAAAGGTCCTTTGAGGTCGGGGCAGTCGCAGCTTCAACCTGATGAGACACAGAACGGACCACGTCAGCCAGTCCTTTGCAATAATCAAGGATCAAATCATCTGTGATGTTTATCAACGCTGTAGGCGGCACTGCTGGCAAGCGCATCACCCTCCCCATTAGGGTCTCATGGGGCGAGAGACCTGTCCTCCTATCGGGGGTGCTAAGGATATTCATCAACACCAAAGGCAATGCATCAGGCCACTTCAGAGATGTAGACAAGCAAACCTTCGCCATTCGCATCTTGAGAGTTCCATTGATCTGCTCAACAAGGCCAGATGCCTCAAGCCTGTAGCTACAGTACAATCTCTGATCAACTTGTAAGGCAGCACAAAGCAGTTTCATAATCTCGCTATGGAAGTGCGTCCCTCTATCCGACTCCAACGAAGTCGGAAATCCGAAGCGCGGTATCAGCTCTCTAAGTAACAGCTTCGCTACTGTGAGACTGTCGCACCTTCTCGTTGGATATGCTTCCACCAACCGTGAGAAACCACACACCACCACCAGAATGTACCTCAATCCATTGCACCTAGGCATTTCAATGAAGTCAAGCTGGATCCTATTGAAGGGACCCCCAGATCTCCCCATTTGACTCAATGTAACTACAGTTTTCTTCCCAGCATTCATCTGTTGACATGTAACACATCTGTGGCACACTGCTTCAGCAAACGCACAAAACCGTGGGTTGAACCACATCTGTCGGAACACTTGCACCATTGCATCCCTTCCAATATGAACTGCTCCATAAGTCTGCCTCGCCATGGGGCTCAGTAAGTCATCTGGCAATACTGCTCGACCATCAGTTGAAACCCAAATGCCATCATCTCTCTTCTCACAACCTGCCTTAATCCAACCAGCTTCTTCTTGAGCAGACACCTCTCCCTGCAGACGCTTGCCCTCATCCCAAATGTCCGCTACAGCTAACATCATGCTGAGCTCGGCACTCTCTGCTCTCCTGTGTATTCCCCATTAAAAATGCATCCTTGTTCAGCACAGAAATATGCAACCTCATCGGCGTACCTGTTGCCGAGTGTCACAAAGTCGTCCCCTTTCCCATGTGTGACACATTTGACCACTGCTATTTCTTTTGGTCGTTGCAAGGCTTCCAACAATGGTCTCACATATTCCCCATTTCTGATGGGAGAGCCTGATGACATTAGGAACCCCCTCTGTGACCATAGCTGTCCGAAGTCAAGAACCACACTGAACCTGTACTGGCTATCTGTGTAGATGGGGACTTGGATCTGATCAGAGACCAGGCATGCACGTGTCAAAGCAATAATTTCAGCTAACTTTGCGGAGTGTACTCCCTGTAAACAGGCAGCTTCCACAACTCCAGAAATGGTACAGACAGCAAAGGCTGCTATCAAATCACCTGCATCCTCCCTCAAGCATGAACCGTCTACAAAAAGGATTTCATCTGATTCAGGCAGAGGTTCATCAACAATGTCAGGCCTTGGTTTGGTGCAAAGTCCAGTCACATTGAGACAGTCATGGGCCTCACCATCTCCACCTTCGACATGTGGAATAGGCAACATTTGGAAGCTCAACTGAATGTGTGACATATACAGTAAGAGGATGACCCATCACAATACTCTCACATCTTTCAATGCTGACACCTGTTGCAGCAACAGATTTGAGACACCCGGGCAACCCTGAAGCTACTGGATCTAGGGTAGCTGAGAAGTAGGCAACTGGTCTACGGACACCTCCATGAGTCTGTGCGAGTACTGACAGTGCACACCCCTCGCAACAAAATAACTAGAATGATTTGTTGTAATCAGGCATTCCTAGAGCTGAAGCCCGACACAGGCTTTCTCTCAGCTCCAGATAGGCAACCAAACAGTTGTTATCCCATGGCACCAGATCACTCACATCCTTGTGTGTCAGCCTCTGCAGAGGCTTTGCCTTCAATGGGAAGTTGGGAATCTACTGACGGCAGTACCCAACCATGCTGACTTCCTTCTGTGTGGTTGGCGCATTCATTTTCATGATCGCCTCAATGCGGTCTGGTGACACCTTCCTCTTGCCTTTTGCAATGCAATGACCCAAATACTGGACCTCAGGCAAACAGTACTGAAGTTTGCTCGGGACACCTTGAGTCCATTCTCCCCTAGGTGATTCAACAGTGCAACGGTATCAATTTTGCAAGCGTCCTCCGTTTCTGATGCGATCAGGAGGTCATCAATGTACTGCACAAGAACTGAATTTTGCAGCAGTACCAGACTCTCAACGTTCTTTTTTAAGATCTGATTAAAGATCGATGGAGTCTCAGTATACCTTTGTGGGATACAACACCACATTAACACACGATTTTCCAGACGGAAAGCAAATACAAATTGCCTTTCCTCGTGCAAGGGTATCGAAAATAACGCCTGGCATAGATCAATCACTGTAAACCATTCAGCCTCACAAGGAATTTGAAACAGGATCACTGATGGATTCGGTGCCACAGGACAACATGGAACTACAATAGTGTTGACCTTTCACAGGTCCTGCATGATTTTGAACTTTCCACTTGGCTTCTGCAATACCATTATAGAGGAATTTCATGGGCTCCCCATTATCTCCTTCAAAATCCCCTGTTCGATCTGGGACTCAATCACAGGCTTGATTCCTTCCACTGTTTACGGCATCAGGTTGTACTGGGGGGTTCTTGGGAATTCAGCATTTGGCTTGATCTGGATCTTAACTGGCTCAACCCCTCGGATAAGCCCCATCTATTCTCCAGTGAATTCCCACACTTCCGGAGAGACTGAGTCCCTCAGGTCATATGGCAGATCTTCAGTTGTCAAAACGGGAAACATCTCTATGCAGAGATTCTGATTTGCCAGTTTGAATGCAATGTCATCATCATTGGTCTGCAACTCCACTCCCATGGGTGTACAATTTATAGTACAATTCAGTTTGCACAAAAGATCATGACCCAACAAGCAGACTGTACTTGAATCGCACACCACAAATTGGTGACGTTCCTGAAAGGTTCCTATTCTCACAGGTATCTCATCTGTCAATGGATTTTCTTATTAACTCCTACAACTTGGATCGATTGTCCCGAGAGGGATAGGTTTGGAACTACTGCGGACCTCGCAATAGATAGGGTAGCACCAGTATAAATCAAGAATGTAATGGAATGACCATCTACATCTGCCTCCACATACAGTTCTCTCTGGTCTACCTCTAAGACTGCTCCAAGGGTCCAGTCTTCCTCCCCCTTCAGGCACAGTCATTGCAACGGGTCTGGATCAAAATCATCAAAAGCTTCAATAAAGGGCATCTGCTGGTACACTCGGTTCCCCTGAGGACTTCTTGGAGGTTGGGGAACTTGCACTTGTGGACTCAGACCCCGGTCTTGTCACAGTACGGACACCTTCAGGTACCTGCACTACTTCCTCATCTTGGATCTGATTAGCTGGGTTCGACCTACACTCGCGCTTCCAATGCCAGATTTTGTGACAAAAATTACATGCAGTGGTTCTCTTTAGGGTACCTATTTCTATTCCCGTCTTGGGATCTATGGGTTTCCTTCTTCCCTGACCCTACGCGTTCTGGGCTCCCCCATGATTGTTTCCGTTCCAATGTCCCTCCGCTTGACTGCACTTGGTCTACCCTATCTGCATTTCTCATTTGAACTAGCATTAGCTTGTCCTTCAGTTTCCTATGTTTCAAGTCTACCTCATCACTGCAATATCTGGCATACCGTAGAATCTCGTCCACTGATTTATTTTGCCATCAAATCAGATGCTGCTGAATCATAAAGCTGATTTCTGGCCTCAATCCTAAGACAAATTTGGAAACGAACTGTCCCATATCCTTAGAATCTAGTGTTTCCAATCCACTGTACTGCTTAAAGGCTTGTAAAAGCCGCTCATAGTAAGCATGGACGGATTCCTCAGGCTCTTGGGTAGTCCGATCTATTTTGAGCCAATCAATGTCTTGTGGGGAAATCTTGGACTGTAACCATGTAATTACCTGTTCAAACTTTGAGGTGAAGGGCCATGCCTTATGGGATCTCGCTCGGGTTCAGTAGATGGCCATTCAACTGCAATCTTACAAACAGACCACAAATCACTTGGTGCCACAATGTCAAATAAGGTGTTCAAATCAATCCACAGTACTTTTGAAATCTTAACAAAGCGATCAACCTGCTTGCACCACTCAACAGGCTTTTCCCTCAGCCGAGGAAAATCATTCGTAAATGCTGCCAAATTACCCCAGCTCCAAGGCACATGCACATACCCTCCGCTTGGTACTTCTTGCAATGGGTAAGCCTCTACTCCTGCTGTTCCCCCTCCTGGAGGCGGTGTATCTCCTATCCCTTTCTTGACATTCATTTTCTTGGACCACCTTTCCTCCCACTTGTCAAGCATGCTCCATGCGCGTATCCCTATAATCAGTTCTCGAATGTGGTTTTTCAATCCTATGACTCTTTTTTCTTCCAATTCTTGATCACTGTAATTTAACCTATGCCCTTCCTGTAACATTTTGGTTTTGGACAAATCCACATCATACCTTTGTGCCATTTAGGTCAGTTTCTCGTGTCCCCTCCATGCCTTACGCGTGACATCCTTCGCCACAAACAACAGCTCATCTTGTTTGTAAAGTTCTATCCTTTCCAGGGGCAAATTTCCACTTATTAGCTCATCCACTTCCACCTATAGCCTCATTATGTCTAGCACCTTAGCCTTGACTGCAGCTTTGATCGTTCCCTGACTTGACGCGCTACTCATCTCCTCGCTTTCACTGCTCTGACTGCTGCAGGGATTTCCAACTATTTTTTTTTTTTTTTGATTTTCAAAAACCTTTATTGACAGAGTTTGCAAAAACAAATTGCATTCTTACACTAAATCACAACATCATGCACATGAGTACAAATGAAGATCACATAAGGGACCAATAGCTCTAAACAGTAGAAAACGACATCATGGCAAATAGTATACAGGCACGTTTGGACAGTAAACAGTCATTGGCATGTGGCACACAGGGCTCGGGTGGAGAGGTAGGCCCTGCTGAGAAGGGGAAGGAGCAGGGGGGGAGGCCGATTATTGTCCTGCACCGGCGGCCGCCGCGGGCGGAGTGCCGGCGTGGAGCGCTAGAGGAAGCCAGGCGCTGGGGGGAATGGGCAAGGAGGTATGACACGAGGGGCCCCCAAATGTTGTGTGGGCGAGATCGTGCTGGCATAAGGTCCCAGAATTCGAATAAGAGGGTCTGGCAGCGCGATGCATCCTCAAGCCATTGAGCGAATTTAGGTGCAGGTTTGCGGCCCCAACACATGGAAACCCTGCGCCGAGCAAGGACAAGCAGCATGGCGGTTAAGCGGCGGGAGGCGTCCAGGCAGAATTTAACAAAGCCGAGGAGGCAGAGCGGGGGGTCAGGCTGAACCGGAGAGGAGGCGATCTCTGATATAGCAGAACAGACCTCACGCCAGTAATCGGCGACCTTAGGGCACAGCCAGGCAAGATGAGCGAAATCTGCCGCAGGAGCCGAACAGCGCAGGCATCTGTCACTGGGGATAAGTCCCAACTTGTGCAACTGAACAGGGGTGCGGTAGAGCCTATGCAAGTATTTAAAATGAATTAGGCGCAGGCGGTAGTTAGGGGACAACTGCTTAGTCTGCTTACAACAGTATAACCAATCCGGTTGAGAGATATCTATGCTAAGGGCCTCGCCCCATGCCACACGAGCGCGATCAGTGGAGATGGTGGTGTCTGCTAGCGTGAAGGCGTATAGTTTAGTTACCAACTTCCGCGGGGAGGGAGACGAATATAGGAACTCAAGAGCGGTCATCGAGGTAGGAGGCAGAGGGAACGCAGGGTGCAGCTCCCGGCAGATGGCCCGTAGCTGATAAAAAAGCAGAGTGTCCATGGGGCCGGAATTTTCAGCCAGGGAATAAAACGTACTCCCCGGACAGAGATCTACAACCGTATTCAGCCCCAGGCGGGTGGCATGTTTAGCCATGCCAGATGGTTGGAGAGGAGGAAAAAACGGGTGCCGGACTATCGGCATCGAATTTGCCGAGAGCAAGGGGGCGCCGGAAAAACGACGAAGGCCTTCCCAAGCCCATCGCAAGGTCTCAACCGTGTCTATTTCAGTGCGTGGGAGTTTTGCTGGGGAAAACAAGGCAGTGGCAAGCGGCCACGGGGCAGCAAGATCCGCCTCAACCGCCACGTGAGGCTGGAAAGGAGTGGGGTGAAGCCAAAAGTGCAAGAAACTGGCCTGAGCACACATTGCATAGAGCTTGAAGTTAGGGGCGCCGAGACCGCCACATGGCATCGGAAGGGTGAGTACATCGTACGCGATCCTGGGTTGCTTGCCGGCCCAGAGAAGAGAGATGATCAACGAGCGAATCCTGCGAAAAAAGTGGGCGGTGAGGGGGACAGGTATGTTGAGGAATAAATATAAGAATTTTGGGAGGACGACCATCTTGGCAATGGCTATTCGACCAGCTAACGAGAGGGGCAGCTGGCTCCAAAAGGGGATCTTCGACTCAAGCCAGTCCACCGCACGACCGAAGTTAGCCCTCCAAAGTTCGTCCACGTCCCCGCTCAGCCAGACACCTAAATAGCGAGTGGGACCCGACGCCCAGACGAAGGGATATTCCAAGGTGAAAGGAGTGGTGGCGTCCGTGAGAGGGAAGAGGACTGACTTGTTCCAGTTGATCTGTATGCCTGAGTAGCCCCCAAACCGTATGACCTCACGCACTAGAGGACTTAGATGTTCCTGGGGATGGCGGACATGTAAAGTAATGTCGTCCGCATACATAGAAACCAGGAGGGCGCGTGCCGCAAACCCGATGCCCCTCTGCGTATGGTGTTGCCGAAGTCGGGCCGCCAGTGGTTCCATCGCGATGGCGAAAAGCATTGGCGAAAGCGGGCATCCCTGGCGGGTGCCACGTCCGATAGGGATGGGATCTGATACCATGCCATTGATCCGTAGACGGGCGGTGGGGAGAGTGTACAATAGGGAGACTTTACGAATAAATATTGAACTGAAACCGAGACGTGGGAGGATAAAGAATAGGAAGGGCCATTCCAAGGTGTCGAAGGCCTTGGTGGCATCGAGCAGGGCGGCCACCGCAGGGAGCGCTGGATCGATCTGATGAAGGACAGAAAAAATGGTCCGAAGGTTGTGAGAGGTTGCCCGACCCGGTATAAAGCCAGACTGGTCCGGACGGGCAATGAGCGGCATAAGGGGGAGAAGACGCGACTCAAGCAGTTTGGCGAATATTTTGTTATCTATATTGATGAGAGACAGGGGCCGGTAGGAGTCACGCAGTTCGGGGGGCTTATCCGGTTTTAGAAGAAGGGTCAGCATGGCCTCCCGGAGCGAAGGAGGAAATTGGCCACACTCGAAGGACTCATTATACATGGCGGCCAGGTGCGGCACTAGCAGTGAAGCAAAAGTCTTATAAAAGGAGACAGGCAGGCCGTCCGGACCAGGGGCCTTGTCACCAGGCATACCATTAATGGCGGCAAGGATTTCCTCTTTAGAAAAGGGCTCGTCCAGATATTCCCGGTGGTGATTTTCGAGCCACAGTAGCTCGAGGGTATCGAAATATTGTTCGAGGGCCTCTCGCGGGGGAGCTGGACCAGCAGTGTACAGCTGCGAATAAAAGTTCGTGAAACACGCCTTAATCTCCTCGGGGGAGGTAGTACGAACAGGGCCACCGTCCTGGAGCGCCGTAATGTAGGATGCAGCGCGGGCCGGACGGAGAAAATTGGCCAAGGTCTTACCTGGCCGGTCTCCCTCACCAAAGCGGCGCGCCCGGGCCTCCCTGCCAAGGAACGAGAGTTCTCTGTGTGCCTCCTCGGCGAACTCAGTGTGTTTCTCGCGAAGGTGGGCGAGTGTATCGGGGCTAGGGTCAAGAGCTTGAGAGGCGTCCAGGCATTTAATTTCGGATTCCAGCTTAGTGAGGGTAGTGCGTATAGAGCGTAGGACCCCGGATTGTTTAGAAATGCACTCTCCGCGAATGACGACTTTGAAACCTTCCCAAAGAGTGGAAGGGGAATCCACAGAGCCCACATTGAGCTCAAAGTAGTTAGTGATCGCGGTCTGGATCTCGTCACAAAAGACGGAGTCACGAAGGGCGTTAGACGGTAGCCGCCAGGAGAAAGCGCGACGGGTGGACAGGGGTAGACGGAGCCCGAGCCGAACAGGAGCGTGATCTGAGAGAGTGCGCGCCATGTGGTCAATGGAAGTGAGCCAGGAAAGAGCATCAGGAGAGGAGATCCAGAGATCTAGCCGGGACCAGCAGCCATGAGTGCCGGTGACACAAGTGCCCTCACGGGCCACGGGATGTGTGTGGCGCCAAGCGTCATATAGGGAGTTCTCGGTAAGAATGGAGTTCAGGAATGCCGCGGCACGGGGGTGGGAAGCATGTGGGCCAGAATGGTCTAGGGCGGGGGATAGTGTGACATTAAAATCTCCACCCCAGAGGAGTGCAGCGGGGCCAAGGGATGAGATGCGATGCCACACCTGTGCAAAATAATCTGGGTCGTCAGTATTGGGACCATATATGGCAGCTATCGTGACAGGTTGGGCCTGAAGGGAGCCGTGGAGGATAACAAATCGCCCTACGGGGTCTGTAATAGCGTGGGAGGTGTGCCAGGGGAGCCTAAAGGAATAGAGACCCCCCGAGAGTAGTTGGAGTAGTAAGAAGAGTGTGATTCTCCCCAGTGTCGAGAATGCAGTCTGGCCGCAGATGCAGGAAGCAGGTGGGTCTCCTGCAGCAGACAGATGTCCACTTTGTGCCGAACCAGATGCGCATGTACAAGTCGAGCCTTGCGGTGGTCGTTAAGACCCCGGATGTTCCAAGTCCAACAGGTAATGTCAGTCATTCAGACATGTCGTGAAAAGTGATCGAACATGGTGTGGTACGTGTGGCCCAGATCTTCGTGCGGGTGCATGCGATAGTGTTAAGCAATTGGGAAAGCGATGTGCGGAACAACAATCAGGGGAAAAACAAAGGCCACTATGAGCCTGCCATATCAAGTCGCTGGGCTGCCAGTAGGAGGCGCTAGAGTCGAGCCCCTGAAGGAGGATACCAATAACTGTCCGGCCCAGGAGCAAGGACTTGGGGTAGTGTGCAAAGCAATGTAGCATGACAAAGCAGAGCCAGAAAAGAATAGCATCGCGGGGTAGACTGAAGTACAGAACAATACAAAAGAACCAAAATACAAACGCCTCAGAAGGAGGCCACAAAACCCCACGGCCCCCCCACCCTCCGCCCACACCAACCCCCCAAACAGGTTGAGAAACCACCCTCGACCACCCCAGGGAACCCCAACTGGGAAGGGAAGAGTCCAGATCCAAAGTGGGAATTATCCCGCAGAGGCATGGCGAGGCTCGGCATACACCCCCGCCGACAGAGCAGGGTGGCCAAGGAAACAGATATCGCAGACAACATAATATCTGAGTAACAATAGAAAACAATGTTGGCTGATCCCAGGAGCATTACAGTGAAGGATACGCCCACACAGGGGCAAACGGGGCGACCTTGAATCGGGGGCAGCAGAATGAACCCGCCACCATAACCGGGACAGCGGGTTAACAGTACCCTAAAATTGGGTCAAGTTGGTCATCATCGCCCAGGGCACCAAGCCCCGAATCTTGAGGACAGTCGGCCAGTCAATCATTGTCACTGAGGTGGACAGCTGCAGCCGCTTGAGAATTAGTTGGTGAGGAGCGAGGCGATTTGTCAAGCTTTTTAGCAAAAGCGAGGGCGTCTCTGGGATCAGGGAAGACGAATGTTTTTGCGCCCTGTCGGACCCTCAGCTTTGCCGGATAGGCCAAGGAGTAAGGGACATCGTGTTTTTGGAGGATCCGCTTTGCCGGGAGGAATTCACGGCGAGCTGCCTGGACAGCGATAGTATAGTCCGGGTAGAAGGAGAGCGAGTTGCCTTGATGATTTATTTTGCCCCTTTCACGAGCTGCTCGGAGAATGACATCACGGTCTCTGAAGTTTAAAATTTTGGCAATGATGGGGCGAGCTGGTAAGCCAGGGCCAGGACGCGGGCCGAGGGAACGATGTGCCCGCTCTATGATGAAGACGGGGGAAAGGATATCGCCGAAGAGTTCCCGGATAAGCTGTTCCACGTAGTCCTCCATACAGGAAATATTGGTGGATTCTGGCACTCCTGTGATGCGGAGGTTGCTCCTCCGGGAGCGCGCCTCCAAATCTTCTTTTTTGTTCCGAATAATGTCAAGTATTTTGTCCATCTGCAATAATTTTTGATGATCCAGCGTGGCGGCGTCCTCGGCGTCCGAGATCCTGGACTCTGCATGCAAGAGGCGAGCATCGTGGGAGTCAACTCGGGCCTTTACAGAGTCTAGACGGGCAGTCAGTTGATCGAGTTGGGCAGCAATGCCCGTGACAGTGGACTTAACGTCAAGCATAATCGCCTTCAAGTCATCTTCATGCGTAGGCGGTGCCTCCATGGTGGACGGAGGGCCACCACCATCCGAGCCCGCACTGTCCTGTCGAGTCGACCTGCGCTGATCGAAGGCGATCTTGGGCTGTCTAGGGTCAGTCTTCCCCATGGCAGGCAGGAGCAGGTAAGAGATGTCCCCTGAGACCAGGAGGGGGGGAATTTGCGGCCAGAAGGAACAGCGTCAATAAACGTGCCACATGGGCCACAGACGAGCAGCAGCAGTGAACAGCCCAGGGATGATGGCGGGGTCACCAGGCTACATGGGCAGCGGCAGCCAGTCGCTATGAGGAGCAAGCAGAGATGAGGGGATAGGAGGACCCAGCAGGAGGCGGAGACCCCGGCCGGTGGTGCAGCAGGTTGGCGAGTGCGGCCCCCACAGACTCAACGGAGGTACTGCATAACGAACTGAGATCGGAAACGCCAGCAGCGCAGATCAGTAGCCACCAAAAGAAGTAGTCAGCCGCCCAGCGAGGGACCAGCACCACAGAACCGGTTGCCCCCGAGCAGGAAGGATGGCAGAGCAGGAGGGGGGCGCACCGCAGGAGCCGACACAGTGGTAGTGAGTACAACGGAGGAGCACAGCTGGCCGCCCGCATGCACTGGAACCGAGCCCCGGCGGGGTAAGTCGGAGGCGGGGGCCAAGAGTCGGGTCCGGCAGTCGACCCCCTCAGGAGCACGCGCCGATCCCAGGGCTGGTGCAGGCTCAGTCCGCGCCGCAGGGGAGTAGGCCCGGGGTCGAAGTGGGCCCAGAGCCAGGCGCTCCCGATGAGCGAGGATCGGCGCGGCCACCAGAGGCCGAGGCACCGCAGCAAGATGAAGGTGAGGCCGCAGGAGAAGGCCGCAGCGGGGGAGGGGGACGCCAGTCACCACTCACAGCACAGCAGCGGGAGGGTCGGGAGAGCGCGCCTCGTCTGGGGCAATCACGGCGGGGAGACGCGGGGGCGCACCGCTCCCATCACCAGGCCCGGGCCCACTAAGCCGCCGTAGCGGGCGCTGAATGGAGGGGAGAGTGGGAATAGGAGCGCGAAAATGGGCCGGGCGGTACAGCTCGCGGCCCCCAGTCCCGCCGCAAGAGACCCCAGCGACAGCGGCACTCACCGGGCAGCGTAGAGCAGGATTCCTCGCAGTCCCCCAGACGAACCACAGGCCCGGCAAAACAGCCCAGCAATGAGGTAAGATGGCCGGGCCTTGCAGGCAACGAGGCGCAGGCCCGGTGCAGCAGACGGGCGGCGGATCTCAGTCCCTGTGAGGCGCCGAGGGTCAGGAGCAGCACGGAGCGATTCCTCACGTGGAGATACAGCCGGGAATTCACTTATTGTGCAGCATACTTGTTGTCTGCAGGATTCTTCCGGATAATGAGCTTGGCCGGCAGAGCCCACTTAGAGTGCGGCCATCTTGCAGCCGGCCAAGCCACGCCCCCAGGGATTTCCAACTATGGTATGCTGTGAAGCGTAGTGACTCCCAGGAGTTCCCTGATCGATCACTCCTCCAGTTATACTCCCCGTAGGTCCCCTGACTGGAGGCTCACACATCCTCAAGTCCGAACGAGAGTCTGCCAATGAAACTGGTCTTACTGCATTAGACCCAATACGCCCTCTGGAAGAGTCTGCAGTGGCTGGCAATGGGGTACTAGCCTCTACAGGCACCAAGAATGGACCATTCCTGTTCGCCATACCATTCCCTCCGGAATTGGTCCCTCCTCCTACTCCTGACTGTGACTGACTACTGTTTTTCCCATGACCTGGATCATACACTGACACTATAGGGCCAATGGTGACCGGCACCGTAAGGGCTTCAGGTAACCGCGTAGCAGCATAAACTCCATTCACCTCTGCACCGCCCAACGAAGGCATCCATTTTCCTTCCATTCCTGTTGAAATCTTTCCCACTATTCTTGCACTAGGGCTTGTCTGTGGTTCTCCCGTTTTCTCTGTGAGTGCTCGTTTTCCCTCATCTGAATTTGGATTATATGGCAGCAGACGCTCTGCTAGTAACCAGTCTAACAAGCTGTCATCAGTGTCACTATCGTCCTCCTCCTTTCTCTTCCGAGAGTCTCCTGTTTTCATTAATAGTGGAAATAGCCTCTCTCCTTCGATGGTATCTACCCTCCACTTCTTCAACTGTGCGTCCCATCGCGCATCCCGGTATGCCTTCATCGCCCTTTTCATCCTTCCTTGACTTCGCTCTCTGCTCTTTGCCTGTGCTGCTCTCATCCATGCATCTAAAGCCTCAAACTGTGTCGGTCTAGGTGGAGGTCGCAATGAAGCCATCACATCCCTCAACTGGTTCAGCACCTCAAATCTAAAAGAACCATAGCGTGGAAAAGCCAAATCTCCCTCTTTTTCGGTAATCTTATGCCAATTTTGAAGCCAAACTATAGTATGGAGTCCTACATTTGTAGCCATATAATGTGCTGGGGTATCCTCGGGTGGTACTTCTTCCCCCACTCGAGTCACTATTCCCCTATCTCCCCTACAAAGATCTTGTAACACCCTAAAACATCGCATGATTGAATCGAGTTCTTTTGCCCACAAAATATTTTCGTTCCAACTTCCTGATGACAACACTCTAATCCCAGCACGGCTCTACACCAACCCACCTATCGCAGCACGGCACACTCCAATGTCACTTCTCCTCTTCACACAACAATTTACCCTCCTTCACAATCTCCCTTTACGCATTCACGCACTTCACTCATAGAATCTAGTAACCGTCTGTCCACCAAACGACGGGACAGTTACATAATCAAATGTCTGTCCACGAGATGACCAGACAGTCTCGAGTAATTGTCTGCCTCACCTCTGGCAACTGTCTGTCTGCAAAACGACCGGACAGCTGCACCCCAGACTATCTGTCCACGAAACGACCGGACAATCATATAAATAAAATCGATACAATCCAATCTCTCAAAACCATTCACACACCGTGTCCCACGACCTGCGTTGGCCACTCGAATTGCTGTGGTCTGCTCTTGTGCACTAGCTTCCCACACGATTCTAGCAAGCTCTCTCACACACGTTCCCTATCTCCAACGGTTCGTCCCACAATCACTGGTCAGACAATTACATCACTCGGTGTCTTCCACACCTCAAATCTATCCCGGGATCTTAGGCTACTCCTTGATCCTGACATCAAAATCAAATCGTATCACATGGACCGTGCGCATTCGGCCCGAAACCACATTCACTCGACTCTTATCCCAACTCCGTAAGACATCACACAATCAAATCATCACCGCAATCTAACACACACATCCCTATTCATTCTCACTCCACTGTGAACTGCTGTTCCCGTCGCACCATCACTCTCCGTCGGTCTCCGCCAAATCCCATCGTTCTCCACTCTCAATCTTTTGGGTTCTCATCCTTTGGGTTTTTTGGGGCTCTATGGCTAAACTTTCCCTAACTTCTCTGGATCCTCCCCTCACTCCAAGAGGCAACCATCCTACAGTGCTACCAAGCTGAAGGAGCCGGGTTCCCTCTCCCACGTGTTCCCCCGGAACCCTTGGCCGATGGATCTTTGGTGCCTGCTTTAGAAGTGGCAGGGCTCGAAAAATCCACTTGCCCGCTCGCATTTGCGAGCCAGATTTAATTTGGGCGAGCTATTTTTAGGTCCTACTCGCCCTTTCTGGCGAGTAGGAAAATAAACTGACTTTTGACCTCTGTCTCTGAAAGCAGAGGAAATGTGACAAGAAAGCACGATTTAAAGGTATCTTTATTGCTCACAAAGTAAATGAGCAATAAAAATGCCTTTAAATCTTGTTAACTTGTCACATTTGCTTGCTTTCACAGACAGAGGTCAAGTGCATTTCAGTCAGGTCGAGTAGATTTTGTAGGTTACTAGACCTGCAGGTCTAGTAAAAATTAAATGATTTTTCGAGCCCGGAGTGTAGAGGGGAGAAATAACTCATTAGGTCAGACTCACGGGCTCAAAGAATCAGGACTCCGAAAAATCACAGACTCCAGGTTTCCAGTGTAGTGAGTGTATTACAAAGCCAAAAATAACTGAACGTACAGACACCTCAATACAAGGTTGTAGAAATACATTGGAACTAATACAAAGCCGAACATGCGAGCAATTCTCAGTCTTTGGATCATGAAAATAATGACAAATTCCAAAACCAGGACACAGGCAATAAGTGCCCCTACGTCAAGATCAGACTTCATCGAAGGTTCTTAAGTAAAAACCATTAGTCTGTCCGTACACTACAACTAACGTGACATTCCTGCTTAGCATTCCCAGGCAAGTTAGGAAAAAGGTGTCAGTACGTGAAGACTTCCTAAGAAGTACACTCACGTTGTATGGGTCAAGTAGCCAAAGGCTACAGAGCTCGTTCTAAGATGCTCCTTTCCTCTCCATCAATCTCCTCTCTTCTCCTAACTCAACCCCCGGGGCACTGTCCCTAATTCAAAACACCAAATCATAGGACACGCCCATTAGGGAACATCCAATGGCCTCATCCCTCTGGGCGCCTCCTCATAGGTAGCTTCCCATTTAGTTTCGATACTCCGAGCTCCTGGCTCGATGACCTTGATTCCCAGGCCTTCTCCACTGAGAAAGAACACCAGCTCACATTATCAGCACTCCGTGTACCAAAGTATCCTCTCCTCCCCGAGCCTAACTCCTAAAAAAAAAAAAAAAAAGCGTTATTCTAGGGGGGCGTGGCTAACCGCCGACGGGAATGGCCGCTCGGTAGCTTAGCTCTGGAGCGCCACTCCCGCAATATCCTGAATTCCCTGACTCCTGCTGGCCCTATCCTCGCCCTGGTACCGCCGGAGTGTAGCTGAGGTGCCTGGCGACTCACCCACCGAGTTTGGGGACGATTGCTGAAGCGGCCCTGCGAGTGACCCGCGGATCGGACCCGCGCGGACTGCTCTGCCGCTCGAGGTGAGGCGACGTGCGGGGCGCATTTCACGCGAGCCCGCGGCTGCGGCCTACCTGATCGAGGCCCCAGGAGATTGTTGAGGGGCCCCCTCGCTGCCCGGTGTTCTGGCGGGAGGGCGGACAGCGGTGGCGGTGATCCTCCTCGAAGACCAGTGAGTGACGAGGGCCGATCGGAAGAGGCAATGGCCCACCCCGCAGGACGCAGCTGACGCCGGAGCGCAACGAGGGCGAGCGGGCCTCCGGGAGCCCGGGGATCCGTAATTCATCGCTGCCATAGTGACTGCTTGCGGCCTCCCGACTGGAGGTGCACCTAAGTGGCCCCCGCGGCGCGCAGCGAGGGGCGGAAGACCACATGTGGGCCGGAACGAGCCCTGAGGCCTGTGGACGGTGGCTGGACACAGCGTGATTGGCGGCCTCCCGGCTGGGATATCTGAACCCGTGCCCCCGGGCCCCAGTTGCGCTGCAATCGAACGGTGATACAGCGGTAATGCGACAGGCTGGAGGCCCGGCGGAGCCGCAAGACTACACCTGATTCCTACAGGGCCCAAAAGAACGCAACATAGGCCGCTGATGTGGCTGCGGCGCCTGGTGGGGGACCCCAGCGAGTACTGAGCACATTGGCCATTCGAAAGGGGCGCAGCCGGCCGTAGAACAGAGGGGGGTTTCCACTGTCGCTGTAAGTTGAGTTTGGCCCCACACCGGCTGCCTACAACTCAGATATTGGAGTGCACGGTCCTCGCGGCTGCCAACCTACGACGCAACATCTAACCTGACACCATGCTGTATAGGGTGCCTACTGCGAAAACCGACAGGCCGGGTGAGCGTGTTCCTCACTGCTGGCGGCGGAGAGTAGCGGTGGCGCCCTGACTTCGGGGGGCCTCAACGCCGCGATTAAAAGATGGCATCTGGACGCAATAATCGAACGACGGCCCAGTCCAAGCTGGAGAAGTTTGCTTGGCAGAAGCAGCATGCTGAGGACCGACCGGAGACGGCGACCCCTGGTGATGCCGCGGAACCCTCGAACAAAGATCTGCTGGAGGCGATCACAGCGATACGGACCTCCCTGGAGGTTAAAATCGACACAGTAGCCACGGAGGTGGCCCTCATCCGTGCGGACATGAAAAAAGTAACGGAGAGAGTGGGTGCAGTAGAAGACACCACCAAGGAGTTGGTTACGGATACTACACTGCTTAAGAAACAAGTTGACGAGCTGCGCACCGCCCGGGAGGCGATGACCCTCCAACTTGACGACTACGAAGGGCGAATGCGGCGGAACAACATTCGCATTATTGGCGTTCCGGAGCGCGCAGAAGGTCAGACAGCGGACCTTTTTGTAGAAGATCTGGTTCTTACACATTTACAACCTAGAGGTCTTTCCAAATGCTTTACTATTGAAAGAGCTCACCGTGTGCCTGGGGGCCGTCCAAAGCCAGGGGCGCCCCCTAGACCACTCCTGGCTCGAGTATTTAACTTCCGAGACCGGGACATCATTCTTCAAAAAGCGCGGGCGGCCCCACCGCTTACCCTGGAAAACAGCAAGATCCTGTTCTTTCCGGACTTCACGCTGCGGGTGCAGAAGCAACACCGAGGCTTCCTTGAAGTAAAGCGGGCCCTCCGAGACAAGGCAGTAAAATACGCTATGATGTTTCCGGCCAAGCTACGGGTGGAAGCCAACGGGAAATCGTGGTTCTTCACTCGGCCTGGGACTGGCTGGAGGGATGGCGTACGGTCGAGAAGAAATCACAGAAAGGACCCTCGGCGGCGGATGATCATGCAGACTGGCGCCAGCGGAGACGATCGCCTCCACACTCTGACTCAGACTCTCAGGGACATACAGGAGGGCGCTGATCTTATGAGTGGTAAGACTGTAATTGCTTGACTCTGGGTTGGTGAGATTTCCCGGGAAATCGCAGAGAGTAATCTCAGGCATGGGACCTTCTGAACTGGTGATTTCAGATGTTCAGATCTGGTGGCGAGATTGAGGGGAGCTCCCTCCATTTGCACGATGATACTGTTCCGACTTGAGGGAGTGTCCTCGGGTTTTATGGCCTGCCAGTTGTGTGGATTGCTAAGCTCACCCAACAGGTTTCATAGTTCTACGGGTGGTAGGGGTTGTCCTTCTATATTTTTGATATTATGCCACTCGCAGGGGGAGGGGGCTGCGGGACATTTGCTGCGGACTGTGATAGGCCTCTGGGCTATAAGTTATGTTATGGGGGGGGGGCTGGGGAGTGAAGGGTTGATTGAATGCATGTGATCATCTGGGGAGTGGGGTAGCTCGCGTTCCCTAGAATTGTTGAATGGGTGGGCGACAGGCACTCTGCATGTTGGGGGTGGCGGGCGGTTTTAGTCCCGTTAAGCAGGGAGGGGGGGTGTGTTTTCAGGGTTCGGGGTGCATTTGACTTTCATTTGTTGGAGGGATTGTATTGTTGAGTGTTTTGCAGCAGAACAAGTTGACAGCTCGAAGATGCACATTTTAGCTGACATGCATGATAAAAATGTGGTGGGAGAGGCTCGGCGCATGGTGTCCGGAGATGCGGTCCTAGGGGAGGCCCAGATCGGAATTGGTGAAGGCTCACGAGGCTGTGTGCCCCACGAAGTTACCGTTGTATTGTTAATCATCACCCATGGCACGAGGTCAGGGACTTAAAGCCATTACGTGGAATGTCAAAGGGCTGGGTGACAAGATTAAGAGAGGGATCGTGCTGCAATATATCCACCGACAGGGACTCGATTTAGTGTTGTTACAAGAGACCCACTTGATTGGTAACTCCTGCAAGGCCCTGGATCGGAAGGGATATCGCATGGTGGCACATTGGGGGTTCACTACTGGGTCCAGAGGGGTAGGAATCCTTCTTCGTAAGGGGTGCCCCTATGTGCTGCAGACTGTCTGGACGGATCCGCAAGGTAGATATGCCGCTTGCACTGGTCTGTGGGAGGGTAAGGTCCTAAATGTTATATCTGTGTATGCCCCACCAGGTTTGCAACGGTTGACACTGACAGACATAGGGCCACTGTTATTAAACTTACCTGTTGGAATCTTGCTCATAGGAGGTGATTTTAACTTGACGATGGACGACCTGCTGGACAGATCCCCGCCCAGGCGCGGTGCTACACAATGCTCCCAGTTACGAGACGCTTTAGGGATGGTAGATGTCTGGAGATGGTCACACCCACATGAAACACGATTTACATTTCAATCTGGGGTACATGGCAGTCGCTCACGACTTGATTATTTGTTCACACACGCCTAGCATATACACGCATTTTCTGACTCGACATGTTTGGCGCGAGGTATTTCAGATCATTCCCCTGTTTTCGCGATTCTCGGTGCACCACACACACCACAACCAGGTCCGATCCGGATCCAACCCTGGGCACTAAAAATCCCACACATCCGAGAAGCCCTACGGAGGGACACTGACTACTTTTTCACAGAAAATACAGGCTCGGTTAGCTCCGCAATTACCTTGTGGGGGGCATATGGGGCCGTGATTAAGGGTAGGGCCCTATCAGCGATGGTGGGCCACAGGGCTGAGCGCCGTAGGAGGGTGGTGGAATTGGAAGCCGAGATTCTGCACCTTGAGGGCTCCAGCGACCAGAGCCCGGATGCCGATACTCAACATTTGCTGAGTATTAAAAGACAAGACTATAGGCAGTTGCTCCTGGAGGACGCTAATAGACGCGCTCTTGCCACTCGACATCGGATATACGAACAAGGGGAGCGCACTGGTAAAATGCTGGCATGGCTGGAGCGCAAAGAACAAGCCGCACGATGGGTGCGTGCCATTAAGAGACCGAACAACGAGCTCGTGGCTGACCCCCAAGACATTGCCGAGGCCTTTGCGAAATATTATGAGGAGGTATACAGTGTCCCACCTGACTCCCAGGCGTCCATGGCAACAGAACTCCTCGCCACTATCAGGGTAGTGGGCCTCTCCGAACAGGATAGTGCGACGTTAGATAAGGACTTATCGGTAGAGGAAATTCAGAAGGCAATTCAAGACATTCGTGGAGGCAAAGCTATGGGCCCCAACGGACTCCCTATTGAGTTACTTAAGTCCATGGCCTCCAAACTCGCACCCCATTTACTCAACTTATACACTGAGAGTTATGAAAAAGCCGTCCTCCCGGCTGATATGCGTGTTGCTACCTTCGTGGTTATCCATAAACCAGGTAAGCCGATAGATGAATGCGCCTCCTACAGGCCTATCTCGCTCATAACAGTAGAGGCTAAAATTTTGGCCAAACTACTGGCGAACCGCTTGCTCCCCTATCTATCGGACTTGATCCATCCGGATCAGTTGGGATTTCTGCCGGGGCGGAACACTGCGCGTAATCTACGTCGGGTACATGGCGCATTAGGCCGTGTGGCCACCCTGGAAGAAGCTGGGGTCTTATTAGCACTTGACGAGAAAATGGCGTTCGACACTATAGCATGGGATTATTTGTTTGCTGTTCTCACCCGTATCGGTGTCGGACCCAAATTCAGGGTTTGGATTAAACTTCTATACACCCTGCCCATGACCCACGTATCGGTTAACAACCACCGCTCTACTAACTTTCCCCTTAGCCGGGGAACACGGCAGGGGTGCCCGTTGTCGGCGCTGCTCTTTGCCCTTGTTCTTGAGCCGCTAGCGACTTGGATCAGGGGTGACCCTGATATCAGAGGTCTTAAATGGTCAGATGACCACGAAGACCGCATATCACTATACGCGGACGACATTTTGCTTTACCTCGCCTCACCAGAGCGCTCGCTCCACCGCGTATTACATATTTTTCACATTTTTGGGGTACATTCGGGGTATCAGATCAACTGGTCTAAATCCCAACTATATTCTCTTTGGGGGGGCCCCCCCACGCAATCCACGGGGATATGATATACCAGTGGCGGCCCGAGGCTTTCGGTACCTGGGAATTTTTGTAATGACTGACACCACACTATTTTTTTAGCAGAATTTACTAGGCCCGTTGCAGAGGTTTCGCGCGGACATCACACACTGGAAGACGCTCCCCCTCACACTGCTGGGGCGTGCGTCGTTGTTCAAAATGCTCGCCCTGCCGCGCTTTCTTTACGCCCTCCAAAACACTCCCATCCCTATCCCTCCCACTTATTTTTTACAAATGGAGGCCGCAGTGAGGGACCTGTTGTGGGACGGTAAACAACCTCGCATAGCTATGGCCAAACTCACCATGGGTTGGTATGATGGGGGGATTGGACTACCAGACTTGCGCCTCTACTATCAGGCTTCGCAACTTACGGCCATTAACCAATGGGTGTTTGGGCGGCAAGATGACCCTGGTTTTCGGACTGACCATTGGCTGATGGGGAAGGGGGGCTATAACAGAGCACTGTATACCAATCACAAGAAGTTGCGTCTCACGGGCCCGACGGCGCGTACGGTGGAGGTGTGGCATGGTGTCCAGCGACGGATGGGCTTGTGGGAACCCGACATTTTGGGGCGACTTAGTGCAAACGCGGGCTTTGATAAGTGGGATCCGATTGGGATCTCAACAGTGGGGAACATGTGGATTAAGGGCAATAAGGCATCGTTCTCGGATCTTCAAGTTAAGTATCACCTAGCCCCAGGTGAAAAATTCCGGTATCTCCAAATTAGTCACGCCATTGACTCCGCCCTCCCTAAAGACGCCTCTTTGCCGGACTCCTCTCCGATGGAAGATAGGCTCCTGTTGGATCCTATGCCTCGTAAGGCTATCTCCCTCACATATAAAAAATTGATGAATAATCGGTCTGATCCAATGGTGAAACTACGTGTGACATGGGAGGCAGACCTGGGGGACCTGGCCGATGAGGACTGGATGGAGGCACTGGCCTCGCCCAGAGAGGTAGCCATCCCGAAGCGCATACGTTTGGTCCAACTTAAAGTCCTCCACAGGGTATACTTTGATGCCCCGCTGTTGTACCGGTTGGGTAGGAGACCGGACGCCCTCTGTCTTCGACACTGTAATCAGACAGGTACCTTTATGCATATTTTATGGGACTGCCCCCACATACAGCGGTACTGGGCAGACGTCACCAGACAACTAGCTAGGACCTGTGACAAGCCCCTACACCCAACGTCCACACTGTGCCTCCTTAATATTTGGGAAGCAACTGACCTCACACAAGCCGAACAAACATGGGCCATGACGGGGTGGGGCATAGCGAAACGGAACATAGCTCAGAAGTGGGGTGTGGACACAATGCCATTGCTGACAGACTGGGCTAGAGATATGGACCACGCCATGATTGCTGAGAAAACTGTTTACAAAGGGAGGGGATGCCCACGTAAATGGGACCATAAATGGGGACGATGGAACAAATACAGGGGTGAGATATGTGTTTCCCCGACGGTGGAACTGAGAAGAGAGAGATTGGTGGAGTGGGACGGAGCGGATGATGAGTTGAGAGCATGTATTGAGAGTAATAAGGATTAGATTAGATTGTTCTCACTTCCCAACCTGTTGATGGGTTCTCCCCCCCCCCCCCTGAAGGATCGTAATGTATTGCTTCGGGTGTACTGCGCTGGGCTTCTACTGGGTCAAGAACTGGACTTATTGTGATGTCCTCTTACTCACCTTCTACCCAAGATGTCAATGTAATGTCATTTATTGCTGCATATGTTCTAATAAAAATTGTTTAAAAAATAAATTTAAAAAAAGCGTTATTCTAACAAACAAAGATGAATTTCTCCACCTACAACAGAAACGTGAGAAAGAAAAGATTCAACATGCACATAAACATTACGAACAAACCCCTCACTAGAGAGCCAGGGAAAATGCATTTCAGGCCTACAGAAATCGGCCAACATAAGAGTGAGGCACATAGGCCTTTTAAAATCACATATAAATGAGCATTTTGCAAAGCCTTTCTGAATCAACATGTTCCATGAGCACATCAAATACGTGAATAATTGTAAGCCTCATACTCAAATTCTACACGTTAATGATTTTAGCTAAGCATGTTTGTATTGCAACATTAATTTCTTCAAGTTTACACGGAAAATATGCCTAGCACATCACCTTTCACATATTACGGTGCACATTCTAGTGTCTCATGTTAATACGACATAAGAATACATGCAGGTGCGAACTACTCCGGATTATGATGCACCCCTACAAATGAAAGAGCACCATTGCGCTCCATCAGTGTACATACAAACACACTGACCCTCTATCTGCATCCCTTTCCCAAGTTCTTTTGTTAATTCTTACCTTAGCCCAGCAGGGCTCTGCTTTTGGCACATTCAGAGGTTATCTTTCTGCCATCTCTCCGGATGCCAGATCGTCCTTCCCTTTTTTAAATCCCTTATTGTACATAGGTTCCTGAAAAGTTTCCAGCATATGTTCCCACCAACACCTTTCATTATGCCACTTCGGGGCCTCAACCTAGTTCTCAATTTCGGATGTGTGCCCCCTTCGTGCCACTTCACAACTGTCCACTCCGGATTCTCACCATCAAAACGGCCTTTCTAGTGGCGATAACATCTTCCCGGAGGGTCAGTGAGTTACAGGCTCTGTCAGCACATCCTCTGTACCTTAACATCTTCTCAGACAAGCTGGTCCTTCTGACTAGAACATCCTTTTTACCGAAGGTGGGAACTTCCTTTCACGGAGGCCAATCCATCACTTGGTCTACCTTTTACGATCCACCTCACCCCTCTAAAGTAGAGGAAGAAGAGGAGAGACTCCACCGGCTGGACCCAAAAAGAGCGTTGTCATTCTATCTTGACAGCACAAAAAAGTTCCGGGTGGATGATCAACGCTTCGCAGGGGTACGTCAGAGCAAAGAAAGGGAAGGCCGTGCAGAAACTGGACCATCTCTTGATGGGTTGTGCTCTGCATCAAGATATGCTATGCATTTGCCATAAAGCAACCTCCTGAAGGCTTGCAAGCTCATTCTACCAGAGCCAAGGCTGCAACAACTGCGTTAGCTTGCAGAGTTTCTGTCCTGGATATCTGTCAGGCAGCATCGTGGGCTTCCTTGCACACATTTACGAAGCACTACTGCCTGGTCAGTCGGGTCTGGCATGACGGTCACTTTGCCCGTTCGGTCCTAAAGGGCTTCTTAGTTTGATCTGTATCGTAGCCCCCACCTACGGGAAGGTACTGTTTGTTTATCTTCTAAGCCAGGTATGGAGTCTGCGGCTAGAAGTCTCTATTAGATGAACACGGTATTTACCTTCGGTCATGCCTTGCCTGGTAGAGACTATCTAGCCACAGATTCCTTACCGACCCACCCATCCTCCCGACTTTGTGAACGGTTTTTAGAGTAAAGGGTTGTCTCCCCTTTTTAAGGGCCCTAGGTTAGCGCACCCATGGCCAGTGTTCCTCGTGGCTCCCCGCTTCTGGCGTGGAAAGTCACAAAAAGAAACTGACATCAGCACGCTGGGGTGGCACCTATATAGGCCCTGCGCATGTCACTTCCAATGCAGGCATTGCCGATGACACCACGTGGAGCCAAAAGTAACTTTTTATTTTTTTGACGGACCACTGGGAAATTACTCTGTGACAAATGAAGAGTCTTATAATCATGAGTCCTCCTGAAATTAAGTGTGCTTCAAAAAACTATCAAAGTAAGGGTTGTCCTTTTCAATGATGAAGGACTCTGGTAAATCGGGGATTAGTCAAACTTCAGCATTACATTTTCTCCCTTTTCTCACTTCCACCTGAGCAAGTAGATCCTGTTTCTTTTCACTATATACACACTTAATGGTTACAGCTCTTTTCCTATAATTTTGCTCATTGAGTGTATATCAGCTTTGAATGACAGTCTGTAAGCACCCCATATGCTCTAGGCCTTGTACACTTCTCCATTGGCAGGCACTTGGGATCCTGGCTGGAAAACATCTGGCTACCATATGGAACTTTCTTAAAAGCTTTCTAAGAGTAATCTAACATGGTCCGATCTGTATAAGTGTAGCGGGCTGGTAGTAAGGGGCCAGAGACGAGGTAGGGGTATGGAAGGCTTTATTGGGTTTAGTACACGTCTCTTTGATACTGCTGGTTTCTTGTAGGGCGCCGGGGATGTTGGCGGTTTGGTCTTGGAGTCTCGATCCCTCGATGAGACCCAGTTTTTCCTCATCCGGTCTGGGGTACACCCACGCGGTCGTCAGCTCGGGTGAGGCAGGTACTCAAGGCGATGAGGTGCAGGGAGGAAATAGATACCAGGTATCAGTATGAGGGTTATGGCACAGAGTGAATGGGAGGGGTAGTGAGGGAGCACACGGTGAGTATTCACAGCAACCCTAAGTGAAGGTGAGGTGCTCAGGACGGGTACATCGGGGATAGCGGACACTCTAAACATTCGATGCGGGTCCCTCCCTTCCTCCTCTCCAACCCGCAAAACGCTCGCGTACCTGTTTAAGCCACGCTCCTCCTGGAATGTGGCTGGGCGAACCACGGGGACGTTGGCCTCCTGGCTTGCTGGCGTCTCTCCACCGCTCCGTCGCCTCTCCTCTGCTCGCTTCCGTCTGTGACTCCTCTTCCTCGCTCCTCTCCGGTCCGTCTCTCTCGTCTCCTCCGGTGTTGACACACACCGGCTTCCGTGTTCCTCGGGTTCTTGTGGGCCGGGTTCCGTCGACGTCATCCATCGGGGCGGGGCCTCCAACGATGTCCTCTCAATTAAAGGAGCCGCGACCAGATTCCTCATCACCCTCGCATTCCCGTATGTCCGGGCAGCTCCAGTCGTCCTGCTGCGGTAAGAGAGGAGGGGAAACGGTGGGTGACACACCCCACCAGAACATAGTCGACTTCACACCCCCCTGGGTCGGACCCGCCTCGTGACACACCACCCCACCCGGAATCTCCCGATCGGGGAGAGGAAACCGGGATAGGAAATCGGCACTCCCATTGTCCGTACCCTTACGGTGCTTCACTGTAAACGAGAAGGGTTGAAGAGACAAGAACCAACGCAGAACCCTGGGGTTTAGTGCAATGTTCCGACTCATCCACTGGAGGGGCGCATGGTCAGTGTAAAGGGTGAAAGGGCGGCCCTCTAGGTAATACCTCAACTTATCGATAGCCCATTTGATGGCTAGGCATTCCTTCTCTATTGTGGGGTACTTGAGTTCACGTGGGAAGAGTTTGCGACTGATGTACAATATGGGGTGGTCTATTCCCTCGGGTGACAACTGGGACAGGACCGCCCCTATACCATAGTCGGAGGCATCAGTATGCAGGAGAAAGGGTCGCGAGAAATCAGGAGAGGATAACACGGGGCTGGTGGTTATGGCACGTTTCAGGGAATTGAATGCAGTCCACATTTGGGGCGTGGGGTGTAACAGTCTCAGGGTTTTCACTTCTTGCCGGAGGGTATCAGTTAGAGGGGCGGCTACCTCTGAGAACAGGGGGATGAAACGGCGATAATAACCGATCAACCCCAGAAACGCTCTCATTTCTCTTTTAGTGCTGGGAAAAGGGGTCTCGGCTATGGCTCTGACTTTCTCTATCTCTGGC